>JARHVA010001276.1:2765000-3165000 GCA_037957365.1 Torreya grandis | reverse complement strand
GAGCTATAGGTGTTAATAATGTGTTAGATTTTGGAATCACTTGGATATATTTTATGTTTTTTGTTATAGAGTTTTGTTACATAAAATAACTAAGTTTTTATAATTTAATATCAACTTTGTTCATGAATGAATTTTTTTGGTTATAAACAAAGTTTTATGTTCAGTTTGAGCAAGTTAATACTCTTGTTTAAATTGGTTATTTAGGGTTAGTTCATTAATATGATATCCATATATATATATATATATATATATATATATATATATATATATATATATATATATATATATATATATATATATATATATTTGATGTATGAGTATGGATATATGTACCCATATATGATGAATAATTGAAATCCTTCAAGTTAAATCTTGTTAAAAATTGATTAATGATGAACAACCATTATTAATAAGCTTCAATTTATATAGATTGTATGTTTAAATAGTGAATGTTAGATATGTTATTTGGACTGAATACATATATTATGAAATCATAAATATTTGATGATATATTTATAATAATAACACATCATGTAATAATATTTATACATGTATGTGTGTATTTTCATGGTAATGATTTTAGAAGTGTATTTAACTAAAAAGGGAATGGATCGTTAATGAATTATATGTGGAAACATATAGCTCTGAAGTACTAACATGATAGGAATATTTTGACTATTTCAGTTTTTCATAGGTTATGAATAAAGTAATTGTTTTGTGAAAAGGCTATGAATATGATCAATTAGCTAATTTATGCTATTTAAATGCATATGATATAAAATATGGGGTTATAATATTTCCTTGTTTTAAAACATAAAGTGAATATATTAATTAAATATTTTGATTTAGTATTATCTATGTTTGATTTTAAATGATATTAATTAATCTAAGCAATTAGGTGAGATTTAATTCATGTACTTACTTAGTGCCACTAATATACAAATTTTATTGATCATAGAGATCTATAAACTATATTAAATCCTTAGCCAAAGTAATGTTTATGGTTTGAACATTATCAATTCACTTATTTTATTCAATTTTCATGTTTTACATGATATCATGTTAGAATGTATTTATTTATGATATGTAACATGTGATAGTTATCTTACAACACATGGTTCCAGTTGACATTCTCGATTCCAACACTGTCATTATCTACCCATCCATTAAGGGATTGTTATTCCTTGTTTTGGAGATTATGTAGGGGATCTATGATCCATGGTTGGTATAGAAAAAAACTTAGATGATACTCTCCCTCCCTTCCACCAGTCAACCAATAGAAGATTTATTCATTAATGCTTTTGGATAAAAACAAGTTTATTTAAACTCATATGTTTTGTGGAACATTGTATATTTGTAATCTAATATTCAAATATGTAATAATGTATACTTATATTATTTTATGGTAATTTTTTAGTTACAATAGATGATTGTTTATTCTTGTATCTATTATGATATTACTCCAGTAGTAGTTGATTATTAATTTAGGTATTTTAGTGCTATATTATGATTTATTTGTGAAAGCAAATTAGTTTATTTATAATGATCATTAGCTAAATGAAACATAATATTAAATTGATTATTAAATATATTCTATTTATTGATTCATTTAGTTAAAGATCATTTGTACTTGGAATTAGTAAAGATAAATTGTTAAGGAGTTAATGATTAAAAAAAATAGTTAACCTAATTATAGTTTAACCCTGGAGGGTTGTTACATTATGGTATCAAATATTTATTTCTTAGTTTGGAGATTGTGTGGGGAATCTATAGTCCATGGATGGTATGGAAAAACACTCAAATGATAATCTTCCTTACCTCCAACAGTCAACTGATAGAGGATTTACTTATAAATGCTTTTGGATAAAAATAAGTCCATTTAGACTTGTATGTTCTATGGAACATTGCATATTTGTAATATAATATTCAGATATGTAATAATGTATACTTATAATATTTGATGGTAGTTTTATAGTTAAAATATATGGTTATTTATTATTTTATCTATTATGATATTATTACAGTAGTGGCTGATTCTTAATTTGGGTATTCTAGTTCTATATTACGATTTACTTGTGAAAAAAAAAACAATATTCTTTATAATGATCATTAGCTAAATTAAACATAAGATTAAACTGATGATTAAAGTATAGTTTTTATTGATGGAATAAATTAAATAATATTTTTAATTAGAATTAGTAAAGATAAAATTTTAAGGAGTTAATGATTAAATTTTTTATTTAACCTAATTATAGTTTAACCTTAAGGGGTTGTTACATTATGGTATCATAGTTGAGACTCAAACTGTTGTCGTAATGAGCCCACTAATGTATTATTATTATTCTTTTATTATCATAAGTAATAATGTTGCATCAAATACTAGCTGGATATGGTACATCCAATGTCAATAATACTAATTCTCTAGTTGACCCAAATTAGTTTGCCTCTGAACAAGCTATAAAGCTTGATTAGATTCTCCAAGCCATGATTGAGACTAGGTACAAATAAATTCCTTTGAAAAGGAAGTTTATGGCCATGCAGATAAAAATAATAAAAATAAACCTAGATATCTTCCTTTTGATCAAAAAGTTCCTCAATAACCTAGGCAAGAGGAGGTGTCACAATATGCCAGAGCTTAAGTATCTTCAAAGCTTGCATGAGACATGAATAATGCTAATCCACCTAAGTTCGATGGAACCATATTGGGAGACAGAGAAGAAGCATGGATAACTAAGATGGAGAAGTATTTTGAGATACATAATTACTCTAAAGTCACAAAAGTAGTTTAGGGAGCTTATCATTTGTTAGGTGAAACATCAACGTGGTGGGAAAACAAGAAGTTAGAGATGAATCTCAAATTTACTACCACCACATGGGAATAATTTGTGACATTTTAAAGATCACAATGGTTTCCCTAACTATATTTTGACTAGAAGCTGATAGATATTTAGGATCTAAATCAAGGAGACCTTTTGGTGAATGAATATTGGGAACAATTCACCAAGATCTTAAAATAGGTTCCTCAATATCATGAAAATAAGAGGTTTTGCATTAGGAAATTCATTATGGGATTAAAACCCAAAATTGGGTATGAGGTGGATGTGAATGGTCTATATATTATGGATTAAGTATTTAAAAAGGTAGTAAAGTAGGATTAAAAATGAAAGTCACTTGCTTAGGTTAGAGAGAAATTCAAAAAAAAGTTTGGAGTTCCTAAATTTCCATGACTAGCTATGGAAATCTCTCTTGGATGAAACCAAGATGAGGCACTAGAATCTTAGAAAAATGAAGGATGGAATCCCTTACATATGGATGAAAATCCTCCTAGTTTGGGAGGATGGGGTGATAAGCCTTAGGGCCCACCATCTGCATCACCTCCCCAGACATCCATGTTTATTGTAGATGCTTAATAGTCCTCTTATTACTCTCTGTTCCTTTTTGCTTTGTTGTTAAACTATTGATGTGATGTGTATTTTTGTGTTTGTGGTCATTTATTGACCACCTTTTAGACTTTTATTGAGGTGTTTTCACCCTCAATGTGATTATGATGGTGGGGTGTGACTTTTCCACCAATTTTTTTGTATGATTAGTGTTGCACCATATCCTTGTTTGATTAATATATAGATAAAACCTTTAATAAAAAAATATTTTCAAAAAGAAGAATTTGAAAAGAAGTGGAAACTCTAAAAATAAATTCAAGAATCAAGATGCAAATTTTAGAAATGATGTAGGGAACATGAAACCAAGAAATGGTTTCAAGGAAGGCTTCAAGGTAAATGAATAATTTGATAGGAAAGGCCCACTAGGTGGATTCTTAATTTGTGTAGGTGATCATTACACCCGATAATGTACTCAGGGGAAGTCAAATGGTAAAAATAAAGGTTTTGATCTATAGCAAGGATGTTTTTATAAGAGAGTTCATGTATCTATTGACAACCATCAAGTTGAGGTTTAGGATTCTCTTATTGAGCTATCAAGTACTTTATTTGGTCATCCAATTTTAATTTTGATTGACACAGTGACTAATGGATGTTTTATTGATCCTAAAATTCTTAACAAATTATCTAGAAAAGTTATAATTATGGAAAATGCTTGGCCAGTGCAATATGGGAATGAATCTAAGGTTAAGGTTGATAAATGTTTGGTCAAAGTTGAGATCAAACTACCCAAATTCACTATGGTAGTGGATCTATTTTTATAACCACTAGGTTCATATGATGTGATTCTTAAGAGTAAATGGTTAGCTCAACATAAAGTTAAGGTGGATTATTTTTTTAAAAAGGTAGAGTTTCTAGATGATTTGGGAAAGCAAACCCAAATCTAGGGAGTAAAAAGGGAGATAAAACTTATATATGTTTGTGTAATTTAGTTTAATAAAGCATAGAGAAAAGGGTTCAATAATTTTTTTAAAATAAATGATATGGAGAAATAAATGGAGCCTTTCATTAAGGATTTTTATTTTCTTTGATATTTTCAAGATGTTTTTTTCTTTAGAATTACCAAGTTTACCCCCTAAGAGAGAGTTTGATTTCTTAATTGATATCACTCAAAGGTTTGAACCACAGTCTAAATCCCCCTATAAAATGATGACAATAGAATTAGTAGAGTTAAAGGCTCAACTAAAAGATTTGTATAAAGGGTTGATTTGACCAACCGTGTCACCATGGAGTGCACAAATTATGTTTTAAAAAAAGATGGAACCCTTCACCTATGTATTGATTATAGGATATTGAACAAGGCAATGATTAAAAATAGGTATCCTCTACCTTGAATTGATGGTATTTTTTATCAAATTCATAGATATTAAATATTATATAAGATTGATATTCAATCAAGATATCATCAATTAAGGTTTCATGAGGAAGACATTTTGAAAATAGCTTTTAGGACTCGTTACAGACATTATGAGTTCATAGTTCTTCCTTTTGGGATAAAAAATACATGAATATCATGAATAGTATGTTTAGAAATTATCTATATCATTTTGTGTTGGTATTTATAGATGATATACTTATCTATTCACAATATGAGGAGGAACATATAGAACATTTGAAGTTGATTTTACAACAGTTGCAGGATTTTTTTTTTGGAAGCTATCAAAGTGTGCCTTCTTACAAAAAAATTTGTAATACCTTGGGCACATTTTATCTATAGAAAGAATATCCATGGATAATTTGCATATAAAATATATTATGGAGTGGATGATACCCAGAAATGTGCATGAAGTTAGGAGTTTTATGGGTTTGGTTGGATACTATAAGAAATTTATGCCTAACTTTTACAAGATAGAAAATTCTATTACCTCTCTTTAGTGGAAAAATCAGAGTTTTATGTGGTCAAAAAAGTGTAAAGAAGATTTTTAGGATCTAAAATTAAGGCTTACCTCAGCACCAATTTTGAGAGTTCCTAATCCAAATGGCTAATTCTTAGTAATAACTGATGCTTCAAGAGATCATCTTAGAGGAGGTATCATTCAAAAAGGTTCTATTGTAGATTATTATTCCAAAAATTTGAAGTCGTATGAGGAAAATTATACCCTACATGATCTATAATTGGTTACACTAGTTCATGACTTACAAGTTTTGAGGCATTATTTTTTGGGAAAATAATGTAAACTCAAGACTGACAACTTGGGTCTCAAGTATATCTTCACCCAACCTAACTGAAATACACTTTAGAGGTGATAGTCAAAGTTATTATCATATTATGATTTTGATATTAACTATATGAAAGGAAAATAAAATAGGGTTGGAGATACCCTTAGTTGTAGAAGGTATATAGAAGCATTGACTACCATCATGAGCACCTTTCATGATTAGGTAGCTAAATTTTCTCTAAGATATGAATTTTATGAGAAAGTAAATATGGCATTATCTTAGATTGATTAGGATATTTAATATGATGGATTCAAGTTTGAGAATGATGGTTTGCTAAGGTATAAAGGAAGGACTTATGTACCAAACAAGGATAATTTGAGGAGTTTATTACTCAATAAACTACACAATGCCACTTACTCAAGTCACCTAGGTGTGACTAAATTCATGGTAGAGCTAAGGCCATTATACTTATAGAATGGAATTAAGAATGACGTATCAGATTTTATTTCATGATGTTTAGAATGTTAACAAGTTAAATATGAACATATGCATCTTCATGGGTTGTTATACCAGCATACCATACTAGAATGGAAGTGATAAGTCATTAGCATAGACTTTATCCAAGGTTTGTCAATGTCTTAGAAGTGACATGACATGATTTTGGTGGTTGTTGATAAACTCATCAAGGAAACTCACTTCATTCCTATTAATATATAAAATGATACACTATGCTTATGAAGAGATTCATGAAATAAGTGTATATATTGCATGGGTTTTTAAAAAATATTATTTCAGATAGGGACCCAAAAATTACTTCTAGATTTTGGTTGACTCTCAATTTAGCTTTGGGCACATAGTTAAAATTTAGTACATCCTATCATCTAGAAATATATGGTCAAACATAGAGGTTAAATTAGGTTTTATAAGATCCTCTAAGAATGTGTTCCATGGAACAACAATATATATGGGAAGAATATATTCCATTGGTTGAGTTTGCCTACAAAAACTCATACCAATCATCTTTAAAAATGGCTCTATTTGAGGCATTGTATAGAAGAAGGTGTAGAACGCCAATTAGTTTGGATAAGCTACAAGATAGGGTAGTCTTTTTATCCATATATGCTTATGAAAATTGAAGAGAAACTTAATTTGATAAGGCAAATTTTAGATGATGCCAATTATATGTAGAAGAGCTATGTTGATCTAAAAAGAACAACAAGGTAGTTTTTAGTGGGCGATAAAGTGTATTTATAGGTTAAACCACATAAAATCTCAAATAAATTTGGTAAATTAGTGAAGTTATCTCTTAGATATGTGGGACCCTTTGAGGTCTTAGAAGTTGTCAATATTATGGAAAATAGGCTTGTTTTACCACTATCTTTAACACTCATGCATAATTTTTTTCATGTGTCCTATCTAAAAAAGTATGTTATTGATCCTTCTCATGTATTGGATTGGAATGTTTTATAAGTTTTGGATCTCAAGGTGGTCAAAATAGAACTAGTTAGAATAATTAACACTCACAAACTTAGTTTGCATAACATAGAAGTGTCACAGTGCAAAGTCCAACAAGACCAATATTATGAAGATAGCGCCACTTGAGAAGACAATGAAGAGTTTTATAATCTATTTACACATTTTTTTGCTTACTATTATGTTGGATATTATGTTTATCTTTAGCTAAATTTTATTTTATTTCACAACTTTTGTTGAAATAAGTGTCATCAAGGTGATAACTAGCTTTCGAGGGAAGGATGTTACATCTTGATTCTCCTCTAAACTCATTAATCTATTAATTTTTGGATTTTATGATTAATGATTAGTTAAATTATTATGTTAAATAGATAGATTAGTAATATGCTAATTTGTGGATAATTATTTATTAATTATCACCATGGTCATTAACTTGTTTGTTAGTTATTCATATTTTTTTATGGTACATTATGATCATGATTATTTAGTTTTTTCAATTACAATAGTTTATTATGGATTATTTTGTGATATGGTCTAACTACTATTTATTACACTAAGGTGGATGCAATATGGAGTCCACCCTCTAGACTATAACCGAGGGAGGGTATATCAAAGAGGATGGAGCATATGGAGATTATTAGGGGATGAGAAAACAAAGATAGAACCCTTACCCACACCACATAGCTTAACATCTTATTTTTTGTTTGTTGATTGTTTGATATTCATTTTTTGAAGCATGCATTCTATGATTAATGTGTTTCTTTACCTTGTAGTATTTCCTTCTTAGATAATGCTTGGTTGTTATTTATATAAATATGACACTATGCTTACATTCATGAGATGTTTTGATGGTTTTGATGCTTGTGTGCTATATCAAAATAATAAAAGAATAAGATATACAAATTAATCTTTTAAACATGTTAAATGCTTAATGATACATTCAACTATATATCTTGGTGAATAATTAGGGAATGGTACCTTATTGGGTTGATCTTGTATGAATATCTTATTCTGGTATATTTTCATTGATTGAAACTCTCTATTATTTTAATGTTGAATAACATAGGTGGCATGTTTTAAATCATTTATTTTTGTGGCATTTGATGTTTTAATAAAAGGTGTATGTTAGGAAGTTGATGAGATAAGTTGAGATGCAAGTTTGATTTAATAAAGGTTATAGTTAAAATAAAAGGCATTATTGTTTTGTTAAAAGTTAAAATTAATATTTTTAGCTATAATGTTAAAGTGATTGTGAAAAAGGTATATTTATGGAATCTAGGGCTTTGAACTAACTTGGAATGAAAAGAATTTTGAAGCAATGATTTTTGAGAACCAATGGAGACTTGGTCAAACTACATGGTTTTGTTATGATTGCCTTTTGTTCATTAAAGAGATGGATTATTAGTAGGGTTATGGTCAACTGCCATGCCAAAATTGTAAATAATGGTTACATAACTAGAGATTCATTTATAAACACCCAATTTTGTCAGGGTTGTTCATTGGTTTTGGCATGCATAACTTGAGTAGTTGGATATACATGGAGGGAAGATGGTTTTGAGGAGTAGACAGTAAACGAGGAGAGAGTGGAAGAAATAATTGGAATTTGAATAAACTTGAACTGAATTATTAGGTGGGTTTGTTGATTTAATTTCATTGTTTATCATCATGAAATGGTTTATAATCTATTTTTGGTATATGCCATTAAAATTGCTTGAAATGGGTATTTGTATTCTTGAATATATTTAAAAAATATATAAAGAGTATATGTAATCAACCATAGGGATGGGCATGACCCATCTATAGGGTTGAATATATATGACTCTACCCCTTACCTATACCTCTATGTATTTTTATTATCTGGGAAAAGATAGATAAAACTAGGGTTTTTGTTTTAGGTTTAGTTTCAAAGAAAATTGTGAAAGTAGATTATGATAGCTATAGATTTGGTAATGAATTTGTTTTGATTAAAACCATTCAATCATAATTTGCATATTTTTTTAAATTTGTGATAGTAAAATGAGGTCAACTTTTTTATTATAGCAAACCTCTATGCATAAAGTTACAAAGGTTTTATACTTTTTTTGGGTTTTTAAATGACATCTACAGGTATCTATAGATATTCTGGTGTTTGGTTTTATGTTCAATATTGAATGGTTTTTTATTTGAATATAAAAACAAATATAACAAAATTATATATGTGAACAAACCTAGGGATGGGTATGACCCATCCATAGGGTCAAGCGTATATATATCTAAAGTGGTGTATGTGGATGTGTATTTGAATAACATTGAGAATAATTATAAAACAAGGTTTTTATGTTATTTGCCTATTAAAATTGACATGATGAAATGTATTAAGTGAGGAAATGAAATATTTATTATGGTCTAACCTTTGTTATGATGTGTAAAATATGGACTGGGTGCTATTTTTATGTGTATCTAGTATGACAAGATGTAAGTTTTGATAATGTGTTAGATTTTAGAATCACATGGATACATTTTGTGTTTTTTTTATAGAGTTGTGCTATGAAAAATAGATGAGTTGTTATAATTTAATATCAACTTTGAGCATGGATGAAATACAATGGTTATAAACAAACTTCTATGTTCAGTTTGAGCAACTTAATACTCTTATTGTAATTGGTTATTCTATGTTAGTTAATTAATACGATATATATATATATATATATATATATATATATATATATATATATATATATATATATATATATATATGAGTCCTCTATGAGACCCATGTGTGTGTGTGTGTATTTGAAATATGAGTATGGATGTTATGCCCATTTATGATGAACAATTTGAAGCCTTTAAGTTAAAGCCTATTTAACATTGATTAATGAGGACTAATAATTATTAAGAATCTTCATTTTATATAGATTGTATGTTTAAACATGAATGTTAGATATTTTATTATGCCTACATACATACATTATGAAATGAAAAATATTTGGTGATATATTTATAATAATAATATATTGTGTAATAATATTTATATGTGTGTGTTAAACTAAAAAAGGACTGGTTCATTAATGAGTTATATGTGGAAACATATAGTTGTGAAGTAATAACATGATAGGAATATTTTGACTATTTCAATTGTTCATATGTTATGAATAAATTAGCTATTTAGTTAAAAGGCTAAGAATATGATCAATGGGATAATTTATTCTATTTAGATGCATATGATGTAAAATATGGGGTTATAAGATTTCCTTGTTATAAAACGTGTTGTGGCATTTTTATATGGAAATACATAATTGAATCTTTTGATTTCATATTATCTATGTTTGATTTAATCTGATATTAATGACTCTAAGCATGTAGATGAGATGGACTTCATGTACTTAGTGCCACTAATAAATAGATTTTAGGAAATCCAAATGAGTTGTGTGTGAATTTGACTTATCCTAGAAACCTGAAAACTATATTAAAACTTTGGCCAAATTAATGTTTATGGTTTGAACATTGTCAATTCATATGTTTGATTTAGTTTGCATGTTTTTCATGATATCATGTTAGAACATTTTTATTTATGATATGTTGCATGTGATAGTTATCTTACAACACACAAGTTCTAGTTGACATTCTTGATTCCCATACCATCATCATATGACCATCCATGAAGAGAGGGCCATTCCTTAGTTGGGAGATTGTGTGGGGGATCTATGGTCCATAGTTGGTGTGAAAAAGAATTAAAATGATACTCTCCCTCCCCTCCAACAGTCAACAAATATAGGCTTTACTCATAAATGCTTTTGGATAATACTGATTTCATTTATACTTGTATATTCTATGGAACATTGTATATTTGTAATCTAATATTCAAATATGTAATAATATATACTTTTACTATTTTATGATAATTTTATAGTTACAAAAAGTGACTATTTATTATTGTATATATTATGATATTACTACAACAGTGGCTAATTATTAATTTGGGTATTCTAGTGCTATATTATGATTTACTTGCAAAAGCAAATAAGTATTCTTTATAATGGTCATTAATTAAATGAATCATAAGATTAACTTCATGGTTAAATTATAGTTTATTTATTGATGAATTTAGTTAAAGATAATTTGTACTTAGAATTAGTAAAGATAAATTGTTAAGGAGTTAATGACTAAAAAATAGTTATCCTAATTTTAGTTTAACCCTGAGGGGTTGTTACATGTTTTAACCTTTTAGGTTTTAGATTATGAAAATCCTATGTTTGATTAAAGGGTTGAGTAGACTAAACTATGGAAATAATATGAATACAATACTTCCCTTGATTTTTTACAAAATTGACTAGCTTTGAATTTTTTAAAATAGTAATAAATAGTGTAAATAAGGACTTATCTAGAAAGCACTTGATACAAATAATATGAGTGCTAGAAACTGAGGTGGAAGCCAGCCTGAGTGTATTCAACTAGATAGCTATATAATAACCCCTACTAGATATTAGAGACATAATTAGATAGTAGCACCAAATGGCTCTAGTGTCTTGATATTAACACTAATGTCCTCTATGCAAGATTATCTCCAACTTCTAAGTGCAGATGTGTCTAGATTTTCAGTGTCTATTCTTGCACACACAAATTATACAAATTTGTATTGTGCCTATAATGAATTATTTATGGTGAAAACCTTAATCATCCATGTTATTAGGGTATGAGATAAAAGGTGTGTTTGTTATTAGGATAGGCTAAACATCCTCAACACCCTACTGTGAAGAGATTTTTCTACATACCAATAATCTGTGGGGGGATGAATCTAGATATAGGTCTCCCCACCTAAGTTTGGTGCAAGTGCAAGTGATGCTATTATTATAGTGGCCTTGAGTGCCTTGAGATTGTAAATCTAAAAAATTTGAGCTTAGGGCTATTGTAGATGGTTGTATGCATAAGTAGGGCATATTAGGGATTGATAACCTTAATTTTGTTCAAATTATTTTGTGTTTGAATAAGTATTTTGCATCTAATATCCATCTAGTGGATATATAGCTAAAATTCATATATGTATAGTGTTCTATTACTTATGTAAATAATAAAAGATATCTAAGCCGACCTTAGGAAGATTTTTATTTTTAAAATATATTCATTCAAGAAATTTAGGGTAAAGGACATAGGTGCCATTTTGGGGAAATGAGAGTTTGAGACTATAGTTAAGCTGACTAGGGATGCTTGTGGCCCACATCAAGGCTAGATAAGTGTGATAATAGGCTCTAGGTTAGGTCTAGGGCTAAGCTAGGGATAGGTAGTCTCAAGTTGAACTCTTAATGCTCAAATACCACTTTTAGGTGATTACATGCCCCACCCCCCTTATTGCTAGAAATGCAACAAAGTAAATGACTAGGATAAAGGAAAAATAAGCGTACCTATACTTACCTAACAAGTGAAACCTGCAAAGATAAATATGAGTATGTAAATCTAAGTATATGTTTCCTACAAATGAAACATGAATAAATTAATCCTTACTTAAGATATATGAAAAACAAAAGAATATGTTGAGTAAAGAAGTAAGTGACTAAAATTAAGTAAAGATATGGGAAAAATGAAAGAAATTAATACACCTTATTAGGTATACTAACAAATTCATGAACTTGGTGACAACCTATGTATGTGGATGTATATAGTGATCAATTAGTGAATACCTTGGACTAAGTTGATAACTTGCTCAAGAACTCAATCCAATCTTGAATCCATCATTACCTACCCCTACTTGGTGGATCATGACCTGTGCATAACTTGAATTGGTTTGATAGTGTGTCCAACCTTCTCATGTGGTGAATCAATAACTCAAGTAGGCTATTACTCCATTATTTCCCACCCATGTGTAGTAGATGCATTTATAAATAAACTATGAAAAGTAATAAAAATGTCTAACTGATTATATCTAAGTGTGTATATTAGTTGTATAGCCACTCAAGAACATTAGGCAACTCTAGGCCACTCAGGAATGCCAACCACTACAAATGGAGTAAAACATGAAACTGGTGATAACCTAGAATATGATGTCAGCGATATAAAACATAAAGATGACATGGAATTTATCATTCCATTTTATCAACTTGTGTGTGACTAAGCATATGAAAATAATGTGCCACACACATAACCCCAAATTTAATATTTGAGCATATGGATTTTATACTGAGTTTTAATAAAATTTATCTAAGTATTTTAGCTAAATATGGGAATGATCATGCCCTACATGATTCCCTAAATCTAAGAAAATTGATATGAATATGAGCAAAAACTGAGTATAACTAATAAACATGTATCTAAATTTGTTCAAACTTGTGCTATACCTAATGTACTATTTTGGCCAATCTGAGTTATTCTAAAACTAAGGTTGCCAGATGGCAGCATCATATCTTGGACAATAATTCCATGTGGTGTTAGTGTCTCCATTTGGGTGTTAATTTCCTTCTATTCTAAATTATGTGTAATTATACTACTTTCAAGTCACTATTTTTCCTCTATGTTTACCTGTGTCTAATTTTTTGTAACTGAGCTTGTGTGCTAATTTTTTTATGAGTGTAATATAGGATCCTAATCTCTATGACAAACCCCTATGAATTCCCCTTATTTTGAAGATAGTTGTTGACAAAATTTGACTTTTAGGTCAAATTGGGGTAACCCTAGGTAAAAACTTGACTTTTAGTTGTTATAGGGGTATAATATATATATCACAAGGTGTTTTATAGTTTAATTAATGTTATTATGTGTTATTATAGCCTTTACCATTAGTTATTTTAGTTCTTATATCATTTTATGTCATTTTGAGGTCAAAAAAGGTGCATTCAATGAGTTTTACAGGTTTATTAGAAAGTGTGAAGGTTTCAAAATGTGATTTCATGTCCCATGTGTCCTTAGAGGTCTTAAGTAATTTACATAACTGAAATATGGTAGGTTAATCAAAATAAAAGGGAGTTTTTTTTTAGGAAGAAGAAGAAAATGGCACTTATACAACTCCTTAGGAAGTGTGACATGTGTGAGAGGATCATGGTGTGTCTCTTAATCTTCCTCAAGCTTATTCCCATGTTTTATTTACTTTTTAAGTGCCATTTTTGGCCCAAAACCATTCTACTACTTTTTCACCCTTCTTGGCAAGTATAAGTGACCTTCAGGTTTGTGATTAGTATAGATAGATCAGGAGGTTTCATCTCAAACACCTTGTGGAGGTTGTATTAAAATCATATACCTTAATTTCCATATAATAATTTTGAATAATGGCACCTTGTGCTTCGTGAACCATTCTCATGAAGCTGACCATATTTTTCTACCTACTTATCTATGCACCCTACTGGTTTTTCTCTTATTTGGAAAGGTCCATATGATCAAATTGATAATACTAGTTATATATGATGTTTAATCAATTTTATCATGTCTTAATTTATTTTTTTCACATTTGGAGTTGATTTGATAGTCTAAATAGCTCACTTAGTAGGAAGATGTCACCATATGAGGTTTTAGTCAAAACTCTTTGTTGGTAGAGTGTATGGTTCTCAAAGGAAGCTTAGTAGGAACATGATGTGATGTTTTCCATATAATAATTCCATATTTATCACCTTAAATTAAATATTAGTCTCATAACACCATGTTTTGATCAAATATGTAGTCATGGACACCATAATAACCAACCACTAGATACCTACCAACTTTGTTCCATGTGTCTACAAGAGTTTTCACATTGAATGAGATGTTTTGGAACTAGTATTAAGACTTCCTTAATGGTAATAATGTAATTGAGGAATTATAAATGAGTTTAGTTGTCCATAATACTTTTCACTCACACTCTTTCTCCATTTCATGCCCACTATCCACACTCAACCATACACACATACAAGGGTTTCCATGATTATGTCATGCCATTATGAGAGCCTTAGTAATGGTGTAAAATTCCTTGAAGCATTAAGAGTGAAATTTTAAGCATGGATGTAAGATTATATCTCATAAAAGGATCAAAATTAAAGTGCACTACCTACATTCTCGTTACTATCTATGTATAGGAAAATGGCCACCTATAGGTGACAACTCAAGGAATTAAGAAGTTTTTTTTGAGCTAATAAAACATGTTTTAATACTTATTTGGAGCCTTAAAAATTTGGGGAAACATGGAATACCTATATATGGTGTTGATTGGAAAATCCAAGCTGAGAGCTACCTTAAAAAGACTCAATGATAAAATTCAGGGCTTTAACCCCTAAAGATGCAAAACAAATATCCTAGAGTGTTTTGAAATTAACATATGACATGGATAAATAATATTATGAGGTATCCTAATGGATTAAACTTGTATCTTCCACAAAATTCATGAACCTTGTAAAGTTTTAAGGGAAGTTGAGAAATGGAAATTAGTTTTGAGGAACTCAAAATCACATTTTTATGCAATGTGAACGACAATGATATCTATAGGACTTAGTCCTAAAGAGACCTATGTTCACCTAAAGTTGAAAAATAGAACTTTAAAATGCATGAAGGTTATTAAAAATGTTTCAAGGTGACATATATGATATATTTATCATCTAAGAGTTTAGGATACTATGTTCTAGACCCTCATATGCACACCCTATCCATACATAGGCCTTGAAACATCCACCTATAGTCAATTATAGGAGAACATTGTCAAACAAGAAAGTTTGTGATATAATCACTAAGAATAGAAGATGAAAAATGTTTTCAAATTATTCATAGGGTTTAATAATTATATGTCACCTTGTAAGATAAGAGGATCACCTATAGTGTTGCATTTTTCCCACTTACAATCAATTGTGTTTGATTGTCTAAAATAATGAGAAAAATAGTGGTTTTTGGGTGTGTGAATGACCCAAAAATGAGACATTTAGACATAAAACATATAAAAGGATTATATGGAGTTATAATTAGGTTATTTCCTTTTTTTATAAGCTTGAATCATGCATTGACACCTACAATAGGTCCTACAGGTAGAGTACCTCAGTATGAGATAGTCACCCAAGGTTGATGATAGGATAGTGCTTTAAGATTTTACAAGAAGGATGATGATTAAGTAATACATTTTTATACCTAGGAGGGTTAATTTAAATCATCCACACATCATGAAAAATTCTAAATGAGCTCAATAACAGGTAGAGGTAAAATTAGGATGTCTCAGTCAACAAATAGTGAAGACCCATTTTGAGACATAAAAAGTGCATAGGTAGGGTTAGGGAGAATTGGGCATAATGAAATGAAATATACCATTTAAATTTGGATATTTATATACCTAAATATCTCCAAACATGACAAAATAACCTATAGTTCCCTTGTAAATGCAAAACATAGTTAGGAATAATAAACTCAGTCTTGTGAATTTATGAGTATGGAGGGTGCTTGAGGGGCCAAAATGTAAGAATTAAGATTTAAAAAAATATATTAAGGTCATGAAAACATAAATGGGATATTTAAAATTGACATGGAAAAAAGGAAGTGCCTCAAACAAGCATAACATGATCTACATTGAAGAACCCTGGACAATCCATTCTACACAAGCTTGTTTTGAGTCTTTGTTGAAGTTGGAAGGTCTAGACTTAAGAAAAGGGGTAAATTTTTTATATAGGTAATAATTTGAGACTTTATTAATCATATATATTATCCAAAATTGTCTAAAAAATATGGTAAGTTCCCTCTATTTTGTCTCAGACAGAGGGCACTTCTTAAGGTACACTAATTGGTAGTTTTGCAAAAAAGTGACAAAATAACTCTTCAGGAGATTGTTGAAATTTTAAATAAGGTTGAGTAAGATTAATTAAATCCAAAAAAACATGGGGAACCAATCACATAGGAATGAAACTAAACTAAGAGGTCTCAAGTGCTAATTTTGCAGCCAACCCTACTAGGTAGGTTTAGGCCTAGAGCCTAAACAAGGGGTTAATCTCAATTATATCCCTAATTGAGATTTTTAATTGGTTGTGACATGTTTGTGGGATAATTTTATGGGTTTTTAAGCTATTTAAAATTCAAATAAACTCACTTGGATGGTCTAAACCATAAGAGTACAAGTATGTCTACTAGGCAAGGATTAGGCCTAGTGTCTAAAGAGGAGGTCTTTCACACTTTTAGTCTTGGATATGAATTTTAACATATTTAATAATTTTTATAGGACCTATAAATATGTGTTAAATCTTTTAGAGTTCAAATAAAACCAAAGGAAGCCATTATTGGACATCAGATCAACTCAGACCTATAGGAAAGTGAAGGACAAATTTGATAAGAGAGGTACAAGTGCTCATATATTCTTAGAGGTTTTGCATGGGATACATAGGAGTTGAGGGATGTTATAAAATGTCTTTAAATATGAATTTATGAAAATGGTTGGTAACTTGTATGCCATACCTTTATGAATCAACCTCAATAATAAAAACTGCTTAGAAACCCTCCAAAACCCTTGTAAGGACTAGTCTAGAGAAATTAAGATATAAATATATTGTAATGAGACAATTTTAATAGTATGGTTATTTTAAATTATATAGGATTCCATAAATATACCCCCCATTCTTTTTGTCTTTATGAACTTATACAGATGGGGTGAGAAACATGGTATTTTTAAACATTTTTTATGTTGTATAGGTTATAGGAGTTTGAATATGATTTTTTTTTTTTGGAGAAATATTAAGAATTTTTATAACCCCCCATGTCCATTTAATGCCTTATAAAAACTCCTAAGTGCCTCAATAGGAGATCTCATCTCATCCAGTCAAAACTAGCATATTGGATAAGCTAGTGAGAAAGGTGAAAAACTTCAACTGAGCTCATTTAAGGTGTGAATAATTATTATAAGGCCATGGAGGGTATTAAAAATTTTCATACACTCCATCCCATGTATTTTAATGATAAATTAATGCCAATTTTGAGGAAAAGTGTACAGGGTGCATGGAAGAAGAATTTTTTAGACAGTAGATGATGATAGCTCCTTTCCATATGAATTCATAGGACCAAGCCTAAAAAAAATTAATTTAGAACATGAATAAAAACCTTACCTTTAATTTCATTTATTTTAAATGTTATGAGTTAGTTATGAGGTGTTCAAACAAGGTCAATCATGAAGGCAATTTTTTTGAGCTAGGATGAGGAATTTTATGCCACTTAGTAAGAGTTTGATGACTTGGATGGAAACTTGGAATTAATGATCTTGAATGGTTTATCACATATAATATTATCATGGATAATTAAATTATTCTCTCATCTTTAAAAGTTTCCTTGTGACCCTTGGACTTCTCTCTTCCTCTCTCTCTCTCAAGTTCTATAAGAACTAGTCATTTTGGCCATTGTAACATATGCTCCACCTGAGTATGGTGAATCCATGCTCAAATTAATACCATTTTATAAATAATACTATTTATTTTTACCTATTTCATTAATATTTATAGTGTTTTCAATTGCATGATGAATCCTTCTTAGTGAAAACTATGGATTCCTTAGCATGTTCTTTCATTCTTTCACCTATTTACAACCTCTTATTGTAGGGCATGTGAAGTGTTATAGGATATGTATAGGTTTTAGTGAGTTATTATATTAATTAGTGTCCTAATATGAATATTTTATATTCCTATTATCCTAAATCATTCATCCAATAAATCATAATGTAACATTGAAGTGAGAAGACATAGATTGAAGAAGTGTATGTTCAGTTTGTCCTTTGTTCTCATGTGTAACATGCTATTGGTTGGAAGTCATCATGTTATTTGGTGTATCACATCCCTTATAATATTTTTATTTTATTTATTTCTCTCCCTTTTCAATCCCAAATTTCATGTGTAGTTACAATCTAAAGTGGTACATCAAGGGAACTAGCCCTATCTAGAGATACACCTCATCTTTAAGCTACCCACAAGCCTAGAGGTGTTTCTATTATGCCATTTAGATGAGAAGATATTTTAAATATAATCAAAGGGTGAAAATATAAGTTACAATAATTTTTTTCATGATTTGTGGGTCTCTTGGTCTAAGAGGTTGAGAGATTTTTAGTGTTGTCTCTCAACAATAAGCATTTGGAGGTAGCTATCAAAGCATCAATGGCAACTCCAAAGATACATCAGGTGGTAAAACAACCCAAGTTTCATTTTTAATATTATTTGTGATATATTTATTTATGTTATTTATTTTATGAGGCTTCATGTCTGACTTTGGTGTTGAGTTTTTTATTTATAAGTTGGTGAGACATTGTAAGCTTGTGCCATTCCTTATCAACAAGATCAAGTTCTTAATTAGCTCTTTCAAAAAGTGTGCCATCCCCAATATGGTTATTGCCAAAAATAATATGATCATATTCATCTTTATCATGATTATTATTAGTCCTATAGTCAGCCTCATCAATGTCTTGCTTCCCCTAGTCAACTTAAACACTTATCAACTCAATCCATTTCCACCTTTAAAAAGACACTCTTGGGATATAAGAAGTACATGTTGGAGCTTGATACTATAAGATAAAATATTCAATACATTCCTGGTAATCTTACTCATGAGGTGAGAGATGAATTATATTTGGTCAAAAGAGGGTGGGTACCTAGTGAGAGTTCCAATTGGTAAAGGCTCACAAGTGAGATGCTTGATGTGAGTGGCCTAGTTTCTTCCTTAGAGGATAGGATAGATGTTCATGAGAGGTAGCCTTACTAATTATATCAACATTCATACCAACTTCCACAAGTTTTATATCATCCATATTTGATCCTTACTCATGATCCTAATCAAAATTTCCAAATTCATCCTTCCCTAAGTCAAGTGGAAGAGAAAGTTGAAAGGACTAGCCTTGTGTTTGAAGCAAACCTTGATAGACAAATTGAGTTATCCAATAAACAAATACATCAGTAAAACTTAGTAAACAGAGAAGTGGAATTAAATCCTTCATTTACCTCTCACATTCCATCCCAACCACCTCAAAAAGAGTCTTATAATCCTAAGATCCTAAGCTGGAATAAGATAGTGGAGTCATGGGGAAGGAAAGAGGTGAAAGGTCTTGGAAAAAAGTGTGAGGTTGTGAATGAATTTGAATTTTTTAAATTTCCTTCCACCCTTCATCAAGAAACCTATTTTAATCCATATGAACCCCCTTGTATTCCTCATGATGATGCATATCAACTTCAAGATAAACTTTTCCAAGAGAACCTAGCCAAGAAAATTGAAGAGCTAGAGTCAAGGATGAAGTTACTAAGTCAAGGTGTGATGGAAGGTTTAGACCCAAAAGAAGATCCTATGCCTAAACACACCCCATATAACCTCTCTAATGAGAATGATCAAGATAAATAAAATGTGAATGAAGTGATTTTAAAGTGAAAGGAAGATAATCAAGTTTATTGAGCCCAAGGTTTGCCTCCCCTTATTCAAGATCTTCCAAAAGATCCACCTACATTTCACTCTCAATCTAATTTTGAGTTATATGTGCCAAATCCACAAACTAGTTTATATTTTCCTCACCTCATCACCCTTTACGTTGATGGACATTTGGTATGGGAACCTAAATATGAGTAGCTAGTTGATAAATAAAGAGAACTCTTACTTGAAGAATACATACCTCCTTGCCATCCTCATTGGGATAGGTCACATGAATTCAAGATTCCTAGTATTGGCATCACCATGATGGAGAAAGAGATGGAAGATATTGCAGCCCTTGAAGAAGACTCTACATCTGATCAAAAGGTTGTGGATGATCACCTCCAACATGAAGATGAATGTGTTATCATAAATGGGAAATAATTTCAAGTCTTTCCTAAAGAGGATGTAGCCCTAGAAATATCTCTTGAGACCAATGTTTAAGATGTTGTTCTTGAAGATAACCTAATATATTAGCCTAATCTTGAATCACCATCAGATGCACTAGAGATTGAAGAGGTAGTGGTTATAAAGGATGAAGAGGACAAAGATGATTGGCATATGAAAATGAAGATCTTTCAAGAGCTTAATGAGATTTTCCAAGTTAAGGGCTAATTACATGATAAGGTGAAGAAATATCATTCCATAGAGGATAATGATCAAGATTGAATAGAGTATGCAAAGCTCCTTGATGAGCTAGAAGAACTTACAGTTGAGAAGAAACCCAATCTTATAGAAACCCTTATGGAAATTAAGGATGAGGTTGAAACTAAGGATCCACATGAGAAGGGTGAGGCTATTTGGTTGTAAGAAGAGTTCATTTATATATCCAACATGTTTGAATCTGCTTAGTTTTTAATGAACATCATGCCAATAGAGTTAGCAAACATCATGAGAAAGTTGGAGGCATCAATGCCAAGGATTAAAAGGCTACATGTCTCACTAAATATTTCATGTCATGAAGAAAGAAGAGTTTAAAACTTCCCCTTTGATCTAGGAGGGATTTCTCATCTTAGGTTAGTTAGTGATTGAATTAGTTTGTTCAATTTAGTGTGTGTGTTCCATAAGTGCTCATGAAGCACATGTTTTTTATCCTGTTTTATGTGTGTCCTTAATTTGAGTGACTGAGGTAATTAGTGGTATTTTATTTATGCTCAATGGTTAAAGTTTTCTTGTTTTTCTTATACTTTAGATGAATCCTAAGCCCAATAGACTGATAAGGCTACTAGTCTAGTTAGCATAGCAGGCATGCTACCCTTATGAGTCACCAATTTATTGACTTTATTGACTAAATTTGACTTTTAGGTCAAATTGGGGTACCCATAGGTAAAAAATTGACTTTTAGTTGTTATATGGGTCTAATATAGATTTAAAATGGTGTTTTATAGTTTAATTAATGTCATTTGGTGTTATACTAGCCTTGGCCATAAGTTATTTTAGTCCTTATATCATTTTTGTGTTATTTTAAGGTCAAAAAGGTGTATTTAATGAGTTGTACAGATTTATTGGGAATTTTTAAGGTTAAAAAACATGATTTCATGTTACATGTGTCCTTATAGGTCTTAAGTAACTGACATAACTAAAAAATGGCAAGTTAATCAAAAGAAAAGGGAGTTTTCTTGAGAAAGAAGAAGCAAATGTCACTTGTACAACTCCTTGGGAAGTGTAACACATGGGAGAGGATAATGGTGTGTATTTTCAGATTCCCCAAGCTTAGTACCATGTTTTTTTTTCTTTGGAAGTTCCAGTTTTGTCCCAAAACCGTTCTATTACCTTTTTACCCTTTTTGGCAAGCAAAAGTGACCTTCAGGTTTGTGATTGGTATGGACAGCTCATAAGGTTTCAAATAAAATGCCTTGGGGAGTTTTTATAAAACTTATATAACTTAATTTACATATAATAATTACAAATAATGGTGTATTTTTCTTCATGAACCATTCTCATGAAGCTGATTGTATTTTTCTGCCTAATTATCTATGTTCCCTATAGGTTTTGCTCTCGTTTGGGAAGGTCCATATAATTAACTTGATAAGATTGGTTATAGAGGATTTTTAATCCATTTTATCATGTTATAAATTATTATTTTCACATTTTTAATTGATTTTATAGTCCAAATAACTCACTTGGTAGGAAGATGTCACCATAAGAGGTTTTAGTCAAAAATCTTTATTGGCAGAGTGTGTGGTTCTCAGAAGAAGCTCCATAGGAATGTGATGTGATGGTTTCCATATAATAATTAAATATTTATCACCTTACCTTAAATATTAGTCTCATAACACCATTTTTTGATCAAATATGCAATCATGGACACCATACTAACCAACCACTAGATATATGCCAACTCTGTTCCATGTGTATACAAGTATTTTCATGTTAAATGAGATGTTTTGGAAATGGTATTAAGAATTAATTAATGGTAGTAATGTAATTGAGTAATTTTAAATGATTTTAATTTTTCCATAAGACATTTTTCTCACACTCTTTCTCCATTTCATGTCCACTTCCCACACTCAACCATACACATATACAAGGGTTTCCATGATTATGTCATGCCATTATGAGAGCCTTATTGATGGTGTAAAACTGCTTAAAACATGAAGAGTGAATTTGGAATCATGGATATAATTTTTTATCCCATAAAATAATCAAAATTAAAGTGCATTTCCTGCATTCTCCTTACTACTTGTGGATAGGAAAATAACCACCTACAGGTGACAACTCAGGGAATTGAGAAGTTTGTTTTGAGGTATTAAAACATGTTGTAATCATTATTTGGATATTTTATAGGTTTGGAAACCATGGAATACATTTATATGGTGTTTATTTGAAAATGAAATTTTAGAGCTACCTTCTAAAGACTCAATGATAGAATTCAGGACTTCAATCCCTAAAGATGCAAAATAGAGATCTTGGAGTGTTTTGAAATTAGAGCATATGACATGGATAAATAATATTTTGAGGTATATTAATGGATTAAAATTGTATCTCCCAAATAATACATGAAAATTTAAAATTTTTAAGTGAATATGAGAAATAGAAATTAGTTTTTGAGGAAATTAAAATCACATTTTTATGCAATGTGAACAGATAAAGATATCTACAGAACTGAGTCCTAAAGAGACCTATGTTTACCTAAAGTTGAAAATTAGGAATTTAAAATGAATGAAGGTGATTAAAAATGTTTCAAGGTGACATATATGATCCAATGATCACCTAATAGGTTAGGATACTATGTTTTAGACCCTCATATGCACACCTTGTCCGTACATAGGCCCTAAAACATCCACCTACAACCAATTATATGAGCACATTGTCCAATAGTAAAGTTTGTGGTGGAATAACCAATAAAGGTAGATGACAAAGGTTTTAAAATTATTCGTTGGGTTTAATAATGATATGTAACCTTGCAAGATAATAAGATCACCTATAGGTTTTCATTTCTCCCACCTACAGTCAATTATGTTTGACTCTCTAAGATAGTGAGCAGAATAGTGGTTTTTTGGTATGTGAATGGCCAAAAAATGAGAAATTTAGACACAAAACATATAAAATTATTAAAATTAGTTGTAATGGGTTTGTTTCCTTTATTTTCCAATCTTGAATCATGCATTGACACCTACAGCAGGTCCTACAAGTAGAGACCTTAGTATGGGACAGTCACCCAAGGTTGATGCTAGGATGGTGCTTTAAGATTTTCAAAGAAATATTATGATTAAATAATACATTTTGATACTAATTTTGGTTCATTTAAAGTATACACACATCATAAATTTTTTCTAAAGGAGCTTAGTACCCTACAAGCAGAGGGAAAATCAGGATGTCTTAGTCAACAGATAGTGGAGACCCATTTTGAGACACAAAAAGTGCACAGGTAGGGTTAGGGAGAATTAGACATAATGAAATGAAATATTTAATTTATATTTGGATATTTTTAGACATAAATACCTCCATTATGAAAAAATAACCTACAAGTTCCCTTGCAAATGCAAAACACAGTCAAGAATAAGAAACTCAGTCTTGTGAATTCATGAGTATGGAGGGTGATTGAGGGGTTATAGTGTAATAATGAAGATTGAAACAAATATATAATGTTAATTAAAATATAAAAAAGATATTTATAATGGATATGGAAAAAATTAAGTGTCTCAGACAAGCAAAACATGGTCTACACCAAGGGACCCTGCATAGTCCATTCTACATAAGCTTGTTTTGAGTCTTTATTGAAAATGGAAGGTCTAGACTTAAGACCAAGGGCCCAAATTTTTTAGAGGGAATATTTTAGACTTGAGGAATAATATATAGTATCAATAATTTTATTAAAATTAGGGGAATTTCCCTCTATTTTGTCTCAAATAGAGGGCACTTCCTAATGTGCACTTATTGGTAGTTTTGAGAAAAAGTGACAAAAGGAATCTTTAGGAGATGGTTAAACTTTTAAATAAGGTTTATTAATATAAATTACATAAAAAAAAAACATTTTTAACCAATAATATAGGAATGAAACTAAATTAAGAGGTCTAAAGTGCTAAGTCTATAGCTAGCCCTACTAGGCAGGTTTTGGCCTAAAACCCAAACAAGGGGTCAATCTCAATTATGGATATAATTTAAATTTTTGATTGGTTGTGACATGTTTATGGCATCATGTTAGAGGTGTTTAAGTTTTTAAAATGTTAATAAACTTAGTTGGATGGTTTAAACTATAAGAGTGCAAGTAGGCCTACTAGGCAAGGATTAGGCCTAGTGTCTAAAGAGGAGGTCTTTCACACTTTTAGCCTTGGATATGAATTTAAAACTATTGAATAATGTTTTTGGGACCTATAAATATGTGTTAAATCTTTTATAGTGCAAATAAAACCAAAATAATCCATTCTTGGACATCAGATCAACTCAGCCCTGTAGGAAAGCGAAGGTCAAGTTCGATAGGATAGGTTCAAGTGCTCATATCTTTTTGGAGGTTTTAAATTGGAGAAAAAGGAGATTAAGAATATTAAAAAATTTCTTGAGATATGAATTTATGGAATTTTTTGGAAACTTGGATGTCAGACCTTTATGAATGAACCTAAAGAATCAAAATTACTTAGAAACCCTCTAAAACCCTTGCAAGGACCAATCTATAGAAATGAATCAATAGAGATATTATAATGAGATATTTTGAATATTATGGTAATTTTAAATTTTATAGGATTACCTAAATCTAACCCCCATTTTTTTTCTACATGGAATTATATGGATGGGGTGAGAAATAGGATATTTTGACCATTTTTTGTGTTGTGCAAGTTCTATAAGTATTATAAAGATGAAAAAAACTTTGGGAGAAATATTAAGACTTTTTATAACTCCCCATGTTAATTTAATTACTTATAAAAACTCCTAATCACCTCAATAGGAGCTCTCATCTCATCTAGTCAAAACTGGCATATTTGACAAGCTAGTGAAAAGGGTGGAAAACCTAAAGTGAGCTCATTATAAGATGTTCCTAATGATTATAAGGCCATTTATGGTATTTAAAATTTTCATACACTCCATACCATTTATTTTAATGATAAAATTATGCCAATTTTGAGGACAAGTGTGTAGTGTGCATGGAGGAAGAGTTTTCTAGATTGTAGATGATGATAGCTCCTTTACAGATGACTCAAGAAGACCAAACCTAAAAAAATGAATGAAAATGAATGAATAAACCCTTACCCTTAATTTAAATCATTTTAACTAGTCCTAATCAATTATGAGGTGTTCAAACAAGGCCAATCATAAAGGCAATTTTTCTGAGCCAATATGAGGAGTTTTATGCCAATTTGCAAGAGTTTGATGACTTGGATGGACACTTGAACTTTTTGACCTTACATGGTTAATCCTATATCCTATTTAAAATAATAATTAACTAATTATCTGAGCTTTAAAATTGTTCTTATGACCCTTTTACTTCTCTCTTCCTCTCTCTCTCTCTCAAGTTCTATAAGAACTAGTCATTATGGCCATTGTAATATATGCTCCACATGAATATGGCAAAGCCATGATCAAATGCATAATATTTGATAAATAAAAATAATAATTTTTACCTATTTAATGACTATTTATATTGTTTTAAATTGGATGATGAATCTTGCTTAGTGAAAACTATGGATTCCTTAACATGTTTCATTCTTTCATCTATTTGCAGCGTCTTCTTACAAGGCATGTGAAGTGTTCTAGGAGATGTCCAGGTTTGAGTGAGTTATTATATTCATTATTGTCCTAATAGGCCTATTTTATATTCCTCATAGCCTAAGTAATTCATCCATAACCTCATAATATAACATTGATTTGAGAAGACATAGATTGAAGAAGTGTATGTTTAGTTTATCCTTTGTTCTCATATGTAACATGATATTGGTTGGAAGTCCTAATGTTATTTGGTTTATCACCTCCCTTAGAATAGTTTTATATCATTTATCTCTCTCCATTTTCAACCCCAAATTTTATGTGTAGTTACAATCCAAAGTGGTACATCAAGGGAGCTAGCCCTATTTAGAGATTCACCTCATCCTTAGGTTGCGCACAAGCCTAGATGTGTTTCTATTGTGCCACTTGGTTGAGGAGAGATTTGACATATCTTAAAAGGGAAAAAATACAATTTAAACTAATATTTTTTAAACCTATGCAATAATTATACTCAAAATAAAAATCTCTACAAAATTTGTGTTAGCTAGCACATTTATGATAACTACGTAATAGTCTAATATAATGTACATACATAACATAAAATGTAAGGTAATTTTGGAATAAGTATATAATTTAAGATGTATGTTGTGTTTATAATTTCATAAGGGTGTAAATATAGATGTAATAAATGTATATATCAATAACTTTGAGTAAAAATAATTAGATACCTAGGGGGATGGGGCATGATGTCCATCACGACACCCAAGTAGGAATGGTAGATGCATGAGGTCCCTCTTGGAATAAAAAATTGGTGTGTGTAACAAGAAATTATAAGTATCATGGCCATGATTCATATAATAAATCATACATATACAACACATGAAGCACACAAAGTAGGCCAAGGGGCCATAATACAAGGGACATGAGCACATGTCACTAGATATTTGAAAATAAAACATATAAGGACATGTTTAAATGCATACATATGCAAGAAAAAAGCAATTTGGATTAGATCCACATAGAATTACATGTTCAAATTTCTACATACATAATCAATTAAGTACACACAAGGACAAGGGAATATGTATAAAGCATACATACTATGAAAAGAAGTGGTCTATAGCCAAAGAGCAATAGCATATTCAAATTCCCTTGAATAAAAGAAGCATAAAAATAAAATCAAGTCTAAAATAGGTAAGCTAGAAATGAAAGTATTAATGAATTTGTAATAAAAATATATGTAAGAGTGAGGATGACTATATGTTAAGTCTAAAGTAGTGATAGTCAGAAAATATCTGAGTATGAATAGCAATGATCAATATCTAGATATAACAATGCTAAAGCTAGAATGTAGAGTATGTAAGGATAGAACCTAGTGATAAAAACTATGTATAGGGTGACAAAAAGTGGGTGAACATGTCAAGTTAAGGCCCATGCATTAGTGTATATGCCTTTAATGGGTAGATAATAGCAATTTTGGATCAATGTAGTGGACTTGAGTCCTGTAAGCAATCTATAAGCACTTGAAAAGAAAAGTGAAGCATGTATGTATGAAAAAACTGACTATACTAAGATATTTAGCATATGTAGTGTCTTGAAAATATAAGATATGTAAACATGGCAATGTATACAATCTATAAATTTTGTGTTTTCTGAGTAACATTTGAATGTTTTTGTGTTTTTGAAATATTTTATTATTTTTGTATTTTTTGGATATGAGCTATGTACAAGCCATATGAATAAAGAAATTTTGAGTTTTTATATGTAAACTCTCCTTAGATACATGATTTTAAATGAGGTTTTTATTTCCTTACCATAAAGTGAATCTAGATAGTATAATTTTGGGTTAAACTTTTTTATAATGATGTATGGTCCAAGCCAATTTGGTTTAAAATTTCCTTTATTCTCTTCCTTAGCATTGACATTTTTGAGATTTTATTTTAAAACCAAATCATTGACTTTAAATTCCCTACTGTGGATGTAGTTACTGTAGGTTATCTAGATTTGTTTATGATACTAAGATGTTCAGTGGATTGAATGCATGCGTGATCCAACTATTCTAATTTATGGAGACATCTCTCTATGTATTAATCATCTCTAATGATTCCTTTTAAAGAGACCAAAAAAGAGGGGATTTATAACTCTAGTGGGATAACTAATTATGTGCCATATACCAGTGAATAATGATTAGCTCATGTTGAAGTGCCTATACTGGTGCAGTATGCCCATAATGCATAGACAAGTTGATTGTGTTAGTCATCGCTAAATTTAGTAACTATTTTTATAATAATATTGTTGATTATCTTGTTTGTTGCTTTTACTTGACCATTACCCTATGGGTAATACAGGGTAGAGAGTGTGTGTCAAATTTTGTATTTGGCACAAAAAAATTTCACAATTTTATTCTTGAAAGATGTTCCATTGTTTATGACTATGACCTCTGGGAGCCCAAAAAGGAAATAATATTAGTCATTATAAAATTACATATATAGTCTCCCTTTTTGGATTGTAGTGGGATGGATTATACCCATTTTTTAAGATACTCTGTAGCTATGATAATGAATTTATGACCCCATACAAATTCTAGGTTTATCTTACCAATCAGATCAAAACCCATAACATGAATTGCCAAGGGGATACCATAGGTTGAAGTTGATATGAAGATACATGGTGTAGTTTCCATGGAATTGACATTTGTCAAATAACTTGGCATATTCTTGGCATTTTGGTTCCATGGTTGGCCAATAGTAACCTTGTTTGAGTAACTTGAGTGACATTACTTTACCACTAAAATGACTACCACATTCATTGTCATGTACCTATCGAATAGAAAACTTAGCTTCCTTATATATCAAACATCAGAGTAAGTGTCCCTCAAAATGTATTTTAAATAAGTCCCTACTAATAATGACATATCTAAAGGAGTTTTTCTATAGTTTATACTTTTCATTTCTTGTGAAACTATTAGGTATAATAGATTTATTCAAACAAAATTATATTTTAGAGAACCATTCAAATGGTGTTGTGCTATGAGTGGTAGCTAAAACTATTAGAGTGATAAGGTTTGTATAGGACACTGATGGAGATTGTAATTTTTAGATAGTGAAAATAGATTGGTCTTCATATATGTCAATGGGGATAAATGATGTGGCATTGACCATTGCATCAACATGATAGTTATATTTATGTGGGATATTTTTTATAGAAAAATTATCAAACTAAGCCTATAGACATGAACCATATTCTTGTAAGGAATGAGGTGCTATTATTTGGATTGGTATATATCTTTAACTTCATTAAAAATTAATTATGAGTCCCCATAGATTTTTATTGATTTAATTTGGAGAGCCTGAGTTGATTGAAGGCCTAAGATAAGAGATTCATATTTTGTGATGTTACTGGTACATGAAAAAATGAGTCAGTAAGCAAGAGGTATTTTGTGCCCAAGTGGATTGATAAAAACAATTCTAGCTCTAGCACTAGATGCACATTTAGAATCATCAAGGAATATTATCCATGTATTTGAAGTGATATTATATGCTATGAAGTCATATTTGAAATCATCAATAATAGGTTTCATATCCAATAATTGGGCTACTAACAACATATATAAAATTATCTATTCTTTTACTAATTTTTATAAAATTATATTGAGGTTAAATTTTGTGCATAACAAAACCCATTTTTAAATATGTCTTGAGAGATGTGGTTTTGACATCAGGGGATTTAAAGGATTAAATTTTGTAATGATATGCATCTTAGTATTAATCATATAGTGTTGGATCTTCTAAGTAGTAAATATAAGTTCTAAGAAAACTTTTTCTATTTCTAGATAATTTATTTTGTAGTCAATAAGTGTATAACTTATGCAATAAATGGACCTCTCTTTATGTTGATCACCATGTTGTGCTAGGAGTGCACCAAGTGCATGATTTGTCACTGAGAGGTAAAGTAGAAATGACTAGTTAGGTACTGGTGGGACCAAGATAAGTGGGTTTAGTAAGCATTGTTTAAGTGTGTTTGGTGAATTATTGGATCTTATATATGATTTGTGCCTTAAAGAAACATATTACATGAATTTTTACTTGAAGGGAGCAAAGTTAATTTAAATTAGTACAAGGAGGCATATCCATGATTACTTTGACTTTATTTGGGTCAAACTTAATGTCACTTTGGGATATTATGAATCCTAAAAGTTTACATGATGAAACCCCTAAATACATATTTTTTGGGATTGAGTTGCACATTGTATGTTCTAAGTCTCTTTAAACCTTATCACAAATATATTACATGATGTTGTCTCTCTTTTGATTTTTAAAGTAAATAATTTATATAATATTCAACTATATTATGAATGAGATCATGGAAGATATGTGTCATTGTCCATTGGTATGTGGTACCTAATTTTAAAAATCTAAATAGCATGACTATATAGCATAAAGTGCCCCTTGGTGTGGTGAAATAAGTTTTTTCTTGGTCTTCTTTAGTGATTTTAATTTTATTTTACTCTAAAAAAACATCCATAAAAGGAGAACATCTTGTAGCCTGCTATGGAGTCAACTATCATATTAATATTAGGTAATAGAGATAACTCATTAGGACATGAGTTGTTTAGGTCTCTAGAATCACAATAACATTGGATTTGGTCATTAGGATTTATAAAAATAACAATATTAGCAACCCATTATGGATGATAAATTGGTCAAATTAAATCGACATCTAATAACTCTTGGATCTCATATTTAACTAAAAGAGAAACTTTGGGGTACATTTTTTAAATCTTTTGTTTAACTAGATTGACATTGGGATATAATGTAATTCAATGTATTATGATTTAGGGATCAATGCCAGACATATCAAAATAATCCTAGGTGAATACTTCAAGAAAATATTTTAAAATTTGATGAATATCCATATCTTTTGATTTATGTAAGGAAATAACAAATATTATAATATGAGGATCATTATATGTGCCATAATTAAATTAGACTATTTCTTCATTAAGTAACATAGATCGATCCATATTTTATGATGCTATAGGGATAATAACATATGTGTTAGGTAACATATCATCTGAGTCATCTGAGTGCTCACTAAGTATGCATGGGAACTTATGGAATGAGGAAAACTATTATTATGATAGAAATAAGGGAGATCCTCATATATACCTAGGAATTCTAAGAGAGCCTCATCATTAGTGAACTCATCCAAAATAGGTAGATATAGATAAGTTGTATCATCAATAAGATTGGTGACGAGTGTCATCTAAATCCTCATTTAACCAATATGCAATTGGTGTCTTATCAACCAGGGCCGGTGTCCAAATCTATCTGTAGTAAGGTATGCGATGGTAGATCTAGAAGTTTGCTTGTGGGGGTGCTTACTGATCCTATTCTAACTTTGACTAAACTACTTGATTCATGCTTTTTCTAAAAAAATAAAGAAATCAAATCAATCCACTCTTTTACTGGAAGTAAAGGATCACACTCCTATTTTATGTTTGTAGGGAAAATAAATTCACACTCCTACTTATGAAAGGAAATCTGCTTCACACTTCTATTATAAAAGAAAAGATACTTTGTGTAGAAAAGAAATGAAATACGAAAATGCTCTTTTTAAACTATGAATTTGTTTTGATATTTTTATAAATAAATGTAAATAGTAACAAGATTCTAACTAATAAAAAAGAACATAGATAACGTACATAGTTCTTGGTTCCAAGGAGAGTGGGCCCTTGCTCCTCTCAGACTCGGGAACAAAACTTAATTAGTGCTGGAAACTTGAAGTATTAATTCATAGAAATGAAATAATTATAATATGATTGAAAACTGTATGCTTATCTAACTCTCGATCTTCTATTTTTTCTATATCTCTTTTTTTTCCTTTTTTCTCCCCTTTTATATAGTCAAAAGTCTTACACTTTAAACTAATGCATTCAACTCAGAATATGATGAAAAATAATAGGACTCCTAATAGATCCCTTTATCCAGAGATTGGATTTCCAAGAGATCCAATTATTTTGATGACATAAATATCCTATCATATAATAGTCCTAAAATATGATTATATACAAATCTATCAAAAGTAGGTCCTTCAAAATAGAAGGTGATTATTCTCCTTATGTGATTCCAACTAGAATGGTTCTTTCTTATCCTATCTGGTCTCCAACTTCCCACTATCCTTTCAGAATTCTTGGTATTGACCCTGCAGAGTCCATAAAAATGACCCTACAAAGTCTGTAGAAATAAGCTTGTAGAGTTTGTAGAAATGAGCCTACAAAGTCCGTAGAAACAAGCTTGTAGAGTCCATAGAAATGAGCCTATAGAGTCCATAGAAATGAGCCTGTAGAGTCTATAGAAATGAGCCTGTAGAGTCCGTAGAAATGAGCCTGTAGAGCCCATAGTTCTGCTGGATGGAGATCAAAATGGAATGTTCATTATACATCACCTGTGTCTTCTTCTTGAGCATTTTTCACATAAAATATCACTAAAACATGCTATTTATTAGACATTAATGATAAAGTAAAGATTCAGTCTTTGGTTTAATATAAACAAGACAAATATCTATTTTCCATGTAATAGCTAATTAAGAATCTAATATTTGTATAAGATACTATCCTTCGAGAGATGATTTGAAGGAAATAACATGTTAATGATGAGCCATATTTTGAGCTCATCATCTCCCAAGCTTTACCTTTTGTAAGTCTTATTGCAAACATGTATTAGCATTCATAGCTCTGGCTTCTGCTTTCTACACTCTGACTCAAATCATATTCATCAAACTCATCTATTATGTGTCTGTTTGAATTGTTGGTGAATCCCTGATGTGTTTGAATCATTTGTTTCCATATACTAAATTGTTCTTTTGATTGTGGAGCCCAACTCTGCCATCTTGGAATGGGTATGATTAATAAAGGAGGTCTATAGCTCATGTCAATCCATTTCTATTCTCCACCAGAGTTGATTACCTCTATCAAAATTTATAGAATTGAGGATGCTCTCCTCATACTCCATCTTAAGTTATTTGGGGACAAAACTTCTCACCTTTTAAGAGGCACTGAAAGTTGGTCCCATCTATTTACACTTGTAGTCACTATTGAATCAAAATTCTATCTTGAAAACAAATCAAAATAAATAGTGAAATCATACAAAGCCTGTAAATAATGTGTCTTAACCTCATCATTTAATAAAGCACAGTGAATTTTTTTTAATCAATCTTGGAATAGGAAAGGCTGGTCTGACACATAATCCTATAGTCTTAGCATGATTTGTATAGTCCTCAAATCTACATTTCCATGCTATCTAATTTTTGAATGTAGAATGTAATGCTCTCAGTTGAACTTCTCCTACATGAAGATTTATCAAAAATTTAATGTGCTCATGATCTCCTAGAATCAAGTCATGCAAATAGAATTCACAAAGAAAATCTTACTGATTAGGTTTAGCACTATAGAAAATTTCCAAAAATGTTGTTGGCTGTAAAATTTTATAAGGAAGATGATAGGAGATCCACAGAAGTTGCCATTTGTAAAATTGTTCAAACAAAAACAAACTGTATGTAGGAGAAGGATTCCTACATGCCAACAGAGTTTTTCCTAATTTGCATGCATCCTAAAAATTTTCTTCTAACTCTTAGACTTTAACCTCTAATTCTTTCTTTTCATTTTCCAAGAGTTTGTTCAGAGAAGTTGTATCTTTGTTTTTATATTGAAGTACATAATATTTTTCTTTAATTTGATGTAGTATTTACAAGGGAGGAATACCTGGATCACTTGTTTGACAACCATGGTCAACAAATACTTTGGGGGAAAAAAGTGCAACAATAGGTGCTTCAGAAGAATTCACCAAATTCTACAACCTCCTCTTTTCATGTTTCAGACTTTCTACATACAACCAAAGATCAATCTATTCATCTTCATGTTCTTTTATTTTTTTCTCTAACTTGTGAATTTATGTGGCATGATCAATAGATATTATATCTAATTTCTACACCAAAGATGAATTGAGATGGTCCTTGTCTTGCAATTGACTGATCAAGTCAGCAATGTTAGCTATTTGTTGTTGTTCAAGAGCTTGAGCTTCAGAAAGCTATAAAGTTAGCTACATAATAGGATCATTTAGATTTGATGATTTTCTTTTCTCACTAGTACATACAATTTTCCCTTTATCCTTTGCAATTTCAATTGGAACAAGTGGTTGTTCTGCCATACCCAATTCCTCCACTGTGTGTGGCTCTTCCTCTAGATTTGTCTCCTCCAATATGATTGAAGAGTCTCTTTCAAAAGGAGTTTCTTCAATATCTATAGGTGCAAAAATATTCTAATGTATGGGGGAATGAGACACCATTTTAAGACTATCTAAAATATTTGCAATTTATTATTCATCTTCTTCTGTTAAAATGAGCCTTCTCCTTCTTTTGGTTACTCTTTGAGCTACACTTAGTTGAGTTTCTTTCTCAACCACCAAACCCTTGGTCGTCTCAATGTCTATATCCACCTTTCATCTCAATTTTCTTATTCCTATCAGAGGCACTAGTTGTGCTAAAGACTCATGAGGTTCTTGTGGAGACCTTGAAATTTTAGGGTTTTGAGACCTTGTGATTCTTCTTTTTGAAGAAGAAGAAGGGATTTCTATGGAGATTATAGTCTAAGATTTTCTTCTTAGTGTTGTTTTCTCAGCTGATGTGGTAGGTGGAGATGAGTGTTCCTATAGTACATTTGGGGTTTCTTGTGCTATACTATTCTAAAATTCCTCCCAAACCTCTTGACCTTGCTGAAGGAAATGATGTTGGATAATAAGCTGAATAAGGCCATGATGCCTAGGAGTAGCAGTAGGGGTTATACACATAACTTGTAGAGCACCATAAAAGAAAGATGGGAGGTTAATTCTATACTGAGGGTTTTGTCTCCCATGCTTAATATGTATTAACATTTTCATAGCATCTCCCCCTAAAATAATGTGTTGCCCTTCACAAATGATATATTTAATTACCCACTTGGCTATAGATTTCCAAGGTCCAGGAAGTGAATATATTTTAATCCCTTTTAATTTTCCCTTAGAATCTACTAAACATGAAGTTCTAGTTTGCCTATTACCATTAAACTGACTAATTAAATCACTAAATGAAACTCTACTTGTGGATCTCATTCCTTCTTCTGGAACTTCTATAATTTGGCTTATGATTTGAGTTGTAATAGGAATAACAATGCCTTTCACAATTAAAAATTTAGGGGTGAGATTGGTAATAAATTCACTTACCATTGTTTCATCAAAACCCTAGAGCTTTTCAATGAAAGGTAGCCAACCATTGGCTCTAAACACTACTACAGAAGCTTTGTCTTTATGAAACTTTATTGGATCCTTCAGCTTAGATCTTATCTTCCATCATATTTTTATGTGGAGTTACAGTCAACTCAGTTCCTTTGGTATAAACCAATCTATTGTTGAAGTTAGTAGGGAAAAGGCTCTAAGGATCAAATTCTATTGAAGTCTGTAGAAAGGAAATAGTTCATTTGAAAAACTACAATTGAATGAGTCTGTAGTGTTGTATGATGATGTGATACAGTTAGGCACCAAAAATTTCTACGGAGTGTGCCAACCATTTGATCTCATCAATACAAGTCATGTAAAATGATGACATGTCATATTAATGGTGATAGTGATTCATTTCTTCATTTAAAACCCCTTTTTTATGATGTCCCATCATTATGGTACTTGATGACTCAATTTATGATATTAAAGTTGCACACTTATCTATACACCTTTGGTGGCTTCATTGCATGCATTTTCATTATGACATATGTCATTCCATTTTGGAAGATTCAAATTTAGGTCATCTTGGAAGAATACGGTCTTAATCAAATTGAAGATAATTAGTTAACTAAATATAGAGAAATGAAATATATGTCTTACTTACTTTAACCTTAGACATTATCCTTGCTCGCCACGTGTCCTACACAAATAGTTTCACATGGATTAGTTTACTACATAGAGATGACCAATCATAGTGTCATGATGATTTTTTTTTAAATTTATATTTTTTTATAAATTTTGGTTTTTGCCCTTTGGCTAGCCATTGCTAGTTTTCTAGCCAAAGCCCTTTTTTGCAATGCATAGCTAGCCAACAAGCTAGTTTTTTGGACATGCATTGTCAATAGCGTCCCTAGAAGGATTTTCACTATTGATTTTTTTTTTAAATTTTTATGCTGGAATATCAAGGAGCATGTTCACTGGAAGAAGTAGAGCTTTCCAAAATAGCTACTTGATCTATTACTTTTTGAATAAATTCATCTTTGTTGAGAGGTTTTTGATAGAGCTTCAATCTATGTCCATTGACTAATAGAGCTCTTCTACCATCATCAATAGGTATCAAATTAATAGAACCATTTTCATAGACGTCTTCAATCTCATAAGGTCCCAACCATCTTGTTTGTAGTTTTCCTTTAAACTGTTGAAATTTAGAATCAAACAACAGTGCCCAATCTCCTTTCTGAAACTTCCTTTGCTTGATATGTGCATCATGCTAAACTTTTCATTGATTTTGTACCAGTTCAGTTATTTGTAGTGCTTCCATCCTCATTTCATCAAGTGGAATAGCCTATAAGATTCTTGGTTTTTGTATTTATTATAACTCAATTCCTACTTCTACAGCTATTTTCAAAGTTTGTAATTCAAATTCAATAGAGAATAAAGGTTTCTTACCATAAACCAATTCATAAGGTGAAAATCCAGTTGTTGTTTTCCAAGTAGTATTATAGGCCCAAACATCTTTTGGTACCTTATCTACCTAATCCTTTCTACTAGAATTAACAACCTTAGTTAAAATGGTTTTTAGTTCCCTGTTGGTGACTTCAACTTGTCCATTTGCTTGTGGATGGTATGGAGATGTTTTTCTGTACTGAGTTTGATACACTTGCATAAAATGCTTTATCATGTTTGACATGAATTGTGGTCCTTGATCTGAGACTATCTCTCTTGGAGCACCAAATCGTTGCATGATTTTGAAATATAAGAAATTAGATACCATCTCCTCTCTTGCAGGAGTTAATGCTTCCACTTCTGCCCACTTGGTCACATAGTCTGTACAAACTAGAAGATATTCTTTCCCTTTAGAAGGAGGATCCACTAGACCAATAAAATTAATTCTCCATTTCTCAAATGGTTCTAAAACCAATTGAGGATGAGGGTGCAGGGGCATCTCTGTTGAAGAGTGGGTTATCCAATTCGCTGACAAGCATCACAGTGTCTGACATACTTTTTTACTTTTATATGAAGATAAGGCCAATAATATCTTGCTCCTAGGATTTTATGTACGGTTCTTTGAGATGAGTAATGGCCTCCTCCTAGTTCATCATGACAAGCTTTGATGATATCATAAGCTTCACCATTTGTCACACACCTGTGAAACACGTGATCAGGTCCAAGTTTAAATAAAATTCCATTAATCTATTTAAAAGAAGAACTTTCTTTGATTAATCATTTTTTCTCTTTTAGTGAAAAGTGTAGAAGAAACTTTCCTGTGGCAAGGTAATTGGCTATATCAAAAAACCATAGAGATTGTGCTAAAATAGCAAATAATTTTTCATCTGGAAAGTCATCTTCCATTGGTTCTTCTTCACCTGTAGTGTTCATTCTTGACAATAAATCATCAACCAAATTAGACTTCCTTGGTTTGTCTATAATAGTAACATCAAATTCTTGTAAGAGAAATAGCCATCTAATAATCCTACCTCCCATAATTGGTTTGTTGGTAAGATATCTAATAGCTGAATGGTTTGTATAAAAAAATACCTTGTAGCCTATTATGTAGTGTCTGAATTTGTTCATTGCATAAATTACAGCTAAGAATTCATTCTCAATTATGGTGTAATTTCTTTCAACAAATGCCATTTTTTTCTAATATAATATATAGCATACATGTTACCCTCTTCATCTTTTTGTCCAAGAACTACTCCTAGTGTTGTATTGGAAGCATCTATGTATATATGGAATGGCTTAGTCCAATCTAATTCTCCTAATACTGGAGCAGTAACAAGTTTAGCTTTGATGGTTTCAAAGGCCTGCTGGCAACTATCACTCCATTCGAATGTACTATCTTTTGTAAGCAAGGCAAACATAGGGGCATCTATTTGGCTAAACTTATCTATGAAGCATCTGTAGTAACTAGCATGTCCTAAAAAACTCTTAACTTTAGTTTGTGTTTGTGGAATTGGCAAGTTGTAAATTATTTCGACTTTCTTTGGATCTACCTAAATGCCTTTTGCAGAAATATGGTGTCCCAGGACTATTCCTTCATCCATCATCAACAAATATTTCTCATTAGTCAAAGATAATTGATGTTCCTCACATCTGATCAATACTCTTTCCAAGTTGGTAAGAGCTTCTTCATAAGTTTCACCATAAATAGTGAAATCATCCATATATGCCTCAACATAATTATTTGTAAGGTTAGCGAAGATTGCCAGAACTACTCTTTGGAAGGTTGTTAGAGCATTACAAAGTCCAAATGGAAGTACTCGATAAGTAAAAGTTCCCCAAGGGAAAGTAAATGTGGTTTTATATTGATCTTTAGCTACTACAGTTATCTGGTTATACCCACTGAACCCATCTAGGAAGGAAAAATATTTATTTCCTACCAAGTTATCAAGAACTTGATCAATAAAAGGTAAAGGAAAGTAATCCCTTAATGTTGCTTTGTTTAATTCTCTATAATGCACACATACTCTTAACTTTCCATTTTTCTTGGGCACAATTACCAGAGGTGACACCCACTAGCTATTTGAGATGGGGTAAATAAACCCAACTTCCAACAACTTTTGGATTTATGTTTTGACTATTTCCTTTAGTGTTGGGTTTATTCTTCTTTGTGGTTGTCTGACCGGTTTGACAGATTCTATGTAGATGTGATGATTGCATATGCTAGGGTGAATTCCTTTCATGTCATTATAATCCTAAGCAAAAGCCTTGGTATGTCTTTCCAATACTTCAAAGAGTTGATCTTCCTCTTTGTTTGTCAACCAACTATTAATGTTCAAAAATTTTCTAGGTAATACCATGATTGGTTTTGTCCTGGGTGGTTGGATTCTATTTGCTTAAACTTACTAATTAATGATTTCAGAGGACATGTATGAGTAAGTAACTTATGAAACATAGTTACATTATCAACAAACTCTTTTCCAGGAGGAATCAATCTTGCTAAAGAACAATGAAATGCATCTAAGAAATGAGTTTGCTATTGTTCTACCAATTCCACACACTTTCCTGAATCAGTCTATGATCATATGATGAAGAAGTACTAGCAGAAGTAGAAGTGGAGGTTTCAAAATTTTCCATCAAACCCAAGAATCCTATACTAAGGTAGTCTATAGCTTTCAGAGTGGCCAAGTCTATAGTTTCTAGACTAGCATAGTCCTTAGTTTCTGGACTAGCAGAGTCCATAGTTTTTGGACTGGCAGAGTCCGTAGATTCAGGGTATCTATCTCCATTCAATTCTTCCAAGTGTTCTTTGACTGTGATCATGGCTAAGGAGGAAATTTTGTTTCATGTGTTATCTGATTCATCCACCCAAATTTCTTGTATGTAATTTATTGATGGTTTTGCAGGAGGATACAAAGAGATGCATTTGGATTTTAACCCATATGAAATGGTCATGTCTCCTGACCTACAATCAATCAATGCTATTACAGTAGCCAACCATGGTTTACTTAGGATCATAAGATATCCTAGATTCTTTGTTTTGGTTGCAAGACCATGAAATCTATTGGATATTCCCAAGATTTTATTAATAATTCAACATTTTCTATAGTTCCCTCTGGTTTTATTACCAACTAGTCTGCCATTTGAAGAATGGTAGTTGTAGGTTGCATTTTCATAAGAGATAATGCATGGAGAGTATCAGTTGTCATGACATTGATTGCTGCTCCCAAATCTACCAAAACATTAGGAATTTCTTTTCCTCTGATTGTGGCTGTGATCACTGGGCTTCCTAGATCTGCATATTTTGGAACTAATAGTTTTCTTGCTAATAAATTAGGAACTTTTATATCAATGTGAATGGTTCTAGGATATTTTACCTTCCTCCTAGGTGTCTTAATACAAAGGTTTTTGATTATCTTATTTAATTTAGGTATATCCCTAATATCTTGTAGAAGGGGTACCTCAATATTAATCTTTTGCAACTCATGGACCAAGTTTGAGTCTAGTTTGATATCAGTTTCTAGTAATCTTTTAGGAAAAGAAACTACTAGTGTAGTAGTGTTTCCTTTATTTTCTTCAGGGCTCATTTTAATTTTAGCTTCTCCAGTGTTTAATTGAGATGATTTAGTCTATTCATTTTTATCAGGTATCTCAGAAATAAGTACTGGAGGTTTTTGTATAGTTTTTCCTGATCTCAAATGTATGTCTAAGCACTCAATAGCTCCCACATTGATTGGTTCTTCCTATTTATTGAAATAAATAGGTGTTGGTTGTTTATTTTTTGGATTCGCTATTATTTGTGTAGGCATTGAGGGTTGTTTAATTTTTCCTTGCTACTGAATAACTAGGGGTGGCATGATGGTTTGTTGTTGAAGAGGTCTTCTTGTTTGGGTGAATTGTGACTGTGGGTTCAACTACTGATTCCATTGTTGATATGGCTATGGCATCTAATGTTGTTGTGGTACCCATTATTTCTGTGGCTATGACACCATCCATGGAGGTGTTGGCATCCAATCTTATCCTTCCCATGGATTTTGAATTGATGGAATTTGGGGTTAATTCCAAAATGGTGATAAAACTAAAACATTCCATGCTGCCATCCATGGATTAACTAGATTTCTTGCACTAAACTATCCTTGAGTCTGGTTTTGTGGAGCAAAGTTTTGTCTCTGAATATAATTTACTTCTTCAGTGGACTAGACTTGTGTTTTCATTTGATTCTTTAAAACAGGTAGAAGGGTGAAATATTTGGTATCATGATCTATTGCATCACAGATCCCACATGATGAAAAATTGGTCCTATCTAGAGGGTAGTCTCTAAGGGCATGTTTTTATCTACACTTAGGACAGTATATTGCTAAAGGTTTTGTTACATTTACCTTAACCTGAAGGCCATCCAAAGTACTATTTAGTGTAACCAAAATATCTATTTTTAGATTAGCAAATTCTTCCATTAATTTACCCACTTCATTATATTTCCCAAACTTTCCTAATTCTAGGTTTTATTCAAGAGTAATTTGTACAAAGCTCAAAAATTTGATCGAAAGCCAACTTATTTATGTCTCCTCTGCCCATCAGATTTAAGGCATCTCTAGTGTCTTCATCCAATCCTAATTCTAGGTTTTATTCAAGAGTAATTGGTACAAAGCTCAGAAATCTGATTAAAAGCCAACTTATTTATGTCTCCTCTGCCCATCAGATTTAAGGCATCTCTAGTGTCTTCATCCAATCCTTTTAAGAAAATAAAATTTTGAACATCTTCAGTGATTGGATAATTGCTTCTTTTATGAGTGAACATGAATCTATCCAAATAATCATCTAAAGATTCATCCTCATTTTATTTAATCTTGAAGAAATTCTCTTTCCTTTCTCGCACTCAGTAGTAATCCTGGTATTTGTTCAAGAATGTTGTTTCCATGTCATCCCAAGTACTAATAAAATTTCTAGGTAAACCCATAAACCATCTCATAGCTACATCTTTAAGTGTAGAAGGAAATAGTTTTAATTTTTGGCTATCAATTGTGTAATCATAGGTTTGACATAGAACCTTAAATTCAAATAGGAATTGATCAGGATCTCCTATAGATTGTCCCTAGAAATTTGGTAGATTAGTTGGTGAAATATTTTTCATGGGGAGTTGATCATTTGGATATGCAATAATAGGAAAGGAGAAAGTTCTTCCTAGTTGTGCGATTTGTTGATTTTGTTGGTGAGCCATTTCTTCTTCTGATGATATTTCAAAACTAGGATGATCTTCCCATTGAATGTTTGTGGTCTCATTTATAGGTTGTTCCAAGTTCTCAAAATTTTCTTCAGCTATGGATCTCTAAAATGCTTCTTATAAGTCTAGAAATCTTTAAATAATGTCTTCCTGTAAGAGATTGATCTTGAGGAATTTGTCCTATGGGGCTTGCATGTGGTGATGGCCTGGTTCCTATCCTAGTTTCAAAAGATTCTTGCAAAAATGTTTCACTTGTATCATCTGGTTCACTACTCAGAGATGTTGAAGGAGTGTCCACTTGTGTTCTTGGTGGAAACTTTGGAATAAATCATCCCTTAGAATCTCTAGGATGGTACATAAATTTATTAATTGTTTTTGTTTTATGATTTTTACAAATTTTTCTTTTTACTCTAGATTAATAATTATTACCTTACTAACACCTTATGTTCCCCAGAAATGGTGCCAAAAATGACGAGTGTCATCTAACTCCTCATTTAACCAATATGCAATTGGTGTCTTATCAACTAGGGCTGGTGTCCAAAGCTATTTGTAGTAAGGTATGGGATGGTAGATCTAGAAGTCTGCTTATGGGGGTGCTTGTTGATCCTATTCTAACTTTGACTAAACTACTTGATTCACACTTTTGCTGAAAAAAGAAAGAAATCCAATCAATCCACTCTTTTTCTAGAAGTAAAGGATCACACTCCTATTTTATGTTTACAAGGAAAATAAATTCACACTCCTACTTATGAAAGGAAATCTGCTTCACACTTTTGCTATAAAAGAAAAGATACTTTGCGTAGAAAAGAAATGAAATAAGAAAATGCTCTTTTTCAACTATGAATTTGTTTTGATATTTTTATAAATAAATGCAAATAGTAACAAGATTCTAACTAATAAAATAGAACACAAATACCATACATAGTTCCTAGTTCCAAGGAGAGTGGGCCCTTGCTCCTCTCAGACTCAAGAAGAAAACTTAATCAGTGCTGGATACTTGAAGTATTAATTCATAGAAATGAAATAATTACAATCTGATTGAAACCTGTATGCTTATTTAACTCTCGATCCTCTATTTTCTCTATATCTCTATTTTTTCCTTTTTTTCTCCCCTTTTATATAGTCAAAAGTCTTACACTTTATACTAATACATTCAACTCAAAATAGGATGCAAAATAATAGGACTCCTAGTCGATCCCTTTATCTAGAGATTAGATTTCCAAGAGATCCAATTATTTCGATGACATAAATATCCTATCCTATAATAGTCCTAAAATCTGATTATATACAAATCTATCAAAAGTAGGTCCTTCAAAATAGCAGGCAGTTATTCTCCTTATGTGATTCCAATTGGAATGGTTCTTTCTTATCCTATCTGGTCTCTAGCTTCCCACTATCCTTACAAAATTCTCAGTATTGACCTGGCAGAGTCAAAAGAAATGACCCTACAGAGTCCATAGAAATAAGCCTATGGAGTCCATAGAAATGAGCCTATAGATTCCATAGAAACAAGCCTACAGAGTCCATAGAAATGAGCCTGCAGAGTCTATAGAAATGAGCCTGCAGAGTCCGTAGAAACGAGCCTATAGAGTCCGTAGAAATGAGCCTGTAGAGTTCGTAGTTCTATTGGATGGAGATCAAAAGGGAATGTTCATTTTACATCACCTGCACCTTTTTCTTGAGCATTCTTCACACAAAATATCACTAAAACATGCTATATATTAGACATTAATGACAAAGTAAATATTTAGTCTTTGGTTTAATATAAACAAGATAAATATCTATTTTCCATGTACTAGCTATCTAAGAATCTAAGATTTGTATAATATACTATCCTTCGAGAGATGATTTTAAGGAAATAACATGTCAATGATGAGCCATATTTTAATCTCATCAATTGGGGTAAATAACTGAGAGTGTATAAACATGGTTTACCATATCATTTACCTATGGAATATGTGGACAAAACATGATATGCTAAGAAGTATGGTGAGAGGACTTGGAATTAGATGTTTTATATCTATATATAATTCCTTATCTACCATATTGATCACATACCTCAATGGAATTACGTATTCCATACTCATTTTTACCAAGGCTCTATCTTGTGTAACCCATCTTCTAGAAATATCTTAATGTAAAAGGATAAGTGAAATTATTAGCCTATATTCTAGAATTAATTGGGGGAGTGGTATGCATGTTTTGAATAGTATAATAGAGTGGTGTTTTATAAAAATCCATGTGAGGAATATAATTATGTGAAGGCTTTGTATGTTAAAAATAATTAAATGGTTATTTATCCATAGGGAATGTATATATATGACCTTTGTAGCTAAATTTTAAACATGCACTCAAAGTGGATAAAACTGCATGCATATTAGGAATCCATAGTCTTCCAAGCAAGATATTGTAATTAAGATCATTAGACATAACTTTACATGTGGTAGGTAGTGTCATAGGTCCAAATGTAAGGTTTTGTGTGATCTAACCCAAGACTTTATGTGGAATATTATCAAACCCTCAAATGTTCATATCAAAAGGATCCAAATCCTTAGCATGTATATTAAGAAGTCATAGAAAAGAGAAATTACAAATGTTTAATCCTAATCCATTATCGACTAAAACCCATTTTGAACCTACCTCATTAATTTGTAAGGAAATGTAGAGAGGTAGGTGTAAATTTATGATGTGTTGAGGTGGGAGATCTTTCCTCCCAAAATAAATATGTTATTATATCCATTTCATAGTATTAATTATGGAAGTGACATCAACTAACTTAGATGTTTGAGGACCATGAGTGTCATAGAGTTAAAAATATAAAATGTCTTTGTATGTGTCAAAATGTTTTGATAGTTATAAAATGTAAACTATATCTAAAGAAGAATTTCTCTAATCAACAAAGCTATAGCCATGGGTGTTTCTAACCTGCCAAGCTTCATGACCACATGAGGACATCATAACCTAGACCATACGGTCTACTAAGAGTGTAAAGATAATAGTAGAGGTAGGATAATGGTTAGATTTGTTTGATTGAGGAGGAGGGATAATCAATATTCTTGATGTCTCTTTATTTCTAGGAGTGATAGGGAAGGAATCAAAGTGAACCAAATAGCAAATGCATATAAAGGAAACTTATTAATTTTAGGTAGTGTAATTATTATATGATGTAATTAATTCTCTATGTGATTAAATATTGATTTAAAAAGTGCATTACAAATAAGAGAAAGATATAATGATAAATAAATAATGAAACATGACAAACACTTTAATTTATATGAAGCATCATGTATGCATGTATCTATGTTTTTCCTGAGTTCATTTTGAATTAAAGGGATGAACATGAAAATGAAATTATTAAACATTAAAAAAAATAGATACACCTCCTCTATCATTATTATTTTTATTAATTCAAAACAAAATTAAAAAGTGTATGGATCTAAAATCTAAATTTTGGAAATGTGAAACCTAGGGTTATCTAGGGTTAGGGTTTGTGTAATGTTTGAAGTAATTCAAGTTCACCAAATGTTTTGACCTTTTAGGTTTTAGATTATGAAAATCCTATGTTTGATTAAATGGATGAGTGGACCAAATTAGCTAAATAATATGCATAAAATATTGCCACTGATTTGTTATAGAATTGACTAGCTTTGACTTTTCTAAAAATAATAATAATGAATAGTGTAAATAAAGACTTATCTGGAAAACACCTAATATAAATGATCTAAGTGATATAAAATGAGGTGGAAGTGAGTCTGAGTGTCATCAACTAAATCCATATATCATAACCTCTCCTAGATAGTAGTGCCACAATTGGATAGCAGCATCATGTGGATCTAGTGTCATGATATTAGTGTTATTGTCCTTTGTGTAAGATTGTCTCAAACTTCTAAGTGCACCTTTGTCTAGATTTATATGGTCTATTGCTACACACATGAATTTTATAAACCTATATTGTGCCTATAATGAATTATTTATGGTACAAACCCTAATCCTCCATACAAGTAGGGTATGATCTTAAAAGTGTGTTCATTAGTAGGATAGGCTAGACATCCTCAACACCCCATTGTGAAGAGAGTTTCTTACATACCACACGCATAGGAGGGATCAATACATATTTAGTTATTCCCACCTAAGTGTTGGTGCATGTGCAAGTAATGATAGTATGATATTGTCCTTGATTTCCTTGAGTACATTTGAGATTGGAAATCTAGAAAATCTAAGCTTAGGGATATTGTAGATGGTAGTATAGAGAAGTAGGGGAGAATAGGGATTCATAATCTTAATTTTGATCAACTTATTTCATGTTTGAATATGTATATTGTATCTAATTTTCATCTAGTGGGAATAGGGCTAAAAGTCATGTATTTATAGTGTTTTGTTTCTTGTGTAGATAATAAAATATGTCTAGGCTAAACTTAGGAGACTATTTATTTTGAAAATATATTTATTTGATAAAGTTAGGGTAAATGACAAAGGTGCAATTTTAGGGAAATCAGGGTCTAGGACTGTATTTAAGCTAACTAGGGATGCCTATGGCCTACACAAAGGCTAGATATGTGTGGTAATAGGCTTTATAATAGGTCTAGGCCTAAGTTAGGGATATGTAGTCTTAAGTAGCACTCCTAACACTTAAATAACACTTTTAGGTGATTAAATTACATAAATTAACAATTAGTGTCAATAATTTCTTTAATAGAATAATAATACATGGCAACTTTAGAGACAACCAAATATTTTTTGGGATCAAAAGGGTTATTTCATATTTATAGGAACAACAAGTTTCATCAACACCTCTCATGGTTGACAACACATATAATTTAAATGGAAAAGAATCCAGTCTTTCATGACTTAACTAGACATATAAGCATATAATTTCATCTTATTTGACATTATGTGAAAGATGGAAGTGTAAAATTGCTAAATTGTCATACTAAAAAGTAATCAACAGACATCTTGAAAAAATCATTGGGATGAGAAAAAATCAAAAGACTTAGAGGCATGCTTGTTCTCACAATAACCCCTATATATTTAAAGGGGGATAAAATATTATTTTAAATTTAATATTATAAATACTATTATTAATTGTAGGAGAGGTTTGTCTCATACTGATAAGCTAGAGAGTATCCATAGGTAGATGGAGAGTCATCTTAAATATGAAATGAATAGTCAAAAGTTTGGATATTTAATTTTTTAATCTCTCATTCATTTTAATGCAATTTATAATTATTTGGTTTGCACCAAATTTTTTCATCCATCTTGGATGACATTTAAATATGATATTTTATTTTCTTTTGAAAGTTAGAGTTACATTTAGAATGGACATGCACCCTTAAATGGCATATTATGGACTACTAAGGAGACATAGTTTTTTCCCAAGTGGGTTCCTTTCTCTAAAATTAATGTGTCAAAATAATATATATATATATATATATATATATAGTATATTTTAATCATTTAAAAATGACACTTGAGTGTAAAGAGTGTTAATTGAGACCACCCATTCTTAGAGTAGCCTTAGACCAATATTAGGGCCTATTTAGACACTTATCCATATCTTATGTGGGACACACACATCTCTAGACATCTCAAAATCAGTCCCATAATTTTTTTTAGGAATACAAGCACCTAGTGCCTTAAGTTCTGCCACCTGGACACTAGCATTATAAGTGGATACTAGCACCACAATGATATTGTCCTATTTGGGTGATATTGTCCTTTTCTCTTTTTTGAGTTCCAATTGATATATTTTCAACTCCTATAGAACCTAGGGTTGGCCTAGACATATTTTAAACCTTGAATAAGAACTAGATTAGTATATACACATGAATTTTAGCCCTTTATCCACTAAATGGAAATCAAATGAAAATACACACACTAAAAATCAAAACATGTTTGCATAATCAAGGTTATTAATCCTTATTCTACCCTAATTATACATATAGTCATCTACAACCATCCTAATCTTAATATACATAGATTTATAGTTTCAAGCCTCACTCAAGGCACTTAAACTAGAATCCATACTAGCTTCACTTGTACTTGCACTAACACTTAGGTGGGGAGAACTATCTTGATCCCTCCTCAAAGTATTTGTATGTAGGAAAATATCATCACAACAAGGTGTTGAGGATGTTGAACCTACCCACTAACTCCTTTTTATCATGGGTTTAATTCAAGCCTTTGATAGAATGTAAACCTAAGGTTTTTGGAGGAAAATAGAGCTACAAGAAAAAGTATTTATTAAACAAACTTTAAATTTGGTATAGAAATAGAATAGGACCTGATCTACAAAACCCATAAATCATTTGAAAAGAGAACATTATCCCCACAAGTGGACACTAGTGCTACATTGCTACTATCCAATGTATAACACTATTGTCCAAGAGGAATTATAACACCTAGATCCTATTTACATCACCCTAATCAGCTTATGTGATAGTTTTTAGCCTCCATATAATCTATCTTAGTCACTTCCTAGCATAGCATTCATTATTATTATAAGTATCATATTAGCTCATTTTTTTGTAAAATAGTAATTGTATCTATTGCATATTTTATACCCTAATTTACTATACTCAGACCCTTTAAAAACTTAGTGATTGCACACCATAAACCCTTTACAATTAATTCATTTGGTGAACCCAACTTACTTTGAATACTATTTTAAAACCCTAATTACATCTTAGGGTTTACCTTCTCCATTTTTGTCTAATAAATTAGGGTTTATTAACTTTTATTTTTTCATAATTTTTTTCACAACCTAACTAATCCATATCATTCCTATATTATGGTTTCATTGATTAAATATTTCAATTTTTTTTCTAAAACCCTCTAAATCCTAGATCCACATATTAGGTCCTCATACACTCAAAAATCAACCCTTTGGGTTTCAAGCAAATTTTTGATTTTTCATACACATTAGGTTGAATTTATATCTTAATTTCAAATATATTTACATTACATTATATTTTCCTTATTGTTTACTTATTGTTAATTATTCACATTCTCTTTTTTGGCAAGTTTAAAATGAATTTTAGGAAACCTCTTTCTCCGCACCCAATTGATAAATTTATAAATTTTTCACATAATTATACAAATGAATGGAAATTTTTTCAAGATTTCATACTAGCACATGATAATGAGCATTATTTCATGTATAATTATGATGATGATTATTATTTTAATGATGGCTATGATGATTACTATGAACATGAAAATTAAAGTTTTGATGATGATAACTTAGATGCATATTATTCTCTTTCTCTTCTCTCTTCTCTCTTCTCCTACTTATCCAAATAACATTAACAACATAAGGCCAAAATATCCCCTTATATTTAGTGTTTTATTGGAATGTGATCCTAGTTTTTCAACAACTTTTTCCACATCTTTATTCAAATTAATGCAATACAAGAATAATAAAATAAATTTAACTTTGTATGGTTAAATTAATATTATACATGATGTTCCTAACATAGAATAGAAAAATGCACATTATTTACCTTTATCAATTATATTTAAAAAATCATGTACATGGGATATTGTACCTTTTACAAATTCACAACCTAAAGTAGATGATATTGTGTTGTCACCTTATTTTACATTTCAAGCTCAACATAGTGATTCCATATAAAATTAAGATAATTCAATATATCTAACCCTTATCCTACATATAATAATGCATCAAATGTAAATATGATTGTTACTTATTCTCCCCTCGAATCCAAGATTGAAAGTAATGATCATACATGCATTCCACTTATAACCAATGAAGACATGCATTAAATTGCACCTACATATGATGATATATTGCATAGTAGTAAAAATTTAAAATATTCTTCTACTTTATCTCTTAGTGAGTATGAGAATAATAATTATTCTAATCTTACTTCTACAAGTGAATTAAACTCTAATTTTGATGAACCTTAAAATAACAATGATTACTAAGATTTTAGTGAAGAATACATTGAGTCTAAAACTTCTAGTTCTCTTCCTAATTCACCCATCTCTCATGTTAAAATTGATTGATTATTAAATTAAAGTTTAAATTATAATATGACATTAGATATAAAAAAACAAACTTATACTTATGTTCATATTTTACTCCATTTACATTCAAATGATAATAATGTATCTTATAGTCCATTAGCATTTGATACTTCTTTGAAAATTATCAAAATAAGAGATACCAATGAATCTCCCTCAACCCCCCTTATTATAATAGAACCCATTTCTCATCCTAACCTCCACAACGATGATATCCCATTTCCATCTCACTAGGTCCAAGTTATCACCCCTCTAAAGGTTACAGTGAGCAAAACCAAAGGTCTTGAATGTAGTATGCCAATGGATAAAATTAATAAAAAGATTCAAGAATTAAACAAACCTCTTGATGATGTTAATATACCTTCACAAGAGGTAATATACTTGATGCATGACATGGGTTATTTAAAACAAAAAGTACACCAACTCACTTTGAAAAGTAAAGCATATTAATTTTAGGTTGATTTTAATGTCATCCATGGCTATCCTATCTTGTGTAGAGTATTCAATACAAATTTACCACCAAAATTTTAGATACCAACATTATTGAAGTTAAATGGACATGGAGATCCATACTTTCACATTCAAGCCTATAAAAAGGCTATTTCACATGTCACTTGTAGTTTGATTATCTTAAAGTTATTTATATAGACTCTAGAGGGTGAGGATTGAATTAGTTTCATAATTCACTCCCTATTGGTTCACTACACACATAAAGTGAGTTATAAGAAGTATTTATCATGCATTATATTCAAAACAATGGAATTTAAATAACATATGAGAGGTTGCCTTCACTACACCAAGGTAATTAAAAAATAGAAAGTGATTACATTCCATGATATAAATCATGTATGAAATAATTGATATACCAAGAAATAGATTTAGAGGTACAATATATCTTTGCTAGAGGCCTCGTTTTGAATCTTAAGGATAAATTGTTATATGAGACATCCAAATCATTAAATAATATATGTTACACAACTATGGAACTAAAAAATAAGTTGGGACTAGTTGAGATATATTCAAATACATATTTAGATTTAGATATCTCACAATCATAATCATTGAATATTTTACAAGAACCTAATCCACTTATGATTAAGAAAAAAGTGGAATAGAAAAAACTGATCAAGATACTCAATAAAGGCAAAGATCCACTTTATAGAGCATGTACTATAATGGATAGAGAACATGACAACAATAACGGGGCCATTTAATATTTTAGGTAAAGATGGGCCTCATGACATATTATTCACATTACTAAATAGGGGGATGATCAATCTTACTCTTAATCAACATCACCCAACATATCATTTGCAAAGAATAAGAAACAATACATATTATAATTATCATAGAATCAATGGAGATTGGGATAATAATTGTTGTGAACTCATAAATCATATTGACCATTGTGTCAAAAAAGGCATGATAACATTCACATAGGGGAATTTATATCTCCTTCTCCACACTTTCCAAGATCACACTCTATTATGAGTAGTTATCCTAGGACGTTCCTTATAAGAAACCATTGGTTACTCATTGTATGAGCCATGTGATCTCTAGTAAACCTAATTATGTGAGATATCATGCACCATAGATTTATCAAAGATGGAATCCAGTTAAAAAATATCAACCTACTTATAGAAACATGGTAAAAAATGGAAACCAATCCCACCACTAGTTTTAGCTTGACCACTTATTAAAACATTTGGTAATAATCGTAGAGATCATGACACATCTTTTGGTCATCTATCGATTAAGATATTTGGAAATAATAATAGAGATAATATCACATATTTATTTCAAATAATGATTAAGATATTTTTAAATAATCATAGAGATCAGATCATAGCTTTAGTTTGACTATCGATTAAGATATTTAGTAATAATCAGAGATATTAGAGCACAAATTTAGTTTGACCACTGATTAAGATATTTAAAAACAATAATAGAGATAAAAATATATATTCAACATGATAATACATTAAGTTATTTGCTACAGAGTTTATAAATATATTTAATAACAATACACTACAAATATTATTAGTTATAGATGTTATTAATACACCCACACAACATGAGCATTATGGTCATTGTTTACTCTTCTATCAGGATTAAGATAATGTATAACACAATCCACAAGCTAGTTCATTAAGATTCATAGATTTATAATCCTTTACCATAGGGAATTTCAGATATATATTACTTAGTATATCCAATTCATAGATCTTAGATACCTCCTGACATAACATGTGTAACTCTATCTTTATTTGATACATGAAATCTTGATAGTGAGTTTATTACAACGCATTGGTTAGTATGTTCCTCTCTACTTATACATAGTACCTCTTACCTTGATCCTTGTATATAGTTTCATTTTCATGTTGATTATACATAGATTTTATCTATAAAATACAAAAATAATATAATATATCAAAAACACAAAAACACAAAAACATTCAAATATTTGTTTAGAAAATACAAATTTAGATTATTTACATATCCATGTTTACATTATATATAATTTTTAGGTAATACATATTCTATCTCTATTAGTTTAGTCAATTTTATCATACATACATGCTTCACTTATTTTCTTCAAGTGTTCACCGATGCTTATAGGATCCAGGTCCACCACACAGATCTAGATTTGCTACTATTTACCCACTAGGGGCATACACATAGATATATGCATTTTTCATTTGATACATTCTCCCATTTTGTGGCATCCTATACACACCTACAATTACTAGGTCACATTTTTATATACTCTATATCACATTTTTAACATTGTTATATCTTAATATTGATCATCCTACACTATATTTTTTTGTTGACTACTATTACTCTAAACTTAGTCTATGTACATATTTGATCTTATATAGTTTTGTACCACATGTTCATGTATGCTTATATTTATAGCTTTACTAGTTTAAAATTGATTGTGTCAATATGCTTCTACATTCACTTGAGGGCATTTGCATATGCCATTGTTCTACAACTCTATGCCACTTCCTTTAATTGTATGTATGCTTTGGACATGTGCCCATATCCTTGTGTGTGTTTTATTGATTGTGTATGCATACATTTGAAAATTTTACTCCATTTGGATTTAATACAACTTGCTTTCTCTTTACATATATGGAAATTTGAACATGTCCTTATATGTGTTGCTTTCTCAGATTTAATGACATGTACTCATGTCCCTTATATAATGTCCCCTTGGCCTACTTTGTGTGCCTCATGTGTGTTGTATGTATGATTTCATGTATGTGTTATGGCCATGACACTTATCTCATGTTGCAGACTTTAGTTTTAGATTCCATGAGAAACCTCATGCATCTCCCCTTCTTCCTTGGGTGCTTTGATGGATATCATTCCCTATTCCCTTAGGTAGTTACTTAGTTTATTACTTAGATTTATTGTTCATACACATGATTATAGTATTATATCTATCTTGATAGCATTATGAATGATAGATCTAACATGCATCATACATTTAAAACTTATGCTCAGATTATCTTACATTTCAATGTCATGTATACATATTATATTAGTTTATTATTCATATATCATATATGTTCAAGATAACACATATCATGCAGATGTTTTTCTCTTGAGGATAGTTCTTGCATAGGTTCAACAACTTGCTCAAGGGAGGGGGAATTCACATAGGTTTTTTTATAGAGACCAAGCCCTATGAATGCACTTAGAGTATAGTTTCCAAGATGTAAGCACAAAATATAGAACTTAGTTTTAAAAAACACATAGTGGAAAATAGTCAGATAGATATCATACTCACTTACTAGAAAAAAAACATGGTAGGACACTAATTACAAAAGTGGACACTAGCCCACAACACTAGTCTCCAAGCTATAATAGTATTATCAAGTATCCTTAGAAGTAAAAAAATCTAGCTTTACCAAAGAGGCATAATAGTTACAGTCTAAGTTTACATAGATTTAGTTATAGATTATAAGTTTTTTCTTAGTTTTACTTAGTTTTACACAAAACCATACCATTTTTCTCAAATTGGGGGCATCATGCATAGCATGAATACTCCCATTTGAGTTTTAGATACTAAGATAAAAAATATTACAAATTACTCCATAATTTATATACTCATATATCAAATTTGGGGCCATTTGTATGGCATATTACTTCCATATGCTCACTTATGCATTAATTAATTAGATGAAATGACAAACTCAATGTCATTGTAAATAATGTACACACCAGACACCATGTTCCAAATAATACACCTCTTAATCCATCTATAGTGGTTGGAATTATTGTGTAGTCCTTGAGCTACATACTCAAGTACTCGAGGAGGTCCCTAGACTGATTATCATTCCAAAATTATTGAGTGTCCACATAGCCATTATATATAGTTTTAGTTACAATCATATAGCTTAAGTTACATTTCATAATTTAGTTATAGATGCATCCACTACACATGGGTAGGCAATGATGGATTCATAATTTACTTAAATTATGGAGACACCTACATAAGAGGGTTTGACAAGCCATCAATCCAATCTAAGCTATTCACATATCATGATCCACCAAGAAATGGTGAGTAATTATGGATTCAAGGCCAACTTGAGTTCTTAAGCCACTTACATATGGGGATTAAGCAAGCCATCATCTTAGTCCAAGCTATTCACCAATTAATCATTATCTACATGTGCACACATAAGATGCCACTAGGTTTATGTGTGGATTCGCATACCCAGTGAGGTACACTATTTCATTTACTCTCTCTTATTTATTTACTTACTTTTGTCTTTGCTTTTGATATCTCTTAAGTAAGGACTAATCTATGTATGTTTCATTTGTTGAACATGTGATGGAGCACACTTCAAATGCTCATATCTAAATTCAAGGAATTTTCTTTATAGGTAAGTCTAGATATGCTTCTTTTTCCTTTATCATAGTCATTTCAATTTGTTTCATTTCTAGAATAAAGGGGGGGAATGAAATCATCTAAAAATGACACTTGAGTGCTAAGAGTGTTACTTGAGACCATCTATTCCTAACTTAGCCATAGATCTATCTTAGGGCCTATTTAGACACTTATCCAGATTTTATGTAGACCACACACATCCATAGACATCTAAAAATTAGTCCTAGACCCTTATTTAACCATCTAGGCCCCTAGTGCCTCAAGTTCTACCACCTAGACACTATCACCATAAGTGGACACTAGCACCACAACTTTATTTTCCTATTTAGGTGTTATTGTCTTTTTCCCTCTTTTGAGGTCCAATGGATAAATTTTCAATTCCTAAAGCACCTAGGGTAAAAATAGACCTATTTCAAACCCTAAACAAGTACCAAATCAATACACACACACACACACACACACACACACACACACACACACACACACACACACACACACACGAATTTTAGCTTTTTATCCACTAGATGGAAATCAAATGCAAATACACACAAACAAACATAGAACAAGTTGTTCATAATCAAGGTTATTAATCCCTATCTAACCTACTTCATAAAATTATCTACAACTATCCCAAGCTTAGTATACATAGATTTAAAGTCTTAAGCCTCACTCAAGGTACTCAAACTAAAATTCATACTAGATTCATTTGTACTTGTACCAAAACTTAGGTGGGGAGAACTACATAACACTTGATCACTCCTTAGAGTATTGGTATGTAGGAAACTCTCATGAGAGTGGGGTGTTGAGGATGTCCAACCTACCCCAGTAACTCCTTTCTATCATGGTATTCATTCAAGCCCTTACAAGCATGCAAACCTAGGGTTTTATAAGGAAAATTGATTTATAGGAAAAGTATTAATCAAATAGATTTTAAATTTGGACTAGATCTAGAACAGGACCTAATCAACAAAATCCAAAAATCATTTAGAAAGAGGAAATTAACACCAAAAGTGGACACTAGTGCCATAGAGATACTATCCAAGGTATGGTGATATTGTTTAGATGGAACTCTGACACCTATATCATGTTTATGATGCCCTGATCAACTTTTGTGCCAGTTTTTAGCCTCTAGATAATCCATGTATATTAATTTCCATCTAAGTATTCAATATTATTATTAGAAATATTAGATTAGCTAAATTATTTCATAATTTAGTACTTGTATTTATTGCATATTTTATACCATGATTTACTGTACTCAAACATTTTAACAACCTAGGGATTACACACCATAAACCTTTAAAAATTAATTCATATATCAATAGATAAAAAATGGTCCCTTCCCCTCAATAATTAGCACACCAATTGATCCTCTCCCAAATAATAGTTCCAAACCCCTATATATTTTGGTATTTAAAAACAATATGTTTTGGAAATAATAAAATGGATCTTGCCTAAATTATCTCTCACCCACATTGTTTAGATATGTGTTCTCTTACAGTTTTGATATTTTGTTGTTTTGAAGTATGAAATGATATTTTTAGAATTATCAATATATTAAAACTTTAATCTAAGTGTTTTCTCTCAAATTTAGCATCTCAAAGATAAAAAAAGCTAAACACATATTGTCTTAATATTGAATGAAGGTCTTCATGGATCAATCACTAATTAATTTTTGATATTCTTTCATAAGGGTCAAATAATAGTAGTGTATCCACTTTTTGGCATAAATATGATACAAAAACTCCAATATTCCATGCAAAAATATCAATTTTACTTGGTTGAAATTAATAAAACATACATGTTTTATCTTATACATAAAACTTATATGTAGTGCATTCATATTTTTTCCTAAATTTAAAAAATATGTTAAGTATTTTTTATGATTAATTTTTAACTATTTTTTAAATGTTATTTCATCACCTAGTGGAACATAATATTATGCTTTGACCTATCAGTATGAGAATTAAAATTGGAGCAATTATTGTCTAGATTTTTTTCATGGGTTAACACAAAACTTTTGTGATGTAATTTGCATCAAAATTATCCTTCATTTAACATCAACTTACTTGGTGGAGATGAAGCAGAACTTTCATTGATACATTATGTCAATGAAACGTGCATTAGGAAGTTCATCACAAATTTTTTATATATGTCTTTTTAAAAATTAAATTTGGTGGGATTTTTCCTATATGTCAACAAAGATGTATCGAGATTAATGTTATGCATTTTTAAAATTAAACTAAAATTTCTAATTTCTCCCATCAAAATACAAATTTTTGAAATTTCTATTTTTTTTATAGATTAAATATTTATATTTTTAGTTACATACTTTTGGTAGTTGAAAAAGATTCATTCTTTTTTAATTTATATGATTAAAATTCCAATAATTATTATTGGAATGATTAACAACCAAATAATACAATATGAAAAATAATTTAAATTTTATAATTATCAAATATAATAGTTAAGTAAAAGTTTAATATAATCATTACAATTATTAAAATTGTCTATGGAGTTGACATAATCTTCATAATGAAAGAGCTAATGTAAAAAAACTCGCTGAAATAATTATTAATGTCTAGCCACCACCACCACCACCACCACCATCATAATTAATGTCATTGACATCATTGACATATATTTTCCCTCATTATCTCTCTTGTCATAACTCCTACAAAATAAATGCAAAAACAAATATTAAAATCAATTTGTAATTAAGAAAATAAATTATTAGTTGAAACATACATAGTAATATTTTTCCATATACATATACATATACATATACATATGCATATGTATATTATGCATACATACATACATACATACATACATACATATATACATACATACATACATACATATTTTAGAATTTAACTTCTATTATAGTTTGGCTAGGATGTAATATTTAAGTGTGTAAAAGTAACTTATAGATCAAGGATTATAATAAGTGTTTTATGCTCCATGTAAAATTTAAACAAATTAATTAATTAATCAATTCTGTTACATATTATAATTAATTATAAAATGTAAGTTAAGTCAAACATAATATATAAATAATTTTAAAATGAAGAAGAAAATGATTAAGTAAATTATAATATTAAGACACTCATATGATGTGAATATTCACAATTAATTTCTTAATTTAATGCATTTTGTCACATCAATGTTCTTTATTAGTGTTTCCAAACCTTCATTCAATGTCACTTATATGTGATTGTCTCCGTTCTTGATTTCAAAGGTTATTCACTATACACAAGAAATAAATAATAATACTTATAACAAGGTATAAATATAAATCAAAATGCCATAAAATTTGAATAAGAAATTAATAATAGAAACACTTACATAAGTAATTGTGATATATTTGTGTAGACCATTTTATTTGATGAAATGTATATCCTTTTTGATGGCCTTACATTAAAAATCTTATACTAATAAAATATAAATAAAAATAGTTTGTTAGATGTTTTGAGCAACATAATTATAAAAAAATACACTACTAACACAATAATTGAAAAATTATATATAAATAAATATGATAAATAGATAATATTAAAAAATCAACTAGCACTCATTGTATATCTATTTGGCTTAGGTGATGAGCAATTTGGTTATTGTAAATCCTCATTTCTACTATTTTTAGGTACCCATATTTTTTTGGTTCCTTTCACTTCTTTCCATTCTCTTAATAATTGTTCTTAAAATATTTCCACCCATCCTTAGTATAATGTATATTATGAATATTTTTCCATTATTCTTTTAGTTTATACTTAATTTTATAGTAATCTACATCTCTTACATTTCTAAGAGCATTTCCTATTTTTTGAAGTGTAAAATTCCTATTAGAGTCATTCCCATAATCTCTTTGCATCCTAACAAATACACACTTCAAGTTTTTTCTTGAATTTGGGAATAATAGTTATCAAAAATTTAAAGTAGCAATAAATGCTAATAATTTATTTATCAAAAGTAGAATACATGGTAGCTACAAAGGCAACTAGATAAATTTTATGGCTTGGAAGGGTTATTTTAGATTTGTAGGAATAACGTGTTTCATTAACACCTCTCATGGTTGAAAATAAATATACATTTCAAATTATAAAGAATATAGTATTTCATGACTAAACCAATCACATTAAATTTGATTCAACATCATGTGAAATATCATAATGTAAAATTGATACATTATCCTACTAAGAAACAACCAATAGACATCCTAACAAAATCACTAGTATGAGAAAAAAATTGAAAAGTTCAAAGGCAAACTTTTTCTCATAATAACTCCTAAAAATTGAAGGGGTGATGTAGTATTATTGTAGATCCTAAGAATAATTTTATAAGAGATTTATCTTATAGTGGTAAGCTAGAGAGTCTCCATAGGTAGACGAAGAGTCATCTTCAATATGAAATGAATAGTCAAAAGTTTGGCTATTTAATTTTTTAATCTCTCATTAGTGTTAATGAAATTTATAATTATTTTGTTTGAACCAAATGTCATCATCCATCTTAGTTTGGCATTTAAGTATGTTAGTTTATTTTTTTGAAAAGTTAGAGTTACATTTAGAATGAACATGCATCCTTAAATGACATCTTATGGGTTATTAAGGAGAGGTAGTATTTTTTGCTCGTGAGTTCCTTTATCTACAAGTAAAGGGTAATATATATATATATATATATAATTAGATTTACATTTATAATGGATATGCATCCTTAAATGGCATCTTATGGGTTATTAAGGAGAGGTAGTATTATTTTCAAGTGGGTTATTTTATCTACAAGTAAAGGTAAAAATATCACACACACACACACACACACACACACACACACACACACACACACACACACACACACACACACACACACACACACACACACACACACACACACACACACACACACACACACACACACACACACACACACACACACACACATCCCTTCCCCTCAATCATTATCACAACAATTTATCCCCTCCCAACTAATGGTCCCCTCCCACAATCTATTTTGCTATTTAAAAACAATATGTTTTGGAATCAATAATATTTATATTGCATAATGGATTATAACTTGGAAAATATGGCTCTTGATCTTCTCCTTCAGTAATTCAAACCCATGAATATGATATCCCTATGAATAATATACAAATAAGGGAAAATATGGAGTCTTTACTCACTTGAGTATTTTATTGAGTGATTTCGATAAATTACCTTGGTATTTTATAGGTTTTTGATAGGTTAGGAATGAATGAGGATTGATCTTGTATTTATACCAATCATTTTTAGAGAATGTATTACATTAAAGGACTTAGGTTGACCTTAGGAATATGTTTCATTTGTAAATTGGATGAATTTAGGGCATTAGATGCTTGTGTTAGACTAGGAAACTTGCATCAACATAAGCATCTAATTCGATGTAAATGTATAGGCAACTAGAAAACATACACATGTTTATAATTATAGAGATGGAAGATAAACAAATTTATAGCGTTCTAGTAGGATATAAGGCCTAGGTCATCAGAGTAACATTGATCAGACTAAGAGATAATTAATGAGGCATAAAGAGATAATGTATGCAAGTATTTTGGAAATGAAAAAGGTTTAGAAGATAAAGGTACATCCATGATATGTAATTTCTAAGTGTATAAGACTGAGCTATTATATAATTCAAAAATAATGTCTACATTTACTACCTTTAATCTAGTGATGAAATTATTAGTTTAAAAGAGAATAAATGCATACATGGGTGTGTATAACACTCCTTGTATTTTTGATATAGGAGCATCCAAGGTCCTAAGCAATATTTCATCACCAAAATTAAAGTAGACATTCATCTTTCCATTGTTTACTTTACTTTATCTTAGCTTTGGTTTATTTGTGTGTTAGGAGGAAGTTATAGGTTTTTGTGCTAGTGTTTCTTGTTAGAAGCACAACCTATGAGAGGGGGGGTGATTAGTGTTCAAAATTTTAATCAAATCCACTTATCATTCATTAACCATTAAAACCAATATAGTGATTAAAAAATGCATTTAGAACCATTCATATGAGCATGAAGCAAGAACATAACACTTGAACACATGAGATATTTTGGAAACCCTCATGGGGGATAAAACCCACTGAGACATAGCTTGGAAAACTTTTCCTATAAGACCATGAATGAATTTTAGTTGAGAACCAACCCAAAAAAGAATACCATCCCCTAAATTTATCAAGCACTAACTTGACTTTAGCAAGCACCAACTTATTAGGAGGCTACAACCCCTTTGATGATCAATCAACCACTCAATAAACACTATGAAGTAGTAAAAATTTATATTTTTTCCCTCTCATAATTGATTATGTTATTTTTTTTCTCTATCACACTCAAATATATTTCTCACATAATCACACACTACCTTTACCTTCTTTGCTCAATTAGCCCTCTTCTTGACTAGGTTAGGTCAAATGAATTTGATAATCAACTTTGGTAACCTTGTCTAATATTAATGATGGTTTCTCTTTGCCCTCTTGATGTTCTACAAGACCTCATTCAACCTCTTCAAAGTTATATCTAACTCGCTTTAACTTACTCACTCAACAAGTACTTCTTCAAAACTGATTAGGTTATATGACCTTCTCTTCATGAATAAAACATTAGTTAGATATTCATACCTATTTATTATACACCTATATGATGGTAAAATAGACCTTATTTAGCTCTTTAATCTTCTATGTTATTTTCTCATTATCCCTAATTTCTCTAACTCACCTAAATAAGCCTATTATCTTTATTCTTATACCAATCACTAGATCACTCACACTCTTGGTCGAATAAGATGTTAATCCATCAGTTTCAATAAAAAAACATGTCTTAAGTCATGTTACACATGGGAATAAATCAAAATAAGATCACTATTAGGTTGGCCAAACACATTTAGACCTCATTCTTCTTTTAGTCCTAATAGATACCTAATGCATTAGGTCTATCTTCTCCATGAAAAATATTGAACTTATATGGACTAGATGGACCTCACCAATGAAATAAAACCTTTAAAATAGTTAAATATAAATATAAAATGACCTATTATATGTTTAATAAGTCATAAATCCTTTGCTCACACCTTGAAAGCATAATTAGACCTTAAAGACCTATTAGGACTAATTGTCTCAAAACATTATTTTCAAATATGAAACTCATATAACTTATGTAAACACATTATAGGAAAAAAACCATATTTATGGAATCTTCATGAACTTAGGGTCATCAAAAATTTCATTGGATACTCCAACACAGAGCTTAAAGACTCAAACTCACTTCTATAACATAACCACTTAGAACTACGTGAATGTTCCAACACCCAGTCATGACCAATTAACCAAAAACTTATAAAAGGTAATTTAATTATTATAAATTCACTAATATTAATGTCAAAAACCTTTAAAATATATTTATATGTATTATACTCTTCAACTATGGGTAAATCACCTCAACCTCATCTTTGCTAGATGACTACTCAAAACTACCAAAAGCTTCAAAAAATAGTCAGCATGCCTTTGAATTTACATACTAAAATTAAGACTTATAATGATCATAAATAAATTAAAAGTATCATTTTATATCCATAAAACAACTTCAAATACAAAAACAAGATGGTCTAGAAGTAAGAATTCAACTTGCAGACCAAACACTAGTCCTTATTACATAGTCTTAACTCACTTAGTTAGGCAAATTTATGAACAAATTATCAAATAATAAAAATTAATTAAAAAATATATCCAAGGCATTAATAATAAACAAAATTCCCAAAAAAATATTCAATCACTCAAGATCAACAATACTATGTAAAGGCCTTCAACAATAATAATTCTAGAAACACACGATTTTCACTACAAGACTAATTAGTGACTGGCTCACTTGGACAACCAAAAATATTGGCATAGATGATATATATTATATTAAAACATTAATAAACATAAAATAATAGTATTTAACTTCTCCTTCTATCCATTCACTTCTTTTAGTCAATATAACTTTTAAGAACTACACAGACTTCTTTGCAAATATGCTTGTAACTAATCAGTTTCTCTCTCCTCTCTAACTAATGACACCTATAGGTGATTTATAAAGTTTAAAACAATATAAAATCATCATAATAAAATTTCTGAATCATTATAATTAATTTTTAACCATATTTATCATCGAGTTCAACTTAGGGTTTTAAGGCACTAAAAACTAGTTTCTAATCTTAGCAATCATTCATAAAGGATTACATCTCATTATAAAAATTAACTCCTAGATAATACACCTCAGACCATTCAAAAAATACCAATAAATAATAAGGATACCATGCAAAGGATTGATGATCTAACAACCATGAGAAATTCCTCCCCATGTCTTCATCTCTTCATTCTAAGAACACTCAAGTCCACAAAACTACTTTTCATGATTTATTATTCAAATCAAGACCTAAAAATTAATAAAAACACTTGAAAAGACATTTAAAAACTATTTATATTCTTATTTTACCATTATCTCTCTTTGCACTTTAGGCTCTTGACCTGCATATTACATTAGGCCTTAAAGTAGACCTTCTAGCTATTGTCCAAGCACTATCCACCTCATTCACATGTTCAATAAAATTATCACATTATCTAACACTTGTTTTAATCCTTCATAGGTATTTATATCACCTAAATACTTCTCATTAGGTTAGGTAGAGTCTAGAACAAGTCTAGTTGTATGATAGGTCTGTAGGTCTTACCTCTATAGGCACATTTTGAAACTTCCCTAAGTGATTCCATGATTCATATGCCTGTTCAAATGTTATCATAAATACTCTTATGCCTCTTTTTGTTCATCTCATAGAACCACCATGCTATTTCTTACACCATATTAGGCATCCCATTGATAATCCTTTTCAAGAACCTTATAATCAAAACAAGTACACCAACATGCATACCATGTTCTGAGCCCTGACATAAACTATAGAATAACCATCAAGTTGAATTAAAATTCTCTATCATTTCACTTTGTCACTTGGTTTCCTTGTCACATACCACTTCACCATGTCTCTACATATAATATCCATGCTTGAGAACTAGTCCATCAAATATATCTACTAGGCACTGTACCACTTTGATACCTTCAAGGATCTTTTTAAATCTCACAACTAATTTCAAAACATCTAAGATAGGATCCACATATCTTAACACAAGCCTTAGTCTACTCACTTCACCAAGATTCACCAATCATGCCTTCACCAAGATAATACTAGGCTTCTTAATACATCTTGTCGACACAAACTTGCTCTTATGAACTTGGTCAATAATGACCTTATCACAATAAACACTCTCTTTCTAATGATTTCTCATATCAATACAAAATAACACTACTCATAATCATGTCATATCATAACATTATGTCAAGAACTTATGTAAAACTTAAGGACCTACTAGACCATGCTTAAGCCATCATGATCACTTACCATGCATCTTCACAAGAGTACCTCTGAGACATAAATTAAACTCAATTACCTTTGACATCAATGACAACATTAATGCCTCAACATAATAACATGAACATACCTCAATAATCTCCCCCTTTGTCACTGATGTAAAACACTCTAACAAAGTAGATCATTATCATCTCCCCAAGATGGATATTTCTCCTAATATGGTCTTTCTCCCCCTTTGACATTAATGATAAAGGGTCATATATGATACTAATACCATCTGATCCTTTGAGCTGAATCATGTTTTATCTCCTAAAAAGATCAATCTTCCTACAATCAACCAAATAAGAGCTCAAATTTATAGAAGTATTCAACCATGATCGTATTAAGCTTATTCATACCTCAAACACATGGTCATAACTCTCCTTGCATGATATCTAGTAACAACTGAAGAAGGAATTACCCTTTTGATAAATCATCTTTTTAGTAATGATAACTGTCTTCAATCAATCAAAAATTCAACACATGAGAACAAGGAAACTTAAGAAGCATCTTAGATGCATGCTCTTCCTAACACCATGCATGCTATTTTCAAATTAACTCACAACACACTAATAATCACCTTGTCCTTGACATGAATAAAACCAATTGATCAAACTTAGAATACTCACTGGGACACCTCACCTTGACATCCACTGAAGAACCTTCCCTTATCTTCATAACTTGACCTCACAAAATTATTGATGATCAAGATTCCCTTATTCTTAGAATGGGGACCCTCATTTCTTCAATTTTTAAAAGTGCCCAAGATGCTAATCATATTAAATCATTTGACTTCATGCAAAATTGATTAAATTTACCAATACTTGTGTTTATGTAATTTTTGGTTAATCATTCATTTTACAATAAGGATTGATACTTAGAAATATTCTAATTATTTAAAGTCTTCTTCAAGTTTTATTCAACAATGGATTATTGACCATGGATGGTTCAATGATATGTAGATAGGCTTTTGCTAAGGAAGTACAACCTAGCTCTCTAATAGACATAAATATAACAAGCTTTACTAGGTTTTATTAAATTAACATTATGTTGTGTTTAAGACATTTAATTGCAATGGTTTTCTTTAAACTTGTCTAAATTTTACTATGATAGAAAATGACATATTTAAAAAGCTAACATAGTCTCTCACTTGACCTCATAGGATGTCAAATTAAGGTTATAGTTTATGATTCCTCATAGGATGTCAAAGTTTAGACTATGGCCTAAAAGGATAGATTTACACCTCACTCATCATCATAATGCCTTAAAGATTCATCACATCATACATGAGACATTTTAAGCAAATATACTAAGTCCATGAGCTATGTGGCATCATCTATAGGGCTCATGAGAAGTTAGCCATTAAAATTCAAATATTGGGATTACATGTTAGGATCTTATCCCCCGTGAGTGATCCCATATAATCCAAGATACCATGCATCCCCCATGCATCCCACCATAATGTAAAATCCTATGACATGTCATTATATGTCTTAACAACAACTAGGTAGACCTGAGTGGCCTTATAAGGTGACACATGTCCCCCTTGGGTTCATCCAAGGTCACCATGTGTCCACACCATGTTTCATCCATCTAAATCTTGTGAGAGCTTATGAGGTAGATATGTAGTTGTACCCAATCTATCTAAATAAGGTTTGATGATATACAATTGTTTGAGGTGCCTTCTAAGAATGATGCTTTATAGAAAAACAAATAATAGTCTATAAGAATTATGTGTGTCCACTTTGGGCCTGCAAGATGATGCTAAATGTTATTCCCACACTATTTCTATTCAAAATCCATGAGATTTCCTTTGAGAGGTATGCATGTCTCCACTTGAGTCATTTGATTAGCACCAAGTTGTCAATAATTGTCCAAAATCCTTTTGAGAGAGACACCTAGCAAAGAAAGATATAATTTCCCATGAGAATGATGCATGGCATTCCCATGGCCAATCAAAATTGAAAAACACCACTTAATATCTCGCTAAGAATTGAAATATGCCACATGGTGAGATACATATGAGTCAACACACAAAGCTGCACTCTGAGATTTCATGAGACAATAAAAAGATGCCACATGTCTATATTTCAAGCCAACTAGGAAGCTTAGTCATATTTAGGCCACATGAGTACTTAGCTAGATCTGAGGTGGCATCAATGTGTCGAAATGTGGAAATATTATATTTAAAGCTAAAATTAATGAAAAATAAAGACAAATTAAAGATATAGTAAATTATGTTATAATTAATTTCTAAAAGAAATAGTCTAAAGTTATTTCAAATATATGCAAGTTTGATAAGCTTTCCATTAATATGGCATGGATCAGGATTACTAAGTGGTATGATATTATTGTAGATTGCATAAAGATTCATACCTATTGTCTAAAGATGACTTCAGACCATGGGATCCCAATAAAGTCAATACCAGGCATTTATTTAGATTCAATAAAGATGTAGCAATGGAATAAAATCATAAAGAAGAATTCAATGATTGGATATATAAAGATGCTCTGAATGATGAGGTGGTACTATAGAATGCAATAATGAATAACATTGAATTAGAGATGAGACTGGATAGGGAGAATAAAAAGTAGGATATTACTAAGGCTTATCCACCACTGGTACATGGGAACATGTTTGATGCTGACTATGAGGAAGGGTAAGATGAAGAAGATGAAGAGAATTTTCTTCTTGTTAGGAATAAGCCAAATATACCTCCACAATTTGCCACTTCAAGCATTCAAGACTTACCTCTAGGTTTTGAGTAAGGAGGATCTAGCAGTCAACCTAACCCCTCTCAATTACCCATAATAATCTTTGAATTTTCTATGGGAGCCATTATAGGAAACCTAGATTAACATGAACCTATTACTATTAAACTTGAGGAATTAGAACAATACATTGAGTTCTCCATGGAAAAAGTGTAGACACTGGCCATTGGAAATATTGATAAAGTCTACAATAGAAAAAGGGAGCCTAAGACCACTATGAGAGGAGAAATAACCCCTCAACCATCTTCTCAAGTGATTGTAGAGCCTCCAATGCAAGTAAATCTTGTAGGCACCCAAGTTGTGCAAGAATAAGCAACTACTACTTCTCTAAGAGTTTATCCATCTACTATTTTTGTTGCCACTAGCACACCATAGGCTACCCTTGGAGCAAAAGATCCCAATCTAAGTACCTCACTATAGCATTCTTTTCCAATTAAAAGTACATCTCAAACTACTTTTTCTTCTATATTTTCTCTTCCTACCATTATTCCCCCATCAATGATCACAATACAAACTAGCACCCCACTTGGGATTGATCCTATTGTTACTTCCACAAGTATCCCATCCATTGTTCTTCCATTATCTTTAGTATCATTAGTAAATGAAACTACCACTGCTCAATCTTTATTTGATACTAGCTGAGGCCAAACTAGTGGTTCCTTAGGATTTACCATCCCCCATTTCATTTCTCATGCCACTAAAAATATTGCATCTTCATCAGGCACTAGTGCTAGTCAAACTGTTAGTTTCACTTCTTCTTAGGAAGAAACAACTAGTGCAAAACTTTCTATTGGTTCCCTTGCATTGGCAAGGCCATTAAGGCCCATTTAAAAAGTTTTCACCTTTTTAAAGCCACCTTTGCTTGCATCTGCATCAATTTTTCTATGGTTTCAAAGGTGAGTGTGCCCCCAAAATTGCCTTCTTTTATTCTAAATATGGGCCCTATAAGAACTCCATTTGACACACTTGGGTAGATAGACCCAAAAAACTTTCCACACATTCCTATTATATCTCTAGCCTATACTCAAACTATAGCACCTCCAGTGCCACCTCCAATAAATACAATGCCTATTGTTGTCCCAAATTGAGTCACATATATTATACTAGAAGTAAGACAATATATACCTCAGGTAGTCCTCTCTACACCATAGATTGACATGAAATTCGATGTTGCTATAGGTATCATTAAAAGAGTGGTGAGGATGTATGTTAAACAACCCAAATATATGTCAATTATGGCTCATGAAAGTGAATATTTCCTCTTCACTTTAATAAAGAAGAGGAAGGTTGTCTTAGGTGAATTAGATGAGTGTGTAGAGAACCCTATGTCCATGGTCCAAGCCAATGCAAAATCCACAATAGCCTTAATGAAAAGTATGTAGCAGGAGGTGAAGGTATTGAGTGAACAAGCATTGCTTAAAATGTTAAAAAATACTATAGTCCAAATAATAAATGCAATCATTAATATCTTCAGTTTATACAAGGTCATGAAGAGAAGGTAAGAGGATAGGACTCTGTAGTTTAATGTAGTCATTAAATATGATGTAAGACTTACATTTTATGATTCCAAATTAGCAAACTTGGCTAGAGTTACAAGGAATAACAAGTTCTCAGACCTTAAGACATTTCCACTTGAAAACATCATCCTGACATAGACTATAATGGTGGATAGAAAAAGTTAAGGATGTATCTGCATCCTTAGAAAAAATAGAGTTTAGGATTGCCCTATTAATAAAGGTTACTATGGTCACTAGGGTGACCAAACTTGATGGTAGATTTATGGATGACAAGTATTTTAGGGCTCAAATTAAATTATTTGTTAATTTTTTTTGACAAGACATAGCCAATGACAAGATTGCCACTGAAGTGATGAACATTGTGGCTTTTACTAACTAAAGGCTAGATAGCTGAGGATATTAAATAAGCATTGAAACCTATAATTGTAGAGCATGGTAGGATTATTCAATAAATCTATAACCTATTTCAGCCTATGATCTTGAATTTTAGTCAAATTTACTAAGACTACCTAGCATGCACTGAAGTTTGGACAAGGGAGGAGGTAGAGAAACAAAGGTTGCAATAACAAGTTGTTCAACAAGTAGCTATCTAACAACCCCTTCCACAACAAAACCTAACACCTCAACAACCTCCTCTAGGGAAACAAAAATTATTATTGCATTAACAAGTTACCTTTCAATCACAATGGCCACAACCAGCTCAACCAAGGCAACCAGGGCCTAAATGAATGTTCTGATTTGCTTTGTAAATTCAATATTCCCTTGTAATATGTGACATTTTACTTATTGTTATTCAAAAGATAAAATTAAATTAGTTATATTTGGAAATATTTAATGGGTCCACTTGAACTTGTAGATGCATTTTAAGGCATATATATAGGGGTATTCCCCTTCATTGTAACTTTTTAGAAACAATTGTTAGAGGATTAATGCAAAAAAGCTAAGAATTTGTGAGATTATCTGAATGCTTTGTTGTGTGTTTTGTAGTTTCTTATTCTCATGTTTTTAAATAATTAATGGTTTATTTTATGTTGACTAATCTAGAAATAATATCAGTATAGTCATATTTCATTTTAGTTTAACATTAGGCTAACAAATCTGCTAGTTTATGTGCTTTATTTCATCTTATTTACAATTGAATGTGCTTATGCAATTTGATGTGAAGAAGTAAATTTTGAAAAACATATGATTTTATATATATGAATATCATTTCCTTTGAATTATAAAATACATTAATTTGGATTTGAGTGTTACACCAGGGTTGGTGAATGCTAGTTTTACATGTTATTATCATAGAGGTTAGAAGAATTGGCACCTCTAACCATCTGAAGCAAACTTTATTTTCTGCCCTACCCTGCTTACCTTTGGATCTACCCCATGAGTCACTTTAGTTTAGCTCATTATATAAATATTCATGGTTTATTTGTGCTTAGAAAATAATTGACAAAATTTAGATTAATTTCATAAAGATTAGAAAGAAATAAAGTGTCACTATTGTATAATTTATTGTCCCTCTAGTAGGGTCCGCTTGCAAACTTACAAGTGGTGGCCATATCTATGGTATTTTTCTATTTTTAGTAGTATTTACATAAAAAATAAAACCCCAATTCTTCTAGGACTTAAAATTGAGTTTATTACTTTCCACCTATTCTCTAGTGACATAGGAAGCACATTAAGTACATTAACAAGAAGGAAAAAGATGACACTAGAAGGAGGGCACCTATGTAATTAATTTCATGCATCTTGGTGAAATTGTAGTTTATATTGTTAGATATATGAATATTTTTTTCAAAGTACAAAAATATTGTTAAATAAATATGAAAATCTACATTCTTTGTATGAATCTTTGCATTCTTTGAAGGATTCCATCAAAGTTAGTGTTCATTTGTATAAATTTGGAAATATTTATTTTTTCTATCTAAATTTATGTATAACCTTAAAGATAGGTGAAATACTCCATTATTTAGGCATATTTAAGGTTTTTTTGATCATATTTTCAAAGGTTGATAGAAATTTATTAAATAATCTGGATATTTGTTAGAATTTATGCAAAGGTCAATTGTTGAGACCTTGCTTGTACTGAATATAGACATTTAAGATCGTAATTAATCTAATTCACTTAGGATTGAGTAAAAATTTGTGTATATTTGTGCTGAAATATATTTTGAAATTGTCAAACACTTTTAGGTTCTTAAATTGGGCATAAAAATGCTTTGGAATGTTGGTCTAACATTGATCTTTATAGGCTAACAAACCTTCTAGTTTATTTTCTCTATTTCATCTTATTTATAATTGAATGTGATTATGAAATTTGATGTGAATAAGTAAATTTCATGAAACATGTGATTTTATATATATTCATATCCTTTTATTTTAAATCTAAACTGTGTACATTTAGATTTTAGTATTACACTAGGGTTGGTGAATGCTAGTTTTACATGTTATTATCATAGAGGTTAGAAGAATTGACACTGTTAACCATCTGAAGCAAAATCTATTTTCTACCCTACCATACTTAACTCTGGATCTAACCCATGATTCACTTTATTTTAGCTCATTTTATAAAAATTCATAGTTTTTTTGTGTTTGGGCAATAATAGTAAAAGTTTAGATCAATTTCATAAAGATTAGAAAGAAATAAAGTGTCATTATTGTTTAATATATTATCCCTACAATAGGGTCTACTTGTATACTTAAAATTGGTATCCATATATCTAGTATTTTTATATTTTTAGTATTATTTGTATAAAAAACTCAATCCCCAAGTATTATAGGACTTAAAATTGAGTTTATTACTTTCTACCTATTCCCTAATGACATAGACAGCACATTAAATGCATCAACAGGAAGGAAAAAGATTGTTATGTATCTAATGACATGATATATTATTGTATATAGGTTGATGGAAATGTAGACATGTGTCACACATCCCCCTTAGTTAGTTGTATGGGTCCAATATATTAGGATAATGGTGTAACTTGTGGAATTAGTGTATTGGGTAATGGTTAACCTACATTGGGATTAATAGGTTACCCATCCATTATTAGTTAGATAGAGGGCGATATAAAGGATATGATTATAATTATAAGGAATAAAATAAGAATTGAGTCTTCTATTGTAAGAGGATATTTGAGGTTGTCCCCTTGAAGAGATATTGTGGACTTATTCCTTCCTAAAGGAGTATTGTATGGTGTTACCCTACCTTAAGGGTATTCTATTTCTACATATATTGATTATTTAGACATATTGGTCCACCCATATATATTGTGTTGAGTTGATCTACATTATATTATATATTATTTTCAAATATTATAAGTATGGATCATACCAAGTGGTATCAGAGCTTTAATTTGGGCAATTTGTGTGGAGGGAAACCCTAGTTTTTGGGAAACATCAATATCTTTCATTTCATTGTGAATTTTTGAACAATTATTTTACTAGATATGAAGAATATTTCAAGGAAATCTCAATAAAAAAATTGAGCTTTTTTGATTATTTTTGAGGGAGTTATTAATATTTTAGGATTTGTACTAATTTCATCATATCTTTCAAAATATAAGGAATTTTTCTATGAAATTTTTACTGATGTTGTATAATAGTATAGGAAAGCTACAAAAAAAATCAATTTTTTTTGATATGTTTGGAGTGAGTTATTGAAATTTTAGGATTTTTAATATATTTGGTCTATAGAATAAAATTTGTTGAGTTTTTTCACAAAATTTGTACTGGAGTTTCACTATCAGAAGATGAATCGACAGTCAAAATTTGGGATTGTTTTGATTAGTTTTGAATGAGTTATTGACATTTTAAGGTTTCATGAACCCTAATTTTTTTTATGGATCATGAAGTTGAAAATATTTTAAGGAGAGGATGATATTGATGCTAGATAATGGTGGATAATTTTTAAAGAGAATAATACTCAAACAGTTTTATGGAAAACATAATTGTCTCTTTCTTTGTTTAGGCCTACACAACATTGGTTTAATTAGTTGATCATTACACAAAAGTATTCTTAATAGGAAAAAATGGAATAGGTCTTCCTAGATCAATGGGATATAAAAGGAAAAGAGGATGAAGAAGAGGAAGAAAATAATGATGGTAATGAAGAAGAGAATGAAGATGCTGAAGAAGAAAAATCAATGGAAGAAAATAATGATAATGAGGAAGAACATGCAAGTGAAGAAGAAGAATAATTGGATGATAAGGGTTCAAATAATTTATCTCTAAAAAAATCTGAGTCAATTTTTCAATTTCATGGATACATTCAAAACAAGAAGGTTATTATGTCTATAAACCCTTCCAACAAATATAACTTCATCAACATGAATGTGGCCAAGCATTTACATGTTCAAGCAAATAATATAAAGGAGGTTCAAGTAGATGGTAAGAATATTCGAGTGTTTGTATATTTGAAAATTATTATGGAAAAATATGTTTTGCATTCAGATTTTTATGCTTTGGATATGGATGATGTGGATAGTTTTCTTGGATATCCATGGTTATATACTTTGGGAATAATCAATATTAATGTTCAAAATAATTTCATGAAGTTTTGGTATAGGAAAAAGAATGTCACTTTACTATATATCATAATAGTTAAGGTAGATCATGAGGATGAGATTGAAATAGGTGATGAAGAGCATGTGAAAGATTCATATGAATACATAGATGAAGAAATGATAAAATCAAATAAAAACACTTCATCTACTCAAGAGACAAAGGAACCACCAAAGCAAAAGGTGGAAGAGGATCAAGAAAAGGTTGATAAGGTCAAAGTATTAGAAAATGTTGAGGTATATAGACACCCACATCATCATGAGAGGAAACAATCATGGAGCTATATGAGGGAGTGCCATAATATCAATCACTTTGGATATATAATAAATAAACATTCTAATAAATATGGCTATGCATGGAAGCCAAATAATACCTACTATGATCATGGATGGAATCAAAGTAGCACACTAGAATATGGTACATGGAATCACAAGAGGAATAATTATGCATGCATACCAAAATAGTACAATTATGATCATGAATGAAATTAGATGAGCACGAGGGAATATATAAATAAGCTTGAAGATCTATGATCTACTAGGATCACATATGGAAGTCTAGATTATTGAGATTGGAGATAAGTGTGTAATGATTTGAAGTACACTCAATATTTTGTTTCTTCCTATGTTTAAGGGATGAAACATGCTAAGGAGGGAAGTAATGATATGTATATAAGGACATGATATATTATGTATATGGGTTGATGGAGATGCTGACATGTGGCACACATCCCCTTAGTTATATGGGTCCAATATATTAGGATAATGGAGTAACTTATGGAATTAGTGTATTGGGTAATGGTCAGCCTACATTGGGATTAATTGGTTACCCATCCATTGTTAGTTAGATAGAGGTCTATATAAAAGAGATGATTATCATTGTATAAGGAATCAAGTAATCATTGAGCTTCTATTGTAAGAGGATATTGGAGGTTGTCCCCTTGAAGATACATTATGGAGTTATTCCTTCCTAAAGGAGTATTGTATGGTGTTTCCCTACCTTAAAGATATTTTATTTCTACATATATTGATTATTTAGATATCTTGGTCCAGCCATACCTATTGTGTTGAGTTGATCTATATTATATTCTACATTATTTATGAATATTATAAGTGTGGATCATACTAAAGATGACACTAAAAGGAGGGCACCTATGAAATTAATTTCATGCATCTTGGTGAAATTGTCATTTACTTTGTTAAATTTATGCATAATTATTTTAAAATACACAAATATTATTATATAACACTAAATATCTACATTATTTGTATGAATATTTTCATTATTTAAAGGATTACATCAAAGTTAGTGTTCATTCCTATAAATTTGGAAATATTTAATTTTTCTATCTAAATTTATGCATAACCTTAAAGATATGTGAAATACCCCATTCTTTAGGCATATTTACAGTTGTTTTGATCACATTTTTAAAGGTTTATAGAAATTTGGTAAATAGTCTAGATATTTATGAAAATTTGTGAAAAGGTCAATCGTTGAGACCTCACTTGTACTGAATATTGACATTTAAAAAAGTAATTACTCTAATTCACTAAGGATTGAGTAAAACTTTGACCTAAAATATATTTTGAAATGATCAAACACATTTATGTTGTTAAATTGGGCATACAAATGCTTTAGAATGTTGGTCTAACATTGATCTTAATAGGCTAATAAATTTGTTGGTTTATGTGCTTTATTTCATCTTATTTGTAGTTGAGTGTGCTTATGCAATTTGATGTGAATAAATAAATTTCATGCAACATATGACTTTAGATATATGCATCTCCTATCCTTTGAAGATTCAACTACATTAATTTGGTTTTGAGTATCACACTAGGGTTAGTGAATTCTAATTTTACATGTTATTATCATAAAGGTTAGAAGAATTGACACCTCTAACCATCTGAAGCAAAATTTATTTTATACCCTACCCTACTTACCTTTAGATCTACTCCACGAGTCACTTTAGTTTAACTCATTTTGTAAATATTCATGGTTTATTTGTGCTTGGTAAATAATTGGAAAATTTTAGAGAAGTTTCATAAAGATTAGAAAGAAATAGTGTCACTATTGTATAATTTGTTGTCCCTACAATAGGGTCTACTTGAAGACTAATAATTGGTGGCCATATCTCTATTGTTTTACTATTTTTAGTAGTCATTGTGTAAATAACTCAATCCCTGAGTCTTCCATGACTTAAAATTAAGTTTATTACTTCCTTCTTATTCCCTAGTGACACAACAAGAACATTAAGTGCATAAAAAATAATGAGTCATTAAGACTCTCAAACTAATACCAATTCTTAACATAGAGCTATAGAGCTTAACTACCAACTGCTAGACACCAGTAATCTAAAGCAAAGAACAACTTAATACCTTCAAACAATACTTCCATCTTTGTTAAAAAACTTCAAATGGTCTTCATAATCTCATTACTCTTGTAGACCAATATATAACTCATATGCCTTCTTAGAAATCATGATCACTATGAATATATCATAGCTACATTAGGTATATCATCATAATATTTGACTATCTTCTTGAATTTTGGAGATAAAATCATGTCTACCTAATGTTTGAACTATCATGCCATCACCTTATGTAACTCAGACCTCTTTGTAGACAAAGGGACTCCCTTTTAGTCTTCTCAACATGTGTACTCATGATTCTAATGAACTCCTCCTTTGGGTCTTGTTACCTCAATGCATATATTCACAATAATCATATAAACACAAACAAGGATACATACTCATACCTTTATACTTTATGAATCCATCTTATCTGCTAAGATAAAGATGTATAATATCCATCATCACTTCCTTGCTAAAAAATTCATCATGTCCTCACTCTTGTCAATATTTTCTAATATGTCTTTATGCCTATATGTACCTTTTTGTCACTAAACACCTATTCTAGGAACATTATTAGATACCCTTATCTCTATGAGTTATTTAGATAATATCATGAATATGACTGGTTTGATCAAGTCATCATACATATACTTTATTACCCAATTTTTGTAATCACTCCTCCAACAGACTATTATCTAAACCTTAGACTTGAATATCAAAAAACAACACAAAGATCCCCCTAATTTGATGCTTTATCTCAAGAACACCTGATGACCAACCATCTTTAGTAATTTTTCACTTTACACCACAAATATGTGCACATATCTTCTTACAAAGCCTAGAATAAGGTTCTACAATACACCTTAATGCCTTAACCTATTCCATCTATGTTATTACCTCTACACAACATTAATTGAGCATATATGAGACACTTAGACCTATACATTTATCTCAACATGTCTTCAATGTCTTTTTAGACTTGACTATCAACATAAGCTTGACCTTTGACTTGGCTTCTACATAATCTTTAGGAGCTAGCAAAGGACACTTTTAACATTCTTTCAAATCTAACTTATGACCTATAGTAGAAAATAAGTCACCTTGGTTTATGAGTTCATCATGACTCATATTTTCACCGTTATTCTTCTTAGTTAACTCTAATAGTACCATCATTCTTTGGTAGACCATCATTACAATCATGATAAACATTATCATCATCATAATTCAACATTGTGCTTCTTAGGATCACCTTTAGGTTGTTAGGCCTCTCTCAAGGGACCAAGCTATGATACCAATTTTTGGAATCAAAACCATTAAGAGGGGGGATTGAATTAGTGTTCAAACTTTTAATCAAATCCACTTATCATTAATTAACCATTCAAACCAATATAGTGATTAAACAATGCATTTAGAACCATTCATATGAGCATGAAGAAATAAAATAACACATGAACACATGAAATATGTGGGAAAACCTCATGGGGTATATAACTCACTAAAAAAAATATTGGAAGAATTGTCTTATAATACCATGAATCAAGTTTAGTTGAGCACCAACCCAACAAGAGGAACCAACCCCTAAATTTATCAAGCATGAACTTGACTTTAGCAAGCACCAACTTACTAGGAGCTGATAACCCCCTTGATTATCAAGAACCCACTTAATAAACACTTTTATGTCTTCCACCTTGCTCTTATTAACCTATCACAACTTATGATGGTATTCTTTTGCTCTACCACACTCAAATCTACTTCTCACTTAAGCACAAACTATTCTTTACCTTCTTTGCTCAATTAGTCCTCTTCTTGACTAGGTTAGGTCATATTAATTTTAAAATAGAATTTTTTAACCCTATTGATATTTATGATGATTTATATTTACCCTCTTGATGGTCTACAATACCTCCTTCAAGCTCTTCAAAGTTCTATCTAACGTGCTTAATCTTATTCATACTCAACAAGTACTTATTTAAAGCTGATTAGGTCATATGACATTTTATTCATGAAAAAAACATCAATTAGATATTCACACCTATTTATTATACACCTATTTAATGCTCAATTAGACATTATTTAGGTCATTAATATTATATTTTATTCTCTCATTCTCCTCAATTTCTCTATCTCACCCAAATAGGCCTATTAGGACTTATTCTTATACTAATCACTAGATCACTACACTTTTGGTCAGACAAGATGTTAATCCATTAGGGTCAATAAAAAACATGCACTAGGACACATTTAGACCTCATTATTCTTATAGTCCTAATAGATACCTAATGCATTAGGTCTATCTTTTCCACGAAACAACTTGAACCTATATGGCATAGATGGACCTCACCAAAGAAGATAAACCTTTAAAAAACATAAATGGAGACCTAAAATAACCTCCTCTATTCTCAATAAGTCACAAATCCTTCACTCACACCTTGAAACCACAATTAGGCCTTAAAGACCTATTGGGCCTAATTACTTCAAAAGCATTGTCTTCAAAGATGAAAATCATATAAATTTAAAAAATACATTATAGGAAAAATTAAAATAGGGATGTAAACTTCATAACCTCAAGGTCATCATAAATTTCATTTGATACTCCAACATAGATCTTAAATACTCAAACTCACTTCTGTAACATGATCATTTAGAACTGTCTGAATGATCTAAAACCCAATCATGAAGAATTTACCACAAAATTATATAAAATTAAATTTAATGAATATAAATTAACTAATATTAACCTAATATACCTTTATATATTATTCATTATACTTTTCAACTCTAGGTAAATCACCTCAAACTCATCTCTACTAGATGACTACTTAGAACTGCCAAAAAATTCAAATCTAGTCATCATGCCTTTGAATTTACATACTAAAATAGAGAATTATAATGATCATAAATAAATTTAAATTATCCTTTTACATCCTTATAAAAACTTCAAATACAAAAATAACATGGTCTATAATCAATAATTCAACTTGCAGGCCAAACACTAGTCCTTATTACACAGTTTTAACTCACTTAGATAAGTATCTTTGTGACTAAATTATCAAAAAATTGAAATAAATTTAAAAAAATATCTAAGAATTTAATAGGACACAAAATTCCTAAAAAAAAATTCAATCACATAGGAACAACAATCTACTATGCAAAGGCCTTCAACAATAACAATTTTGGAAACACACAGTTTTCACTACAAGACCAGTTAGCGACTAGCTCAATTGGAAGACAAAAAATATTAACATAGAGGATAGATATTTTCTTAAAAATTTAATATAAATAATTTATTATTATTTAAATTATCCCTCCATCCATTCACTTCTTTTAGTTAATGCAACTTTTGAGAACTACACATATTTCTTTACAAATATGCTTTTAACTAATCATTTTCTCTCTCCTCTCTCTAACCAATTCCACCTAGAGGTTACTAAGAGAGTTTAATATAATATAAAATCATAATAATAACCTTTAAAAATCATTTTTATAAAATTTTAACCATATCTCTATCAACAGGTTCAACTTAGGGATTTAAGGCACTAAAAACTAGTTTTCATTCTTAGCAATCATTTATAAAGGATTTCTGATCATTATAAAAAATAATGCATAGAGAATACATCTATGATCCTTAAAAAACTAAAATTAGCTAATAATTATCTCATTAAAAATATTGACAATCCAAAAAGCATGATAAAGTCCTCCTTGGGTCTTCATCTCTTCATTCTGAGAACACTCAAGAACACAAATCCATTTTTCATTCTTTATTATTCAAATAAAGACCTAAAAATTCACAAACACACTTTAAATAAAAATTAAAAACTATTTTAATTATTATTTTATCATTATTTCTTTATAACCTGAACCTCATACCCCATTTGGTCACATTCTCTCACTTTGCACTTTAGGCTTTTGACTTAGAGGTTATGTTAGGCCTTAGAGTAGACCTTTTAGATATTTTCAAATCACTATCCACCTCATTAAAATGTTAAATAAACTTATAAAATTATCTACCACTTATTTTAATCCTTTATATGTCTTGATAACACTTCAATACCCCTTATTAGGTTAGGCAGAGTCTAGGACAAGTCTAGTTGTATGATAGGTCTATAGGTCTTACCTCTGTAGGCAAACTTTGAAACTTCCCTGAGTTCTTCCATGATATATATTCATGTTCAAATTTTCTCATACATACTTTTATACCTTTGTGAATTCATCTCATAGAGCCACCATGCTCCTTCTTTCACCACACTAGGCATCCCATACACAAGCCTTCGCAAGAACCTTGCACTCAGGAACAAGTACACCAAAATTCATACAATATGTTGAGCCTAGAAATAAATTATATAATAATAATCAGATTGAATTTAAATTATATCTCATGTCACTTTTTCACTTGGTTTACTTGTCACATACCACTTTACCTTTTCTCTAAATGGCATATCCATGCTTAAGAATTAGTCCATCAAACAGACCTACTAGGCACCATACCAATTTGAAACATTCAAGGATCCTTATATATCTCAAAAATAATTTACAAACATATGATATATGATCCACATATATTCTCACAAGCCTCAATATACTCACTTCACTAAGCTTCGCTAATCATGCTTTCACAAAGACAAGATTAGGCTTCTCAATACATCTTGTCCACTCATACTTGCTCTTATGAAATTGGTCAACAATGACCTTATTAAAACAAGGAATTAAACACAATCAAAACTCTCTTTCTGATGATCATAGAAAAACAAAATAACATTTTTCATAAGCTTTTCATATCACAATATTGTGCCAAGACCTTATGCAGAACTCAAGGACCTACTAGACCATGCTTAAACCATCATGATCACTTACCATGAATCTTCACAAGAGAACCTATAGGACATAAATTACAACATTAATGCCTCAACAAAATAATATAAACATACCTCAAAAATTCCTTATTCTTAGTAGATTATTTGGTGGAATCAGCTTACATTTATTCTATCATCATGTAGTGTGGGGTTATCTTGGTGTTTGTATATTTAGACGTCATCTTTATTGACAAAGTGGCTTTCAATTTTAGATTTTATTCATGGTTATCTCAAGGAAATTCAAATACATGTGAATGAGTGTACCTTATAACATTTGACATGGTTTTACATATTTACATTATTGTTTATTGTATATGTTTGTATTATGAACCTACAGCTAATAGTTCCATGTATAACACCATGCATATTTTCACCTTGGAAACTCAAATCCAAATTCTAACTATATTCCTTTGTGATTCAATGCCTTTGTGTTACTTGAGGATGATAAATAACTCAACAGTGAATAAAACAATGTTAATTGGTCATGCTAAGATGGAAAGGTTCTTGATAAAAAAGAATCTTTTCACAAAATATATGTGGATAAAATATACCTAATGGGTAAAGAATTATGTTAAAATTTTATCATATGATATGTGAAGACTCAGTCATGAGTGAATCTTTTTTTGTTTTTGATAGTCTTATCACTTGTAGAAACTTGAATTGGTCTTATAATATTAATACTCCCTTAAATGTGCTTATTTAATGAAGCCTACATAGGTCTTATAACTCTTAAGAACATTTATATTTAGTGTCAAACAAACAACTCAAGCTGATTGGGTCTCTCTTCATTTTAAACTAGTTTTAGTGCTCTAGGAAGACCTAAAAGGGTCTATTTTATGTTTAAAGATCTTTATAAAGATATAACACATTAAAAACAAGTGTAACATGCATTCAAAACCTAACAAGGTCAGATACGTGGCAAAATCATTCCATATGCTTTATAATACTTAGTCTAAAATCTTGAATAGAATACCTATAACTGGATATGGTCTTGAACCTTTTCTTGAAACCATTTTGAAAAATAACACCTTTGATAGATTTAAAACTTTAGGGAATAAGGAAAAGAAACATTTTGGAAAGATCATGGGGCCTTCATCCTCATGGATATAGGGAAAATAGATTTCATTTTGAGGGGGTTGGTAAAACAAAATTGCATAGAATAAAATAGAACAAATTATCATTTATCTCATTATTCTTTGTTTGAGAAGAGTGTTGAGTGGCTTGTGTAAAGGCAAAAGTCTTTGTCTATTTATAAAAGGTGTAGTATTTGTATTTATTCCATTTTTATTATTGAATAATCCCAATAGTGCCATTATTTGAATTGGAATTCAACTATGTATTTATGAAAATTGATTGCTGTCTTGAATGAACATTAATTATTTGAAAAAATGTCTATGTGTCTCTTAAATTTGTTGATCTATAAAAAATAAATATTAATAATTTTCCTTAATTTTACTTACATGCCTTGTGTTTACACCAAGTGTTATCAGAGTAAGGTAGTGTCTTTATGGTTATGAAATCTCCTCAATGTGTGTTGTAGGTTGTGAGAGATAAGTCTACATAGATATTTAAGTTATTGATAAGATTGCATACATGGTTACAAGTGTGTGAAGTTTGAAAATATTGAGGGAGTGTGAGGCTCAATTTGGATTCCATTTTAGGTTATCAAATATGAACCTAATGATTCATGGTGAGAGATGACACACTAGAAAAGGGAACATGGGATGGGTGAGTTGATATAGGTGTTAAAATTATTATAGGAAAGGCTGGACATGATGGGAAAAATTATAAAAGATGATGAAGGTGTAACTATGTGTGATGTTTATTAGGAAGATTTGATGGTAGGGTTTTTGTACCTACAAATGTGGATAGATTCATTGGATATATACCAAGTAAGTGGAAGAAAAGAGACCAACAAACAAAAGAGACCACCCGAGGATGTGGTGGAGAAAATAATTAAATATTTGAATGATATATATATATATATATATATATATATATATATATATATATATATATATATATATATATATATATATATATATATATATATATATTGGAAATGAGAATCTAGAACACCTCATGACTTGGGTAGTTAATTTTGAATTTTATTTTGTAATTGAGAAGATTGTTGTCCCCATGATGGTAAAGGTTGTAAGTAAGAAATTGATTAGAGTTATAATAGTTTATTGAAAATATATCCAAGTATGGATATAATGGAAAAGCAATAATAAAGTTTATGAGTGGAAACACATGGTTTCTAAGATATTGGGTTGATTTATGTACCAAAAATTGTAGCCAAGATGATTGAGGAAGCTTCCTGTGAAGATACTTGATAGTGGGTGTGAGAAGCATATTTCCAAGTGGGTAAATAATAATGGGGAGATATCATGTGAACATCCAAAGAATACATGTGTATATGCACACCAAAGAGTAGGTTGTCTTGGAAGTAATAAGGAGAGGCTTCTATATGTAGAGCCTAGTTTTGATTTTTAGAATATTAGTGTGTATGAAAGCTATAAATAGATCATAGGTGATGAAATACTTGTGAAGGATGATGGATAGGTGCTATATTATCCAATATAAGTTGGATAGCCATTGTGTGATGATGGGTAAGCAGTTGTAAAGACCCATAAATGGGAAAATTATGATTCTTCCTTGGTTCGTGATGGCAAAGAGCTTGCCAATTTTCATAAGGATGGTAGTGAGGTTGAGGAAAACCAAGGTATGATGCACATTTATATGATATAAATAATTTATTTGAAATAAAATTTCATTCATGTGTAGGTGAGTGAAAATTTTATCCAAGAAAATTTGCATGTTTCTTTGAAATAAGCATTAGATGTAGAGGTTATGAAAGTAAGTGCACATAAGGAGAAGATAGTGAAGGTTCAACCATGTGAAGGAAATGAAATCATAAGTATAGACGAGGTGAAAAATAAACCTTATAATTTTAGATAATGGGCCATTATATCCCATTACAAATATTCTATCATTGGCAAAGAGTTGGACAACATGTATTCGAAGCATGATGATATGGTTTATAAGGTGAATGCGAGAACTATTGTTTTCCTTAATATGTTTTTGTATTTTTTAGGTCCAACCATGGATAAGATAAAAAATAATAAGGACTAAGTGAGGATATTTAAATTTTTTTCATTGGTATGAGATATGGAGTGAAAAATATGACCAAGAGATGAATATGGTAGTGGTGGATAAGGATTAGGTTGGCATTGATATTCTAGCCTTGAGTGATTTTATATAATATAAAATGGAAATAAAAATTGTGATGGAGTATGTAACATGTTTATTCTAAATATTAATTGGAGATAAAGGCTCATTTGCAACCAATTGATGAAGGAGATCTATCCCAAGAATAATTGATTGAAGATGGATATGGCTTTGAGAAACCTAAGATTGTGCAGCAAGCTTGTAGCATGGAGATATATGAGAGGATGCATCTGAGTTTGAATTTATCTCAAGTGTCTAATTATTAACTTTAAGTTGTAGGTGTGAAGAGTGAGTTCCTTGAGACCAAAAATTGGAAGGATTTGTTAATGTGTATGGAAACCCAAGCATGTGAAGAGGAAGCTGAATTTTCAACTAAGATGGAGAGATTACTTGCTATATCAATGCAAAAAATGAATGATGAGAAGGAAATAACTAGAATTTAATTGATTATTTACAATATGGGTTATCATTTTGATGCCCAAGTGTATTTTTATTAATATGTGTTGATATTGGTAGTGCTAGATGAGATTGTATCCATGAGAGAGTAGCTATAAAAGGTGATTTGTGATGTTTAACGATCCAAAAACTAGTTGGATAAGCTGTGAACAAAGACACATGGAATTTAGGATGATCTAGTTAGTATATGGTGGTTTTGAGCCCACATGAGAGAGTGAAGTGCATGATATATCATCTTTGTTATGGTGGAGGAATGAGAGTGGTTTTAAGCCTATATGTGAGTTGATTAAGAGATGGTTATGCTTTTGGAAAAGGAGGATGGATGGTGGTGGGTCAACGATAATAAAAGAGAGAGAGAGTATGGTTGGTGATAAAATCCCATAATGAGTGAGAGAAAGAGTATAAATTTGAAGAGAAGGAATACCAACATGTAGGATTTGGAAATGGCATAGGAAAAAGAACATTCAACTAAGATACTTGGTGTGTTGGAAGGAGATGCCATTGTCATTTTATCTCTTGAATAAAAGAGTAGATTGGATAATTTTATTATCCATATGAGTTAGAGATCACATTTTTTAACCTTAGGTGTCTAATGTAGGATCATCCATGGTCCTAAGAAATCTTTCATCACCAAAATTAAAGTGTGCATTTGTCTTTCCATTGTTTGCTTTGATTTTTATCAGCTTTGGTGTGTTTATATGTTTGGAAGAAGTTCTTGGTTTCCATTTAAGTGTTCCTTGTTCTTTTAAGTTATTCAATGGAATGATATTGTATTTATTATGTCATCTTGTAGTGTGGGGTTGTATTGATTTTTGTATGTTTATAATTCATCTCTATTAATAAAGAGGCTTCCAGTTTTAGAGTTTCTTCATGGTAAGCTCAAGGAAAGTAAAATAAATATGAATAACTATACCATATAAAAACTCAAATGGTTTTACATATTTTCATTATTTCTCACTGTATATGTTTATAGTATGAACCTACAACTGATATCTCCATTCATATCACCATGTATATTTACACCATGGAAACTCAAAGCTCGATTCTATATATATTCCTTTATAAATCAACAATTTTATGTTACTTATGGATGAAAAATAATTTTATAGTGAATAAAATAATGTTAAATCATCATGCTAAGATTAAAAGGATCTTTAAAAATATTAGCCTATTCACAAGTGCTATACCGATAAAATAACTTGACTGGATAAAGAATGTTGTTAACATTTTATCATATATTATTTCAAGACTTGGTCCAAATGAGTCTTTTGTTGTTTTAGATAGTCTTGATACTCATAAAAACTTGAATTGGTATTTTAAGACCAATAGTACCTTAAATTTTCTTTGAGAATAAAGCCCACATAGGACCTATAACACTTAAGAACATTTTCATTTAGTGTTAATTGGAAAACTCAAGTTGATTATGTATCTCTTCATTTTGAACTAGTTTTGGTGCTCTAAGAAGACCCAAAATGGTCTATTAAATGTTTAGAGAGCCTCAAAAGGGCCAAAAACATTCACAACAATTTTAACATGCATTCAAAAATTGACAGGATTAGATAAGGGACAAACACATTCCATATGCTTTATAACACTCAGTCTAAAATCATGAATAGAACACCTATAGCTACATACAGGCTTGAACCTTTTATTGGAACCATTTTGAACATATAGCCCTATTATTGATTTGAAATGTTGGGGGATAAGGTAAATAAATGTTTTTAAAAGATCATGGGGCCTCCATTCTCATGGATATAGGCATAATAGTTTTCAATTGGAGAGGGTCAGTAAATTTTTTTACAAAGAGTATAATAGAAAAAATTGTCATTTGTCTCATTATTATTGATCTGAGAAGAGTTTAGAGTGGCCTATGTGAAGGTATAAGTATTTGTCTATCTAGATAAGGTGTAGTATTTTTGTTTCCTCCAATTTTGTTTTGAATAATCTTAATAGTGGCATTATTTGAATTTGAATTATATTGCTTATTTATGCAAATTGATCTCTATTTTCAATTAACATAAATTGTTTGATGAAATGCACAAGTGTGTCTATTCAATTTTTTGATCCTTACAACATAGGTATTAGTAATTGTCCTAAATTGGGATTTCATGCCTTGTGTTTTCACCACTTTTATTGAGTCCAACTTGAGTGCTTTTATGGTGAGTGACCTAAAATCAATAACATGTTACATTATATAATCAATGTAAATAATCTAAAATTGAAAACATTAAAATAATTGAAATTGAAACAGAGAAAGGTTTAGGAGTACATCTATGTGTAAATGAAACCCTCTTGCCTTTTGGAAATTTGATTTGAAAATATATATCATTATGAATCATTACAGGTGAGATTATGACAAATATAAAATTTGGAAAGTGTACATATCTAAATAAATAGAGAGATATTGGAAGACACATGACCCCAACCTTAGAGAAAAGATGAGTTGTCACCTAAAAATTAAGGTTCGGTCAACCATGAAACCCAATCATACTTATAACCAAGTAAGTGTGAGTGAAATGAGTCAAATCACACTATAAATTGGTGAGGCTAGATGATGTAATCAAGTCCAATCTATAAACTTGGAAAGATTAAGTGATTTAATCACCTCAAGCATACTAAAAATTTAACCAAATACTATAGTATATTAGCTCAATATAATCTATAAAATTCTAACCTAGTGGGTGATGATAGTCCCTGAAAGTGTTTAAAATATTAAATTGATTTGATTTCATAATATTAGGCATTACATATCATATGCACCTTAGATATGTATCATACTAAAATTGTGTATAAAAATGGTATCAATGTATATAATTCTACCAAAAATATGTATCTAAATCATATAACTATGAATTTGACTAATTTGAAACTATGTAAGTGTGGAGAACATGTTTCTAGAACATGCCCCCACTATAATTTGAAACTCAAAACTAGTGTAAGTGTAGAGAACATGTTTCCAAAACATGCCCTTTACTACAATCTAAATTTAAGAACTATTGTAAGTTATAATTTGGAGAACATGTTTCCAAAACATTCCCCCACTATAATCTAGGTATTCTACATATTGAATAAATATGGATAACATGCTTACAAAACATGCCCCCACTATAATCTAACTCTGTGACAAATGTGGAGAACATGTTTTTACAACATGCCCCCAATGTAATCTAAGTATGTGAAATAATGCCTAATTCATGCCTCTATGGCATAACACCACTAATGTTCCCCCTGTTTTGAGGTGAAATAAAGTATCAACTAGTAGTTATCTTACCTCAAAAGGAGAGGATAACCATGTAAACTATGAATGTACCATGTAGCATATAGAGGGAACATGTCTAGGTGGATATATCATTAAATAATGAAGAATGTGATCACACTAAGTACTAAGACACATGATGTAGATCATGGAAATGTATAGATAGTAATATTAAAATATCAACAAGCACTCAATCACACACATAAAAACACTTAAAACCAGATCAAGAGACAAAGGTCCAAGGAGACTGTAAATAAAGGACATGTTAATATGCCAAAAAATTAAAGGTACATGACATAGGAAAATGTACACAAAGTAAATAATGACATATTAAAATGTCAACATACAATAAAAAATGACATATTCAAATATCAAAATGGCAAACAAAGGAATGAGGGCCATAAATAATGGAGCATATTCAAATTCTCAAATAATCAATATAATAAAAGGCAAAACACTCAAGGAAGTGCATAAATGGAATCATAAGTAACCAACATAAGTATAACATACTAATCCATGGATGATACACGTTAGTAAAAAACATTATGTACATAGCATATAAAACACACTACAAAAGATATAAGCATGGATAAAGGCATGTGTAAGTATATAAGCTAAAATAGGATAATGTAAAGTGGACAGCAAATGATATAACCTCAGTGTGTCATGATCAAACAAGCAGATGCTCCCAATGTCCATATGAGATGAGTATAAGGAGGGCCCAACATATGAAAGTGCATAGATTATGTATATGTAAATGCCTGAATCACATTCAAATGATGTGTGAAACATGTGTATGTAAAAAGAAAAGATATGATATCTACAAACATGGAATCAACAAAATATATGCCAAGGATCTAATATAACTATTAATTATGAAAATATTTTTGCATTTTTTAAGTTTTTATGATTTTTTTGGTATATTTGGAGTATGTGAGACATATTCAGTCCAAAAAGTCTTCAAATTTAGAATCCAATATACTAGGTGGTGTCCTTGATTGCCAATATTGGTTATATTACATAAGTGATAAAAGTGTTGTGTTTGTTGTTAAATCACTATAAAAAATTATTGGTTCATGTCCCTCATATTCATTATATGGTATACAAATCTCTTTACTGTCATGTTAAAAAAACATACACTACTTTGTAACACTAACAACTACTTTCATGTTAGTCAACCATTATTTTCCAAGATGCAAAGTCAAGTATGGTTTTTAATCCATTACCCATATAGTAAGGTTCACTACCTTTGGGCCACATGCAATTGTTAATATGATATACCCAAGATATTGTGAAAAATCTAGTGAGTGGATTAAATCATATATATTATGTCTCAATTGTTTCAATATTATGATTCACATTAGGTTCACCAAATGTTTAGCCCCTAAATTCCCCATATATATATATATATATATATATATATATATATATATATATATGGGGAATTTAGGGTTAAAGGGGTATAGATAGCCTAGGACATAAAGATGGTAGACTATCTCTAAATCAAGACAATTAGTTGTGAAACTCAGATAGAAAATATACTAAGTTTATTATGCTAAAATTCTAAAAATGGAAAACATAACTATTTTATATATTGTAATGATAATGAAAATAAGATCCTTAGCTAGTTTTGATGCTAATACATATCTAGATTTGTAACAAGTAAAAATTAGACTAGATACAGATTATGGATTGGTCGCCTAATTTTGTAAATTATACCTTTAGAGGTGTGAATAATTATGTCGATATGGGATAGTTTCATTGATTCTATTGTCTAACTCAGACATATGTGTCTAGTATGAAATACCTATTAAAACTAGATGTTTCTACTAGATGCTTTTAGGTTCTATGTTTCCTTTGCTCTATTCATTCATATCTAAGACATAGACTATCACTCCTTATCAAATAAAAAACCCCTAGTTCTTCATCTTCATAATGGTTTTGGAAAAAATGGATTAGTGGGCACATGATATCGAGCTACCCTAAAGACCCATCTGTCAATGAGATTCACCTATATATCCAATACTCTAAAGAGGGCCTTAGACTTATGTAGTTATATCCTATGGGTTAGCTTGTGTGTGAATCGTAATGTGTGATAAGCAAGTAAAATAATGACCTCACTTGTAACTTTTCAAATATGGATCTTGGAATACTCCTCTATTACTTTAGACCTATGAATATGTTGTGTCTATGATTAGTATGTAAATAGGAGAAAATAAGGAATATTTTCTCACTTAAGTACTTGATTGAGTGATTTTGGTAAGTTGTCTTGGTATTTTATATGTCTTTGCTAGGTGAGGAATGAATGAATATTGATTATATATTAATACCAATCCCTTTTAGAGAGTATATTTCATTAAATTACTTACACCAACCTTAGGAATATATTTTATTTGTAAATTAGATGACTTTACATAACTAGAAACTTTCATTGGAATAAGACACTTGTGTCGATGTAATTGTCTAACTAGGACACAAGTGTTCAAGCATATAAAAAATAAGCACAGGTTTAAAACTTTCAAAGATGGAAAATAAGCAGGATTATAAAATTTTATGTAGGATAAAAGACCTTAGTCATTACAATAATATTGGTTACACTAAGAGATACACAATAAGGAACATAAAAATAGTGTATGTAATCCTTTTGGTAGTGGAAAAGGTATACAAAATAAAAGTACATCCATGATATGTATTTTCCAATTGTATGAGATGAAGGTGTTATATAATTAAGAAATAGTGTCTATGACTGAGGATATTTAATATAAAATACAAGAGGATGGAGTTTTAATATATCGATAGATTGTTTTAGAGGAGAGAGATAACTCTAAAATACTAATAAGTTTTGTATTTTTTTTGTCATGTTGTATATAATATTGATGTGCCAAATATAAATACCTATTCTAACCAAAGTAATAATTTTCCATGGACTAGATCCTATGTGATATAGTGATCATAATGTGAAAAAATAATGAGGTGAAGAGAGGACTTACCCCTAACTCTACTAGAATAATTGAGTGAGGAATCTTATTTTACTTGAATTTTATTTGATAACATGGATATATGAAATCTTTCCATGCATTTGAAATCATTCACTAGTTAATTTTGATGTTTTTATATCAAGTTCAAAGAATACTATTGTATCCCATGTTTTTGGCATAAATATGATATTGGTTAACCCTAAAATGGTTCTGGATTGGGGTTATCTCAATATTATTTGGGATATAGAAATGAAAATGCACAAGGGTGATAATTAGATATATAATAGGCCAATTGGGTGCTAAACTTAGATATAAACATATACTGAATTTTAAATGTTAAGATAGGCTAAAAATAGTAAGTATAACTATGATAGATATATAAATTAGAAAGTAGTAATATAATTATCTTGTCCTAATGATAATGCAGTTCAAAAACTATAATAAGTAGGAAATAGATTAGAAGAGGATTCTAGAATAGTCACTAGATTCTAATTTGGATGCTTCTATATCTGCATAGACTAACATCAACTTAGAACAATTGCATCAATGCTATATTTAAACTTGATGTGTCCTATATGGAATACTTGTTGAAAATGTATGAAACCACCTTGATACTTCTGGGTTTAACTTCACCTCCTCTTTGGTGCATTTAGATCTAGGTCATGGAATGTTTCTCCTCATGAATTTTCAAAACCCTTGTTATTTATCTTCATGGTGACCTTGGGTACAAATGGGTTAGTGGGCACACATTTTCAAGTTGAACCCAAACACTCCTCTATTAATGAGTGCTACCTATATATCCAATAATTGTAAGAGGACTTAAGAAGGATGTAGTTCTTCTTTACATGTTAGCTTATCCATGAATCATGTAATATGTGATAAACAAGTACAATAGTGACCTAGATTTTAACTTCAAAACTATAGATCTTGGGATACTCCTTTAGTACTTCAGACATGTGTATGTTCTATCCTTATGATTAATATGGAAATAGAAAAAAATAGGGAATATTTTCTCACTTAAATTCTTGATTGATTGCCTTTTATAAGTTACATGGTGAGTAGGTAAGAATTTTATAGGTCTTGTAGGTAAGGAATGAATGAAGGTTGATCCTATATTTATATCAATACCTTTAGATAAGTAAATCACATTAAAGCACTTGGACTGACCATTAGGATACATTTTATTTAAAAATTAGATGCATTTAGGGTACTAACACTTACATCGGGTTAGAACACTAGCATCTCTGTAGTTATTTGTCATAAACATTAGTGTCTAGGGAACATGAAAGTAGGTACAAACTCATAACTTATAAAGGTGGAAGATAATAATATTTTAAGCATTTTTGGTGAGATTTAAGGTCTAGGTCATCATCATAATATTAGTTGGACTAAGAGATAGGCAAAGGGGCACAAGATAAAGTAGATGTAAGAATTCAAAAAGTGGTAAAGGTCCATAATTAAGAGGAACAACCAAGGTCTATTTTTTCCAAGTGTACAAGATCAAGGTGTTATATTATCCATAAAATAGTATCTACATTTATCACCTTTAGTCTAGTAATGAAATTTTTAATTTAAAGGAAAGGAATGTGTACCTGTGTTTGTATAACACACCTTATCTTTGAATGAGCCCAACTTGAGTGCTTTGATAGTGACTGAACTACAACCAGAAACATTTTATAATGTATGATCAATGAATATAATCAAAAATTCAAATTATTTAAATGATTGAAATTAAAAGAGTAAAGTTTATGAGTACACATGTGTATTGATGTAACCACCTTGCCTATTGGAAGGTTGATTTGAAAGACATATCATTTTAAGGATCTAAAATTGAGATTAGGATATATGTGTGTGTGTGTGTGTGTGTGTGTGTGTGTGTGTGTGTGTGTAAAGTTCATATATCTAAATATATAGAGATGGAGAGAGATATTAGAAGGTACAAGCTCCCAACCTTGGTAAAAAGATGAGTTTCCACTTGGTAATTGAGATTAGCTCAATCGTGAAACCTAATGATATTTATAACTTGGTAAGGATAGATGATACAATCAAGTCCAAACTAAAAAATTGGTAAGATTGAGTGATTTAATCACCTCAATCATACCAAAATCAAATGAAATACTACAGTAGATTGGCTAAATATAGTTTGTAAAATTACATCATGGGTTTCAATGCGTAAAAGCCCATGATATGGTAATAATCCATAAAAGAGTTTTTAAATCTGAAATTGATTTTGATTTTTCAATATTAGGCACACATCGCTTAACATATTCGCCTTTGATATTTCTCATATGAAACTATGTATAACAATGGTACCAATGTATATAATTTTACCATAACTATGATTATAAATCATATATTTGTTTGTTTTTTCTAGTTAGAAACTATGTAAGTTTGGATAACATGATTCCAAAGCATTCCCCCACTATATAAGGAGAGATATGGAAATAAAAATAAGTACTGATGTGGAGGACATGTTTCTAAAACATGCCCCCACTGTAATCTAAAGATGTTGAATACAAAAGAGGTGTGGAGAACATGATTCCAAAGCATGCCCCCATTTAATCTATGAATGTAAATGTGTAAAATCCATGACTATATGACATTCCCCCATTGAATCTAAAAATTGAGATAAGTGCCAAGTATTGAATGAGTGTGGATAACATTCTTCCAAAAGACATGTCCCCAATGAATCTAAAAATTATGCCAAATGTAAAGAACATGCCTCTATGACATGCCCCCACTAATAATACCCCCTTTGAGATGAGAGATAAATATAAAACATTAGTTACCTCAAATCAAAAGGATAAGACATATTTATAATTTGTGAACATAACCATGTAACATATATATGGACATGTCTAGGTAGATATAAGATTGAAGTGCACAAAAAAATGTCATCACATGAAGGTCTAAGATGCATGATAAAAATCATGGAAACATCTAGCTAGTAACAATAAAACTTCAACAATAAAATCAAGAAAACACATGATAACAATAAAAAATAAGTCAAATGCAATGGTCTAAAGAGACCACAAATAAGGGGCATGTTCAAATGTCACACAATTGAAGGGACATGACTTTGTCAAATGTCTATAAAAATAAGAATGACATATTAAAATGTCTTTATAAAAAATAATGGCATATTCAAATGTCAAATAAAACACACATAAGTTCAAATATTACATATAAAGGAGCACATTTAAATGCTCAAACAAGTAAGACAATAACAAGGAAAGGCACTCAAATAAGTGCATAAAGGAAAGAATAAGTAACTAGAATAAACATGTCATAGTGGCCTATAGGTAAAATGTGTTAACAAAAAATGTCAAGTGCATAGAATATCAAGTACCCTATGAAATATATAATCATAATTAAAGGCATGTGTAAGTATGTATATGAGCTCAAAACATGATAATATAGAGTGACCATAGATTGATATAACATGTAAGTATCATTATCATAAAGATGGATGCCCCCAATGTCCATAAGACATGAGTATAGGGAAGGCCCAACATCTAAAATATGAATAGACCATGTATCTATGTATGCTTTTATCACCCTCAAGTAGAAGTGTGACACACATGTGTATGTAGAAGTAACTGATATGACATCCATTAACATGGGACTAACAAATAGATGCTAAGGATCCAAAGAATATATAGGTGGTGAAAGTTTTTTTGGATTTTTGAATGTTTTTGATTTTTTGGTATTTTTAGAATGTTTGAAGAGACTACTCTATGATCTCAACTAATGGATGCTCATAGGTGTATCTACACTCAATGACTGACAACCTTAATTTTAATCTTTGACATTGTTTACATCATGATTTCATAAACTGAAATTATACATAGCGTGTTCTTCCTCACATTTTTCATGTGTAGTAGGACTAATACTATCATTTGGAATATGTATTAATTTTCCTTCATGAGGAAAGTAACTATCTTATTGATTTAGATCAAATTTTTCATCCATTTGGTATAATAAAAGAGTTCCTATTGTAAATGCATATGGATATGTGGTAGGCATTATCCAAACCCATGTTTAAATTACTTTAGGACCACAAGAAATTGTTATTATCATGTTTCCCAAGGAGTCTTTCCAACTCACCTTTTTTAACAAGTTTTTTAGACTAAAACCAAGCTGATAAAAATGTTTTATATGGAAATTGGTTTTTATATGTGTAGGATCACTATGGTTATGCCAAAAATAAGCATCACCTATGAATAAGGTAATTTTCAAATCTTGTTTTTCTATATGTTGCTTGTTTTGTTTATTATGAATCTCTTGTTGTGTATAGTATGCCATTTGTAATTTGAGATCTATTTTTGAATGACCATTCATATTATTTTTAAATATTTTATGTTTTTGGTGATCATGTTAGGAATACACAACACATAGAAATATTAATGAATTAAAGATGGAAATAATATGCAAAAAACACAATACAATAGAGACATAGATTTAATGTGGTTCACCCAATATGGGCTATGTCCACATAGAAACAACCATTCATTCTTATTATTCAATCTAATAAATGAAGGAAAGAACCTGAAATACAACTAATACAATATTATCTTCAATCGCATACAACATGCCACTATAATTACAATGCCCTCATATCAAAAGGAGAGTTACATATAGGGAAAACATGCACAAACATAATTTTTACCATTAGATCTACAACCTAATAGTGAATGATCCAAATTTACTATAAAATTATAATAGTAGGGGGGGAATTTCCTCCTCACACACCCTATCAAGAAATGGGCATTAAAATAAGATCAAGCTCCACCATCTAACAATCTCCCACTTGGAGACTGATTGCTACAACTCTATCACTACAACTCTTCCTTGGAATTTAATTTGAACTTTGACCCTAACATGTTTCTCATCTTCCTTGTTATCCTTAAAGACTTATTGAAGTTTAAAAACTCTCCATCCTCTCTTTAGTCACTACCTTTAATAGCATATCTATAGGATTCTAACTCGTATGGATCTTTTCTAACTTTAGTTTACCATCCTCCAAAACTAAATGAATGAAGTGATACTCGAGTTGTATATGTTTGGTTCTTGAGTGGAATACTAAGTTCTTTGCTAAATGAATCACACTTTGGCTATCACTATACAACCTAAAATATTCTTGCTTATGCCTCAACTCTTCTATGAACTATTGCATCCATATTATCTCCTTACTAGATTATGTAGCTGTAATATATTCTACCTCTATAATTGACAAAGTAACTATCTTCTATAATTTTAAAATCCAACTAACTACATTATCACCAACAGTGAAAACATAACTTGTGGTTCTCCTCCTACCGTCTAAATCTCTAGCCATATTTAGAATAACATATCCTTATAAGGTAACATCTAAATCTTTATAGCACAACTATTTATTAGTGGTCCCTCTCAAGTACCTAAGAATCCACTTGACTAAATCCCAATGCTTTTTTCCTATATTATTCATAAACCTCCTAAAAACTCCCACTACATGAGTAATATATGATCTCATTCACATAATAGCATAGATTAAAATTCTAGTTGCTAAAGCATATGGAACTTTATACATGTAATTGATTTCTTCTTGCATTTTAGGGCATTGTTCCTTTATTAATTTGAAGTGTCCTCCCAAAGGTGTACTTAAAGGTTTTACATCTTTCATATGAACCTAACTAACACCTTCTTTATCTACTCTTCCTAAGCCAATGCCAATTTTTTTATTTTTCCCATCTCTTGTTATTCTCATTATTTACAGTACCTAAATCCTTCATTGCAAATGAATTTTCTAATTTTCTTTTGAGATCATTTATATCCTACATGTTAGAGCTTGTAACAAGCATGCCATCTACATACAATAACAAGATAATATATCTTCCATTATCTAATCTCTTAAAATAGACACAATGGTTGGAATGACATCTACTATAACCTTGTTTTGTCATAAAGATGTGAAATTTCAAACACCACTACCTTGGAGCTTGCTTTGGACCATACAAACTCTTCTTCGACCTGCACACCATTTTCTCCTTACCTTTTAATTTGTATCCCTATGGCTACTCTATATATATATTTCCTCTTCCAAATCACCATGAAGGAAAGCAATCTTCACATCTAACTATTCAAGGTAAAAATCTTCTACTACTACCAAACTTAAAATATTTTTTTATGGAAGTCAATTTTACAACTGGAGAAAATTCATCAAAATCAATACATTTCTTCTATGAAAACACCTTTACAAGAAGTCTAGATTTGTATCTATTTTTACCTCCATCTTCTTCCTTCAACCTATAAACCCATTTATTCTGTAATGCTCCTTTACCTATAGGTAATTGAACCAAATCCCAAGTTTAGTTATGTACCAAGGAGTCCATTTCCTCTTTCATGCTTTGATCCCACTTCTTCCTAGTTTCTACCTACATTACTTCTTCATATCTTTCTGACTCACCACCATCAGTTATTAATAAATAATAAAGTGAAAGAGAGTATCATTCAATGAGTCTACTTACTCTGGTAAATCTTCTAAATATAATTTTGGGAGTTTGAAGTACTTGTTGTTGTATTTGTTTCACATTCTAATTTTCTATCACTTTTGGAATTTCATTTCCTAGGATTTCATCAAGTACTACATATTCTATATTTGGATTTTCTTGTTTCTTTTCCTAGAACTGATCTTTGTACATGACTTTCTCATTAAAGATCACATCTCTACTCCTAACAATTTTGCAATTTTTAAAATCCCATAAATGATAACCAAAATCATTTACTTCAAATCAAATAAAAGTACATTTATTGGATTTTACTTCAAGCTTGGTTCTATTTTATTTATCAATATGGATAAATGCTTCACAACCAAAAGTCTTTAAGAAGGAATAATCTACCTTTTTACCTATATATGCTTCTTTTATAATGACACCATCCAAAGTATTTGAAGGCCCTCTATTTATAAATTAAACGATAGTATCCACAACATCTACCCAAAACTGTAAGGGAAACCCTTCATGTAATCTCATGATCCTTTCATGCTTCATGATTTTCTTGTTCATCCTTTCTAACACACCATTTTGTTGTGGTTTTCTTGGAACTATCTTCTCTCTATGAATCCCATGTGATGAAAAATAATTATCAAATTACTTGATGTAGTATTCACCTCCATTATTTAATTTGACATAGTTTAACTTATTTACTATCTCATTCTCAACCAAATCTTTCCATTTCTTAAAAGTATCAAAAATAACAATTTTTTTTTCATATGCAATAAACCCATGTTTTTCTAGTTGCATCATCAATAAAAGTAACATAATAAGAAAATCCACCAAGGGATGATACCTGATTCAGTCCCCATACATCTATATGCATAAGATCTAAATTTTCATCCTTCTTTGTCTTGCCAACTCTAAGAAATTTAACTCTCTTCTATTTTTTTTACACACAATACTCACAAAATTCCAAATCCAGCTTCAAATTTGGCAACAAATTATTTGAGTGGAGAACTTGCATCCCCTTCTCACTCATGTGCCCAAGTTTGTGGTGCCATAATTTTGTATTCAATTTTGTAAAAGATAAAGCAATATAAGATTCATCATTACCATTAGATAAATATAATTTACCTACCTTTTCTCCTTTTGTTATTACTAATTATCCTTTAGTGACCTTCCATGATTTTCTACAAATTTAACTATGCAACCCTCACTTTCCAACTACCCTACTAAAACTAGATTTCTTCTCAACTCAGGATCATGCCTCACCTATTTTAACAACCATTTGTTTCCATTATATAATTTTATCTATATCTTACCCTTTCTTACAATTTTATAAGGTTCACCATCACCCAAATAAACCTATCCAAGATCACCTTGAACATAGTCTTGAAAATATTTCTTATGGGGTGTAGCATGAAATGAATCCCCTAAATCTAACACATAGGAATCATTAATATTATATAAAGGATTAAATAATCTTGTAACACATCGCCTGCTATATTTTCTTCTTTATTATTATCTTTTTGTCCATCTCCTTTTTTTTCTTTTCAAAACTAACAATCTTTCTTTAGGTGTCCTTTCTTTCCACAAATCCAACACACCAACATTCCTCTACATTTGGATCTCCCCTTCTTAGACTTACCATGATTCCCTGGACTCTTTCCTCTATCATTGTGTCTTCCCCTATTCTCCATAGTTAAATCATTACCTGATGTCTCACCTATACTTTTCCATCATATTTTATTTCTAAAAATAACACCCATAACATCATCAAACTTTAAAAAGTTTGAACCAAAGATATAATTACTCACAGCCATGACCAAGCTATTCTATTTTTTTGGTAATGAAAATATAATCAAAAGATCTCTAACCTCATCATCAAATTTTACTCCTATAGAGCTTAACTAATTTGTGACCATGTTAAATTCATTTAAATGATAAAAAATAGATCCACCTTCTAACATTTTTAGATTAAATAAAAACTTCATAGAAAATACCTTATTGGAGGCTGAGGGTTTTTCATACTCTCTATCTAATGCCTTAAACACATCCACTATTGTCTTTTATTTTGAAATATTTAAGGCCATCAACACTACCAGGCATAATCATATTGTTCTTATTGCCTTTCTATCAAGAGTCTCCCAGTATTCATCCTTCATAGTTGTTGGCTTCTTTGATATTCTACCCAATGGTAAGAAAATATCCTTCTGATATAGATAGTCATCCATTTTCATCTTCCATAGTTGGTAGTTTTGGATGCTATAATTTTTAACCTTAAACTTGCCTTCTTCTACCATTGCTCCCACTCAAACCAAAAATCCTCTTTTCCTATGAGTTTATCTACTAAGTAAACCTTTGGCTCTAATACCATTTATTAAGAATATAGCACATAGAGCAATATTAATGAATTAAATAAGGAAATAAAATGCATAAAACACAACATAATAGAGACATATATTTAATGTAGTTCACCCAATATGGGCTACATCCACACAAAAGTAACCAATCCTTCTTATTATTCAGTCTTACAAATGAAGGGAAAAACCTACAATACAACCACTGCAATATATTCTTCACTCACATACAATGTGATACCATAATTACAATGCCCTCATATCAAAAGGAGGGTTGCATATAGGTAAAAAATATATAAACATAATTTATACCATTATATCTATAAACTAATAGTGAATGGTCTAGATTTACTACAAATTTATAATAGTGAGGGCGTGTTCGCACCCCCCCGCCCCCCAAATCAAGAACTGGGCTTTAAAATAACTCCACCATTTAATAGATCAATAGTTTTTGAACCTAATTCCTTTGGAGGATCATCAAATATAATATTTTGTTCATTGATAAGGTCATGTATCTTCTGTTTTAAAGTGAAAAATCAATCCCTGATGATAATCATAATAAGTATTCTCATTATATCCTTTGGGTAGAGGATAAATTATATCAAACTCTATAATATGAGGGAGAGATATAATCTCACACTCTATTAACCATGGTAGTAATTAAGTTGGGAACTTAGGTAAATATGTAAATTATCTCCTTTATGTATTGGATAAGAAATTATGCTCAGTTTTTTATAATAGTGTAATGTCTTTTTATTAAAAGCACAAACCTTTCTATTTTATATTATTTTCAAGAGAAATGGGTTGAGCTATGCCCTAGTCAGTTTTAATTAATCCTTGGCCCTTGCACCCATATTTAAGTAAATTTGAGAACCAAAATTAGGATTATAGGATTTTGGTGTAGTATTATTGGTTTGTTAGACCATTGAACAATATTTGAAGGGATAAGTATGTATGGATATGTTATCCTCATTTTCAAAGGATATATTATATTCAACCCATTTAATGGAATTTAAGATAGAGGCCACATATGGTGGTTTGACATTATAAGGGAATATGGTCATAAAGAATGCATCCAAAATGACATCTTTGTAATGGGATGAATGGTGTAACAAGTCCAACAATGATGTTTTGGAATTAATATCCTTGGATTGGGTAGTAACATGATTGAGGAGGATATTTTTTTCATGCACTCCATTTGGTGCTTTGTAGTGACATTTAAAATCTCATTGTAAACATTAGGACAAGAAGGAGTATTTAGGAATACAAGTTTTGAATCCCTTATAGATTAGAATGATTTAATCAAGCATGAGATATAATAAGTAATAACCAATATAAGGTATTGGAAATGAAATAATTAATATATTATTCATAGCAAACATGAACTCAAAATTATAGTAATCAAGGATCAACAATAAAAAAATCATAAAACCCTAATTTTCCTAAGGTTTTATGTTCAAATATTAGGTTCACCAAATTTTTAACATTAAAATGGTTATATATTAGGGTTATATAGATATTAAAGGGGATATAAAAATGATAATGTAAAAGGGTAATAATCAGATCTATACCAAGCCAAGTGGGTGAAAAACTTAGATATAAATATATACTAAATTTCTTATGCTGAGATAGGTTAAAAATAATAAGTATAAATATGTTAGATATAGAAATGATAAAGAAGTAATGTACTTATCTTGTTCAATGATAACACAATTATGGATATAGAATAGGCATGAAATGAACTGGAAGAAGATTTTGGAAAAATCATTAAAAATTTGATTTGGATGCTTCTAGAGTTGTGAACACTAATAATAGCCTAAGATAGTTGCATCAACGTTAATATCTAAAATTTCTAAAAGTCTCCTTTATGGAATAATTACTTAAAAAGGAAGTGACCACCTGGATAATTTTGGGTTTGAATTCACCTTCACTCTAGTGCATTCATATATAGATCGTGGACTATCACTCAAGAAAACCCTAATTCTTCATCTTCATGGTGACCTTGGGGAAAAATGGGTTAGTGGGCACAAGGTGTCGAGCTAACCAAAAATACCCCTCTATAAATGAACACTACCTATATATCCACTACTATAAAGAGGGAATAAAACTAATGTAGTTCTACCTATTAGTGTAGGATATTATTTTCCCTATATTTTCTTATTTACCTAGATTATTCCTACACATGTGAATTCAAATTATGTAGTTGTCCTTAGTTTTAGGGAGTTACTTGACCACCATTATTATCTAGTTGGGGTTATTCTTTGACTAGAAATTTTGGGTATGAGAGTTACAATCCATTTTTGGAACCTTGAACACTATTCTAGGTGGCAGTTACACTTTGTGATATTTAGTGCACTAATTATAAAGCAATGTTAAGATGAGTAGATTGGAATATAAGCTTATACATTATTCTCACATTTGATTTATTACTCATAGTAACTCTATGTGTTTAATTCACTTTACCCATTAAACTAGTGCATTCATTGATCCATTGATCTTAGCAAACACTATGATATGATATCAGAGCCAATCTAGTTTTCATGATTGCCTAGTTTGTTATGATGTAAGTTTTTTTTTTTTAATTTTGAGATTATTTGTTTTGAGCCAAAAAATTAGTTTGAGGTAGAATTATTATCTTGAAGGATATTTTAGCATTCTAAAGGTCGTACAACCTAGTCAAACACCCTTATTTGGCTTACCATTCCTTTGTTTATGTTGTATAATGGTTCCTTATAAGTTTTCTCTACCTTTCATTAGACAACTGAGCCATTACCTAATTAGATCAACTTCAAACATCTAGTCCTTGCTATAGAGGATATTTATGGAGGACTCTAAGTGGAATTTTATGTATTGTGAAAAAATGATTTCCATCACTATCTATGTTTAAATCATTTGCATGTAGACCTACAACATGCCTTTTTCATGTACCAAATTTTAAATAATTTGATGATTTTAGAGTGAGGTTATTAGCATGACCTACTCGTAAATCCAATGAATTCAATTGGTTTGGCCTCTATTAAGGAAACTATGTCAACCAATGGTTTGATCTCCCTTAGTTGATTGTGTTTCAACTATAGATCTTTGTTTTATACAACTTATTGATGGTGTTTCACCTGTTGAAGGCATTTTGGTCAATTTGTCGATGGCATTTTGAAAGATCCTCCTTGGCCTACTAATGACACCTCAAACTCATTTGTAATTTGCATTCTCTTCAATGGTAGAAATAATAATATCCTAAAACCCTACACCCTTCTAGCATATATTTACAACCCTGTTCCTTTACCTTGGTGTGTTGTATGACCTAAGTTTCATTTTAAAAAGATAAGTTACAAAATCAAACCTTTTTATTTATGTCCAAAAAACTTTAAAAAAGGTTATTTTATTATTTGTTCTTTTTTTTACAAATATATGTTTTATGCTCTCAAAATGAAGTATTTTCATTGAAAATCATATAGGGATGTTTAGGTGAGTTGGTTAAGACTATAGATTGATTGAAGAGGTTAGGGGTTCAATTATGGTTCCATCACCTGGTCATAAGGATATGTTTGCATTTAAATACTTGGAGCATTTTTTAATTTTGTGAAAATTTATTTAATTTGGGACATTAATGATATAAACAAGATATTGTAATAAATTTTGATCAGTATCTCATATTTGAGTATCATTTTATTCAAAAAGTTCAAATTTTTTATTACTAATACATTCATCCCATTTTCATCGTAAACACATTAAATTATAAAGTGCCAAAATTTGGGGGGGGTCAATTGAACATATATTATGGGGGATATTTTCTAGATAGAATTGGTGAATTTTGGGTAATTTCAAGGTCCACAAAAAATTCAAACTATGTTTGGCATCAGGGGTGTTGTCCTCAAACCCTATAAGAGGTGTTTACCCTTGACCTCATTAGGGGTTTCCACACCTAGACCCCCATACCATCACCCCTTATTATATACTTCCAATGTACTTTCTTCCACTAAAGGGTGATGTCTGATATGATAGGAGGTTAGATCCCCTCACAAAAACATTTTATATGTCTTGTTGATATTTATATATGGATTCATTACTGGCATAGCCCAACATCCTCCTATTTCACTTGTTTACATTTTAATGTGTACTCATTTGGTGATCATTATACTAATTGATCATTCACATTTGGACAAATTTTCATCTACATTTGACATTCATTTTTTGAGACATGCATTGGTACTTGTGCACTATTTACTCTTACCTATTTAAATGCATTATCAAATGAGTCTGACATCTATACACTTGAACATGGTTTGTTACTTTCAAACATAGGGGGTAATTATTTATTGTATTAGAGGGGTTATTTTGGGCCCTAATTTATTTCTTGTGTTCATACTTCATTTTCATTAATTGTGTGCCACTTTGGTGACCATTTTAATAATTACTCTTCCATCCTTTGATACACTATCACGCGAGCCTGACGTCCATTTACTGAGCATGCATTATCATTTGTGCAATTTTTTTATCATTAGAATTATTTGGTGTCTTCTCTTAGTTATATCAACTCCACTTGAGAGATATTGGTTGATGAGGATAGTTTATTATAAAACCATGGTTCTTTTTAAAGATAAATTATGCTTCTTAGTGTGATTACATGTAACACTTATTCAAAAACAAGAATCATAGTCCATTCATATATGGATGAACTCCTACCCCTTTTGACTCAGGTCAATATAATAAGTGTGATAACACTTGTGACAAGGTACTTTGTACTTTATTTTTACACATTTCCATGGATCTTCATTTACATATAGAACATACACCATATCCCAACTCTGTTTGGAGCATCTTATAGTCTCTTTTTGAAGATATTGTTGAGATATATATCATTCTCCTCCTCTTCATATCATCTCTTCTTCATATCATCTCTTCAATAATATTTTATTCCCTCTTCCTATTCCTATTTCTTATGATCACACATTCATGGTGGATTATTATCTTCTTTATATCAATCCACCACTATAAGCTAAGATTCTAGCCAACCTCATCTATCCCATTATAGATTCTACTTCCACCCCTATTTAGGATTTTTTTCTTATAGATATTTCATAGCCTTATACTTCAAAATAGTCTAATATTTCTAGTTTGAATACACCTATTGAGAGATTTTATGATTCATATGTTCCTATTGGATATTCATATTACATATCTATGTGTTCCATCTATAGTATCTTATTTATTTTTGTCAGTTATTGAGCTGAGCTATCCTCTCCACATGGAAATTATTTTAGTGAATGTTCCATGCCTTTCTTATGATAGGTTCACTTTAGTAATTATACATGATCTTACCATAGCTATTATATGCCTTGTTTTTAGACCTCTTTTAGATATATTCATATTGGTTCCTTCATATTCCTTTGTGAAATGGGTAGAATTTTAGTACACACCTTGTGCTCTTCCTTTGGAAAAATAAAGAAACATTATTCGATGCATATGGAACTTATTCATTCTACAGGTACATGATATCTTTAACAACATTCATCATTTTGTGAAATTTTCTATAGGTAGTTTCAAAATATTCTATGGAGACTTATTAGTTATTCTCTTTATGTGATTTGTTTCTCTCACTTGTGGATGCATTTTTGGCTATGCTTGATGTATCTAGAACATGCACTATTTATTTTCTCTTTTGGGGGGGACAAGTTTTTCATACAAGTTTTCTCCTTTTCCCTACTTTATGAGACTTGCTTTGTACATGGGTACCTCATCAAGGCTTGTTATGGGGACACATTTATTTTACCCACCTAAGTTATGCTTAAGGGGTTTTAGTGTAGTATATTATTTTCCTTGTATTTTATTATTTACTTAGATTATTTGTATGCATGATAATTTATCTTACTTAGAGGTCCTTGGTCTTAAGGAGTTACTTGACCAACACTATTAGCTAGTGGGGGTTACTCTTTGATTGGCTATTATGGGTATGAGAGTTACAATCCATTCTTGGAACTTTGTACACTATTATAGGTGGTAGTTACACTTCCTTTATGCTATTTAGTGCACCTATTATAAATCAATGTTAAGTTGAGTGGATTATAATAGAAGCTTTTGTATTACTACCATGCTTGATTTCTTACTCATAAAAAATGTATGCATTTTATTCTCTTAGTTCATTTAACCAATGCATCCATTGATCCAATGATCTTAGAAAACACTCTGATAACCCATACATATTGGTTTGTGTGTGAATTATGCAATATGTGATAAGCAAGTATAATAGTGACCTATCTTGTAACTTGACAAATATAGCTCTTGGGTTATTCCTATAGTACTTTAAACCTATGTATGTGTTTTCCTTATGATTGATATGGAATTAGGATAAAATAGGGAAGTTTTTCTCACTCGAGTGCTTAATTGAATGCATTTTTTAAGTTTCTTGGTGAGTAGGTAAAAATTTATAGGTCTTATAGGTTAGGAATGAATGGGGCTTGATATTGTACTTGTATCAATCCCTTTTGAGAAGTAATTGTTGATGCAAGAGATTGCACCCTTGGCAGGAGGCCGAGATCCTTCCTTCTCCTCGCAACTATAGAAACTCCCCTCTCACCTATGGGACTAGCGAAGCTGGAGGGGAGAGTCTCTAGATAAGGGCTAGCTTCCTTTGATGCATCATGTTTGTTCCATCAAGTGCAAATACATACATATATATAGATATAATGGGGGGGATGAAAAGAGAGAGGGATTGCAAGAAAACAAACTACTCTATAGAGGTGATGCACCAAAATAAGTCAACCTTCTCACATCCACACTTAAAACCAGACAAATGCATACATACGCTTCAGACTTGGCAGAAGGACCAGGATGTAAGAAAATGGTAGGGAGGCTCTCATGAAAACACAAAAAATAGAGACTCACCAAGGTGCTGTGAAATGCACACTGTAAGTAACCTCTTATATTCTACACTCTCAAATAGAGCTCTTCTCCTGTCAGCTGCAAAATGGCACCTTGTAGATAACAGGTATGTTGGTGTTGGACTTGTGAAAGTATCAAGAGACAATGACTGAACACAAACAACACTCAAGACATACACAGAAATATCTATTCAAGAAGAGGTAAAAAACTGTGTTTATTGATTAAGGTGAAATTTTGCCAAGGCTACACCTTACAAATGTGAAAGATCTTTTTTTAAAATGACAAGTCTTCCATACATAGGAGAAGCAAGGAGGCCCATTTGGCACTCCTTTTTTACAAGTGGCCTATCGCATCCCTTCATTGGGAAGAACAAGTCACTCAAAACATTAATGAGTTGTGCGCTTTGTCTGTTTGAAGTCTGCCTTTTCAAGGTCAATACATGATTTGTCTATTCATTAAATGTAAAATGGAGAAACCAGTTGCATTACTAGCTATTTGCATCCCCAATGATCAATTTTCAAGAATTATTTCACCTGTTGGAGTCACTTCTCAAATTGGCACCACTTGGACTAACTGCTTGCTCATTCCATGCTTGTCTCCTTGTCTTTTCTCAATTTTGTCTCTTCTTGCTCCTTCAGCCCTTGGGGGTGAATTCTTAGTGGGTCGCTGCATTCTGGCCCCTTGGTTAGCTCTCTTTTAGTTTGAAAATAAAAGGCCATTCTATTTCACTAACTTTGACATTCATATGGTTGTCATTGGTTAAAAAACCAATGGCTAACTTGTTTTGTTAATTTTGATGTCTTTTGAAATGTCTCTGTCCCCATCAAAATGTCATCAGGTCTTCATGGCTTCTCTACGGCTTTGCTTAGTGCCCCTTTGTACTTGGCTAAGAGTCCCTCACAAGGGCACCGGCCCTTTGGGGTCCTTCAGTGGGTCGCTTTGATCCTTCGAATGGTCTGTTGGGTTCCCGTAGGCTTTATGTATTTTTCATAGACTTTTGTCCACAGACATTTTCTCACAGACAAAAAGTCCACAGAAATTCCTTGGGTCTGTCTCTGTCTTTGCTTTGAGCTGTGCCCAAATTCCTTTAGACTTTTTGTCTGAAGGAATTCCTTCGGGAAATTTTTTTGAAGGAATTCGAGACTTAGTCAATTTTGACAAATTTGAACTTTGAACTTTGAACAAAATCAAACCTACCCGGGTCCTTTTCTTTTGAAGTGCCTGCCCTCCGCTAGGGCATTTTGAACTAGAAGACTCCCCTTCAGCGAAGGGCATACCCTTTGAACCAAGCCGTTGAACCAAAATGGTTAAATGGTTTAATGGTTCAACCATTGAACATCGATGAACTAGTGAACCAAGGCCAATGAACTTCTTGCTTTGAACCAAGCCCGTTGAACCAAGCCCGTTGAACCAAGAATGGTTCAACGGTTCAATGGTTTAACCATTGATGAATCGAGATGTTAAACTTGAAGATGGACCTTTGAACCAAAGGTCATTGAACCACTTGAACCAGGCCATGAACCAAACTCATTGAACTTGTGCACCTAAAAATGACTGTCATGAATAGCAGGGAAGAAGGGGACCAAAAATTTTGCTTGGGGCAAAATTTGGTCAACAAATTGGTGACTCCCAGGGGAAGCATGCCTGCTATGCTTAGAGACTAGTTGCCTTGCAGTCCATTGGGCACGGAGCTAGATGGTAACTTAGAAAACTAGTAATAGATCTGATAAATCTTAGAACCAGTCATGCAGATCTACCTCCAAGGAAACAAAAGCACACATAAGACTAAGAAAACTACTACTTGTGCAACAGCACTTAGGGAAAATAGGAAAAGAAAATAAGGGGAAAAATATATACAAATGAAAGGAGACTCAGTGGTAATGCTTCAAATGTATCCCATTAACTGGGATATACAATTCTTCACCATCTAACCTCGAGAGTTGGAATGCATTATGCTGCTTGCACTGAGTAATTATGTAAGGACCGCTCCATAGGGCATCAAATTTTGCATGCTTTCTAGGCTTAGCTCGATCTTCATCCCATTTCAGGACAATGTCTCCTTCAGAGAAATATTTTGATGAAGATTTCTTATTGAAGTGTCTTTTTACTTGCTATTGGTGAATGGTCATAGAAGCCATAGCCCGGTCCCTTACCTCTTGGAGCTCCATTAGCTCACACAGCCTGACCTCCATGTTATTTCCTTCTTCTAACTGTAGCTAGTGAGTGAGGTCCAATGTTGGCAATTCAAGTGAGATGGGAAGCCTAGCTTCCCTTCTATATATGAGCGTATATGGAGAGTTTCTGATTGCTCTCTTTGAAGTGATTCGATTGGCCCACAGAGCTGTCTTTAGCTTGGCATGCCAAGTCCTATGATATTCTTCCTTGGTCTTCTTTATGATTCTTATCAAATTTTTGTTGGTAGACTCAACCAACCCATTCCCCTATGGGTAGTAATTGGATGAAGTGCTGAGGTATATGCCATACCTTAGTGCCCATTCACTTGTTTTGGTCCCTAGAAAAGCCAAGGTATTATCTGAGATTATGGTGGCCAGGACCCTGAATCTTATTACCAAGTCCTCATAAAACTCCAGGACCACACTTTAATTTGCCTCTTTCAGAGCAACAACCTTCACCCACCTTGTGAAATAGTTCATGGTAGTCAGGACCCACTTGTATCCAACACTAGAAGGAGTATTGATCATCCCTATGAAATCCAAGCCCCACTGCATGAATGGTTACTCCACCTGAATAGGCTGTAGAGGCATGGTTGCCAATCATTATTTCCCATCAAAAAGTGCACACTTCTGGAAATTTCTTACCCAGGCATGGGTGTCCTTGAAAAGAGTAGGCCAGAAATAGCTAGCTCTCATTATCCTTGCTGCAGTAGCTCTAGGACCGAAATGACCTCCTGGTGGCCCATCATGGAACTCAGCCAGTACCTTATCAACCTAGTTTGGGTCAATGCATCTTAAAAGAACCCCAGAGAGATCCTTCCTAAACAATACTTCATCAACCAAGACATAAGAGAGAGATTGGAGTTTGAAATACCTTCTATTGGTCTTATCAAGACCCTGTGGGCACTCACCAGTGAGAAGGAAACACCTCAAGTCCAATGTCTAATCCCTTATGACAGTTGGTTCTTTTGCAGTGGCTGCATCATGAATTAGTAAGCTATCTCCCCTTTTTTTTTGAAGTCTACAGCAAGCTATTTGCACAGGCCTCTTCCCCTCACTAACTTGGTGATCTTGATGTCTACGTCATACTCCATCACTTTGGTGATCCACCCTACTCTCTTCTCATTTAAGTCTCGATTGGTCAAGAAATCCTTGATGCTAGGATGTGGGACCATGAGGTGAATCCTACTTTTAGACAACATATGCCTAAATTTATTTAGGCCCTGCACTACTGCCAGGACTTGCTTCTCTACACACGTGTATCTAAATTTGAAATCCTCTAACCCTTGGTTGTAAAAAGCAAGTGGCTATTCGAGGTCATCACCATTTGCTTGGGTAAGAATGGTAGAGATCACCTCTTCATTGCTAAAAGTATAGAGGTTGAAGTCTTGGTTGAAGTCAGGGCTGATCAAAGTAGGAGCCCAGGTTATGGCCTACTTGATGGCTTTAAAGCTATCTTTTCTTTGTGTTGTCCACTTGAACTCCTCACCCTTCCTTAGCATAGAGGTTAGGGGCTTGACTATTTTTGTGAAATTCAGAATGAATCTCTGAATGAAATTTATCCTACCAAAGAAGCTCTGTAGGCCTTTCTTGTGCTTTGGTAGGGACATCTCCAGGATAGAACAAACTCTCTCAGGGTCAATGGATAAGCCTTCCTTGGACATGATGTGGCCAAGGAGTTTCCCCTCATGAACAGAAAACATGCACTTCTTTGGATTAAGAGAGATGCCAAACTCCCTACACCTTTCAAAAATCTACCTGAGGTGTTCTATGTGTTGGCTCACTTCCTTGGAGAATACTGTCACATCATCAAGGTAAACCAACACGTTGATGTTTATCAAGCCTCCAAAATCCATGTCCATGGCTTGCTGAAAGGTAGCGCCAGCATTAGATAGCCCAAATGGCATCTTCTTGTAGGCAAATGTTCCCCATTTAGTGGTGAAGGCCATTTTGTGCTGGTCATAGCCTTGCACTAGAATCTGATTATACCCTGAATAACCATCCAGGAGGGAGAAATTATCACTACCTATTACCTTTTGAAGGATCTGCTCCATGCTTGGGAGAGGATAATGGTCTTTTAAAGAGACTTTATTAAGGTCTCTGAAGTTGACACATAGCTTGATCTCCCTATTCTTATTTCTAATAGGAACAAGGTTGGCCAGCCAAGAAGAATGCTTGATTGGAATATAATTTTAGACTCAATCAATTTGGCCAGTTCCCTCTGCATGAGGGGCTCAATCATCGAGTTGACGGGTCTCTACTTCTACATGACTGGCCTGGTGCCTTCTTCTAATTTGATGGTGTGATGGGTGAGTCTTGGGTCGAAGCCCTTCAAGTTACTGTAATCCCACACAAAAACATCTATGAGTTCTTGACACAGCAAAATGAAAGCTCACCTTTCTTGAATCGTGCAGACTTTTCCAAGTGCAAGCAACTTGTCTTTGAAGATCTCAACCCTTTCATAATTCTCCTCTTTGGTTTTGATTCATGCCTTGTCATTTCTCAATTGGTCATCTCCATTGAAGATGCTCTCAAGTGTGACTAAACCTTTAGGGAGCTTATTATTATTCAATTAAACAATCTGATTGCCATATTGCTGCTACAATTTTCCCTGATTTTGTGTTGTAAGCTCAGCTTCCTCCTATAGGAAGAAATCTATTTGCTGGTCACTTTCAAAAACTTGCCAATTTGCAATGTTTTTTGGGATAGAGGGTTGAACCACCACTTTCAAGTGGTGCGAACCACAGTCTCGACTTATTTCCCTTGAAACATCAAACTGAGCACCAATTGCTGCCAACCTATCCACTTGTTTGTTTTGCTCTCTAAGAATGGAGGCGATATTGAAAGTGAGGAAATCTTCCACCAAGTCGTAGACCCTATGTGTGTAAGACTTCAACAAGGAATTCTTGGTTAGATTCAGGCCTCTCACCTGATTTACAATCAGCTCACTATCTCCCAAAACTTGTAACTCCTTGATCCCTCTTTTTCTTGCCCATTCAAGGCCATAGATAAGAGACTCGTATTATGTAACATTGCTTGTGTAAGATAATTGGAAATAGAAAGCTGAAAAGTACCTTTCCTTTGAAGGGGAGACCAACATCGCCCCACCACCAGCTTCTAGCCTGCTTTTGGAACCGTTAAAGTACAGCTACCATAGACCAAGGTCCTCTTGGTTTGCCTTCATTATATTTGGTATAAAGGTGCCTCCCTCATGCATGCAGTAGACTCCAAGGTCTACCTCCTCAATGAACTTATAAGGATCATGTTTGAATTTATCATTTCCCCACTCATCCAAGAGTAGGTCTGCAACTCTTTCAAGAGCAGAAGACAAAGATTGGTCTGTATGGAACTCTTTTGGGTTGATAATGGTGTAACTGACATTTGCTACCTTGGGTGAGTATGGTTCTAGATGGTCCTTGTAGAGTGGCTCAGACTCAATTTTTACCTTGGTCCAATACTTGGTTCTAAAAACTAGATATGACCAATTCATTGCTAGATAACCACCTATCTTTGATGTGAAGTCCTTGGACAAGCAAATTGTGAAATAACGAGGAACATCCACTACCACTATATCATGGGGAATTAAGAAGGTTGGGCAAGCATGTAATGTCAAGCCTAAACTCTTCACAATCCCAACTATTTTTGCAGGTGTCCCATCTAGCTACAGGACTCCTTTGCTCATCTCTTCATATTTCAGTCCCATCTTGTCAGCTATGCACTTGGGCATCACTAAGGTGCTAGCCCCACTATCAATTATGTAGTTGTGTACCAAGAAATCCCCTATGGCCAAGGATACATAGAAAAGGGGAATTTTATCTTCCTTCTTTACCTGACCTGAAGTGGAAGGCTATCCATTTGTCATCAGGACATTATCAGTGCTTGCTGGGATAGCTTGTCGATCCAGCTCATGTAATTCCTTCTTCAATACGTCCTTCAATATTGGAAGAGAAAATGAATCCCATAAAGAGATGTTCACATGTAGCTTCTTCATCTAGTCCACTATATTGACCTGGGGACTGCCTCCCTTCAAGCTTTCTTTGGGGTTGATTCCAACCTGAGCTGCAGGCTGAGGGGCCGAAGGCACAAATGGCTGCCTAAATTTTGGGGCCTTTAAATTGGAGTGCGATGGAGAAGGTGCTATTACTAGTTGAGTGGTAGCTTAGGCTTCTCCCATTGCTCTTCTCTTAAATCTTGTGTTGGCTGCAACACAGTCAGCCTGATTGTCTACAGTGCTCACATAATTCACTGAATAAAATTCCCCCTCCAGATGATTCATGAGGGTAGAATCTGGCTAGGCCTGATTACTACTCGTGCTAGGTTGAGTTAGATCCTCAAAAATTTGGGAATGAGCAGCTACCTAATTTCCTACATTCTAGAAATAATTCATCATCTCATTTGTGTAAACAGCCTATTCTTGACCATATCCCATGGTTGAACAACTTGGCTACTCCTATAATAGATTGTTCTGAACCGGCACCATGACTTTACATGAAGGAGGGCCTGAGTTATAATTTTGAAATGGCCTGGTTTGAGTGAGCTGACCCTATCCTTGATTATATCTTTGAAAAGGGGGTCTAGGGGCTTGACCATAATGCTGATATCCCTAGTTCGGCCTATTACTTTGAGCTTGTTGCCTTTTAAGAGCTACAAGTTTGTTTGACATGCTTTACAATAGACTTTTAACCTCATGAAGTTCATTGGATAGAACAACAGTTGGTTTCTCTATGGTAGGTAGAGGAGCCAATGTGGGAGCAATGGTTTGAATTGGAGGGATCATCTCTGGGAAAAGTGGCATGTGAGGTCTAGGGGCTATTTTCCCAGCCTGTACTAAGCAATTTTCAACTGCTATGGCTATGTCATAAGCAACAGGCAGTATATGCCCTCCCATGGATTGTATCATCATAGTAATATCACTATTTAAATCCTTTAAATAGTACAAGAAAGCATAGCTAGGAGTCGATCTTACTAGGATGGGAATTCTATCCCAAGTCTTTTGAAACCACATTTTAAAATCTTGTATAGACTCATGTGGAGCTCTCTTTATGGTTGTCAGTTGCTCAACAAGTGAGAGGCCATCACTCTTTTCCCCAAAATGATCTATCAACTGAGTCCCCAATTCATTCCAAGAATGTATTGAATTTATAGGCAAAGTTTTATACAAGTCAAGAGCCTTGCCTTTGAGAGACAGTGCTAGCAGTCTGATGGCAATATTTTCTTCTATTACATTGTGAATATTACAGAGGTTAGAAATATTCCTAATATGCTCGATGATTGTAATGGGCCCATCTCTATCAAAAGAAGGCACATTTTTTAGAGTTGTTCCCAGAATTAGATCATAACGTGGGAGATTCAAGGGGCTCTAACCACAAAAATCCACAAAAGGTAGTGCCATCGCTGGGATGGGCTGTAACTGGGGTCTTGTTGTGTATGCATCCCTTACAATAGGTCTAGGAGGATTGTTTGTTGGATAAGGATAGGTTCTCTCAAATCATAGTCTTTTTTCAGAGTTCAAAGGCAACTCGATAAAATTAAAAGGAACCCATTTTGAAGTAGACCTTGTGGTGACTTTAGGCATAAAAAGTTAAGAAACTGGTCTTAATTGGAAAATTGAAGCTCTTACCAGTGGAGTCACCAGATGCTTGAAAATTTTGAATTGCTATGACAAGACCAGCATCAATCCTGAAACCTTACTGAGTTGTCAAACTAGGTCCCACCGGGCATGCCAAAACTGTTGATGCAAGAGATTACACCCTTGGCAGGAGGCTGAGCTCCTGCCTTCTCCTCACAACTATGTAAACTCCCCTCACTTGTGGGATTGGTGAAGCTAGAGGGGAGAGTCTCTAGATAAGGGCTAGCTCCCTTTGATGCATCATGTTTGTTCCAACAAGTGCAAATACATACATATATATAGATATAAAGGGGGGATGAAAAGAGAGAGGGATTGCAAGAAAACAAACTACTCTACAGAGGTGATGCACAAAAATAAGTCAACCTTCTCACATCCACACTTAAAACCAAACAAATGCATACATACACTTCAGACTTGGTAGAAGGACCAAGCTTCAAGAAAATGGTAGGGAGGCTCTCATGAAACACATAAAATAGAGACTCACCAAGGTGCTATGAAATGCACACTGTAAGTAACCTCTTCTGTTTTACACTCTCAAATAGAGCTCTTCTCCTGTTAGCTGCAAAATGGCACCTTGTAGACAATAGGTATGTTAGTGTTGGACCTGTGAAAGCATCAAGAGACAATGACTGAACACAAACAACACTCAAGACATACATAGAAATATCTATCCAAGAAGAGGTAAAAAATTGTGTTTATTGATTTAGGTGAAATTTTGCTAGGGCTACACCTTACAAATGTGAAAGATCTTTTTTTTAAATGACAAGTCTTCAATATATAGGATAAGAAAGGAGGCCCATTTGGTGCTCCTTTTTTACAAGTGGCCTATCGTGTCCCTTCATTGGGAAGAACAAGTCACTTAAAACATTAATGATCTGTGCGCTTTGTCTATTTGAAATCTGCCTTTTCAAGGTCAATACATGGTTTGTCTATTCATTAAATGTAAAATGGAGAAACTAGTTACATTACTAGCTATTTGCATCCCCAATGATCAATTTGAAAGAACTATTTCACCTGCTAGAGTCACTTCTCAAATTGGTGCCACTTGGACTAACTGCTTGCTCGTTCCATGCTTGTCTCCTTGTCTTTTCTCAATTTTGTCTCTTCTAGCTCCTTTGGCCCTCAGGGGAAAATTCTTAGTGGGTCACTACATTCTGGCCCCTTGGTTAGCTCTCTCTCAGTTTGAAAACAAACAACCATTCTATTTTTCTAACTTTGATGTTCATATGGTCGTCATTGGTTAAAAAACCAATAGCTAACTTGTTTTGTTAATTTTGATGTCTTTCAGAACGTCTCTGTCCCCATCAAAACATCATTGGGTCTTCATGGCTTCTCTGCAGCTTTGATTAGTGCCCTTTTGTACTTGGACGAGAGTCCCCTGCAAGGGCATCGGCCCTTCGGGGTCCTTCAGTGGGTCAATTTGATCCTTCAGATGGTCTGTCGGGTTCCCACAGGCTTTGTGTATTTTCCGCAGACTTTTGTCCATGGACATTTTCCCGTGGACAAAAAGTCCATGGAAATTCCCTAGGTCTGTCTCTATCTTTGCTTTGAGCTACACCCAAATTCCTTCAGACTTTTTGTTTGAAGGAATTCCTTTGGGAAAAAAGTCCGAAGGAATTCGGGACTTAGTCAATTTTGACAAATTTGAACTTTGAACTTTGAACAAAACTAAACTTACTCGGGTCCTTTTCTTTTGAAGTGCCTACCCTCTGCTAGGGCATTTTGAACTAGAAGACTCCCCTTCGACCAAGGGCATACCCTTTGAACCAAGCCATCGAACCAAAATGGTTCAATGGTTCAACCATTGAATGCTGATGAACTAGTGAACCAAGGTCGATGAACTTCTTGCTTTGAACCAAGCCCATTGAACCAAGAATGGTTCAATAGTTCAATGGTTCAACCATTGATGAATTGAGATGTTGAACTTGAAGATGGAACTTTGAACCAAAGGTCGCTGAACCACTTGAACTAGGCCATGAACCAAACTCATTGAACTTGTGCACCTGAAAATGACTGTCATGAATATCAGGGAAGAAGGGGACCAAAAATTTTTCCTGGGGCAAAATTTGGTCAATAGTAATCACATTATAGCACTTAAGTCAAACATTAGGATATGTTTAATTTTTAAATTATATGACTTTAAGGCACTTGACACTTATGTTGGGTTAGGACACTAGCATCAATGCATGTGTTTGTCTTAGACGTTAGTGTATAGGGAGAAGGAAATTAAGTACATACTTAAAACTTGTAGTGGTGGAAGATAAGTAAATTTTAAGCATTATGAGTGTGATAAAATGTCTGGGTCATCATCATAAGAGTAGTTAGACTAAGATATAGGCCAAAGGGCACAAGATAGATTAGATATGATAATTCAAAAAGTGGGAAAGGTACATAACTAAAGGGAATATCCAAAATCTCATTTTTACAAGTGTACAAGATTGAGGTGCTACATTATCCATAAAATAGTTTCTACAAATACAAATACTCCAATCTTCCATGAAAAAAAATTGAATTTAGTTGGTTATAATTAATAAAACACACATGTTTTAGCTTATATATACAACTTATATGTAATGCATTCACATTTTTGTGATGAAAAACTATGTTAAGTATTTTTTAGAATTTATTTTTTAAATGTTATTTGGTTGCCTAATGGAACATAATGTTATGCTTTTAATTGTCCGTAGAAGCATTAAAATTGGGGCAATTTTTTGTCTATATTTATTTTTCATGAGTTAGCACAAATTTTGTGATGTCACTTGCATCAACATTGACCATTATTTTATGCCAAATTACTTGGTGGAGATGAGGCACAACTTTCATTGACACACTATGTTAATGAAATGTGTATTAGGAAGTGCACCACTAAAATTTCCAAATGTTTTTATTTTAAATTTCCATGAGTGACTTAAATATATTGGTGTCCTTCACTTGCTCTATCAATTTGTTATTTGTGATTTTGGACTGGGTTTTGCTGCTCAGACTTGTTGAGGTCAACATACCCCCCATTTCTAAAAAATGGGGACCTTTATTTCAAATTGTGCAAATTTATACCTTAAAATTGAAAATTCACTTGATCAAAGTACCTTTGGCATGTTTGTAGTTAATTTTTTTATTTCATGATCACCCACAGCTAGTTTGGTTATCATAATTATTCATGATTTTGGTTTTATATTGTCTAAGTTTACTAACATTGGATCTATATGTTTCAAATTGCATCTCCAATGGAGTCCATTTAGAATGGGAAATGTCTTGGGTTCCATATCTTAATGTTAATTTGATATTTTACTAAACTTTTTTTTGTTGAAAATCAAAGTGAAGTCATGTTTAATCATATTGAAATCCTCATTCAAATTACCCTAGTTTAGGTCCCTTTGAATCAAATTCAAATTTTAATGGGAGAAATTTACGTGGGATTGATTAATTAAGTCATAAACCTAGTTTAATTTTTATCTTAAGGTTTAGTCATGTTTATCAACATGACCAAACCTTAGTCTAACATTTTATATTCAATCTTTTATGTCTCGAGTCTAGTTCATTCCTTTTATCTCTACATAATCTAACTAATTTCATGCCCCCTTTTCTAATGTTCTAAACCTTATCCTAAGACTTTATGCCATGTATTTTATTATGTGTGGGGCCCCTTTATCATGTTTTTAAAATTAGCTTAAATATTTTATCATAAGGTCTTACTCATATTTATTAACATGAAATAAAACCATAGTCCAAAAACTTTATGCTAAGTTCTGTATTTTTCTAAGCCTGACTTAAATATCATTTTTATCTACAAGATCAACGGTCTATGTTTGCTCATGTAATCAAGATCAAATAGTGTAAGATTAAAGTTGAAAAGTCAAATCCCCATCCCTAAGATAAATTTTAAACATTTTCCAAAGACCAAAGGTACATGTTTACTTGGGAAAGATTGATCTAACAATGCGTATTAAGTTAAAACTTCAACAAAGCCTTAGGATAAGTGAGAGGGTGACAAGTGTCACACTCATAGCTAAAGAACACTCAATAATAAATGGCATTCAACCTTATGGATTAAGATGTAATAGAGCACATTTTCTCAAGCAAAGATGATTGGATAGTGGATAACAAATGTTAAAAAGTCAAGAACCTTGAGGATTAATGTGGAAATGACACATGACATAATCATGAGCCATAAATTAAAGATCGAACATCTTTAAAAGATCAATGGTATGTAGATGAGCATACACATTTTGATCAATAGTCCATATAGTAGGAGGCATAATTAAGTATATCAAGATCTGTGAAATGTGATTGATCTATGCAAATTAGATCAATGATATAAGATTAATGTTGAAATTTTAATAAAGCTCAGAGTGAATGTGGAAGTGACAAGTAATAATCATGGGGAACATATTAAGAGGCCAATGGAATTTGATATTTTAGATCAAGATCAATGGTCCATGTTGATCTATGAAAAACGAATCTAATAGTGCAAGATCAAGGTGGAATTTTCAAAAGACAATGGTTATTTTTTAAATATTAATGAGCAAAATGCTATGAAAATGCCATAGGGATGCCATGGTGATGCCACATCAGAGCCACATAAGTACAATATGCCAAGTTGAAGATTTTATAGACCTGATAAATACAAGGGTATAAGTACACAATCTAATTAGGATGCAAGTCATGAATTTCATATAAGTTAAAATAATTATCATCATTAAAGAACTATAAAAACATTTAGGAAAGCCCTGAGAAGTCAAAAAACCCTAATTCGACCGTGTTCTCATTATAATCAAACTAAAGAAGTTAAATTATCACCTGTGTAAGTATAATTCAATCCAGAATTAAACTACAAACCATTAGTAAGAAATCTAGATAAGTTCACATCCAAGGCATCCTAAAAAGGTGTTTCAAGGGAAGATGTGGAGCTCTATCTGACTTTAGATATAGAAGAGGGGGTTTTCAAAGACACATAATTTTATGCCATAGCTCTAAATATAGGGAACAATAATTGGTTAAGCTTATTTTTTATCAATGAGAACCATTAGCCCATCCCAAGAGAATAACATGTATGCAAGGAAGTTTTACTACAATGATCAAGGGCATCTTGAAATAGAACAAAATTTGAAAGAATGAGCCATATTGTCAATCCACGAAGATAAATTCAAGATATATGAGGATACCATGATTGACTTATTCGATTCCTTAAAGTTAGTTAGAACTAAATAAGAGGAAATAAGTGAGAAAAATTCCATGTCTATAGGCCAAGTTAGCCAATGGTAGGCTTTAAGATATAAAGTGAAAGACTTAATCAAATCCTTGACCAATAATCAATTCCTTAAATTCATGACAGTTAGCCTAGCCCAATTAAATATGGATATGGCTATATTGGAGGATAAAATCAAAGCCCTGAGTAGTTGGTCCAAGCAGATGGAGGACATTTCCAAGGACCTAAACTATAAGAAGACAAGATACTACACATATTGGACAACTCAATCAAGGATCCCACCTCACTTAGTCCTTTGAGCCTTATCACTGATGAGGAGTTCAATCATAAAACTTCTCAATTCATGCAGAAAGTAAGGAACCAAGGCCAAGGAAGATAGGGGTTAATGATAAGAAGACCATGGATCTACTCTTGTCATCTGAAGAGAAGATAAGAGATGCTAAGAGCATCAATCAGATTTTGGGAAGAGTTGAGAAAGATCTTAGTAACTTAGGAGATAAAAAAAGAGTTGTTCATGAGACCCATTGTTGACCTCCAGCTGATCAATGAGCAAAACTATAAAATGAAGATCCTACAAGGAAGGCAGAAGGCTATAAGAGCACTAGGGTCCCAAATTTAGTTGGATTAGGAATATTCTTGTGTGACTAGCATTGCATAATTTGAAAAAGGAATATTCTTTTTGTAAAGTCATGTACAAATTGTAAATTACATTGCCTATAGGTTAGTCTATTAGAAAATGTCATTTTTTATAGAATGTAATAAAAGGGACAACTGTCAATGACACTTGTCCAATTTCATGTTGACAAAGAATGACCGGCATACCTCATGAAAGGTCTATATAAAGAGGTATTGTCCATTGTAAAAAGGTAGAGAGTTTTTGGAGCCAAAAAATTATTTTTAACTTTTGAGCAAATTAATATAAGAAAGGAATTCAAAAAAGTTTTTCCATATTTGCTTTTGTGAATTGCTATCATAGTTTCACTCTCATTTGTTTGATCTTATCTTTAGATTTGAATGGTTCTTATGAATTCTAGATGTGCATCTTTAAATGAAGAGTTGATAATTTATGCTAATGATGGATTAGTTGAAAGTTCTTAGGTTTACTTTACTTTCTTTGCTCTTCTTACATCTAGGTTAATTCTATTTGCATATAGGGGTAAAATTCTTAAATTAAATCTTGTTCTTATTTTCATCTTTTCATACTTTTCTTAGATGTTTGCCTAATGTGTGGTAGGATTTGAGTTTATGATACTTCATATTACACATTGGTTAAATGCATGCTTAGATGAAATTATAACTTTGTCATAATGTTTGAAATAAATATCAATAACACATCCCTTTCCTAACCTACCCCTCTTTTTCCTCCTTTTAAACTAGATCACTTTAGTTTAGCTTGTCACTATAAATATCCATGTTAGCTTAGGGTTTAGACTTTATGTTTTAGACATCATTCATTAGACTTAGTTTAGATCACTTTCATCTTCATAAATATTTAGGACCACTATTGCTCCCAAAAACCATTTACATGTTCATTTTATGAAACAAACATTTAGCTTGGCCATTACTCCACCACAGATCTCAATAAGATCACAACCAAAAACTCATGTAATGAATTCTTTGGATCCAAAAATGAGAAGTGTTTCTTAAACACTATATATGAACCTGTTGATATATTTAGGTGCATTGATAGAGAAAAATTGATGCTAGAATGAGGGCTAATTTGAATCTCTATTGTTGGTGTAGGCCTTTTTCCTATGGGTTTTGCCTACATGGCTACATTAGCTTGCTTAGGGATCTAGAGGTCATTTAAGAAGATTAGTACCTAATTCAATAGAATGTGGGGTTTCATTATCTTTCCAACCAATAAATACCTCTTTCCCTTTGTATTCTTCATTAAGTGAGCTTAGATTGATTGAGCTTCTTAGTTGTGAGTTGTGATAGTTTTGAGAATTATGAGAGCTATGAACTTTATCTCTTTGTATAAGCAATTCAGCTACATTATTGAATACATTGTGTTTAGTTTCTACTCTCTTCTAGATTTCTTGATTTAATAGTTGTGTGTGTTCACTCTGTAGTCACCAGTCTTGGATGTATGATTCTAGACAACTCTTTTATGGTATCATAGCTCTGAGTATCTTGTATCGAACACCATTATTTTTTGTTATTCATTATTTAAATCTTGAGTAGTTTTTAATTTTTTATTCTCTATCATATTATTTGTAATAGTGGTGTTTCAAATTTAATATCTAAGCAAAGGCATTGGAGAAAGGAAAATACAAGATCTGAGTAATTTTTTTTAGTGGATTTACAAAATTTTGGGGTTGTTTTAAATTAAAAACATCAAAAACTTTGAGATTAATTGTAGGGGTCTTTTTTCTACAAAATCTAGGGTACTAATAGTGTGTTGGTTTTTTCCATTAGTTTTGTGAATTTGGTTGCAGATCTTGTTGACATGTTAAGAGGAAGACCTGGTTGTTTTTATCATAAGCCTAGTTTTTTATAACAATATGTTATTTTGAATTTGTTTGGCTTACACACAACTTGCTCATGGATCAAGATCTCCTCCTAGATATGTATTTTATTTTTATAGAGGCTACATTGAAGGGAGATCTAGGATCTAATCTACTTTCTTGAATGTATTAGTTCTATTTTTGAGATCTATGTTGACCTCACATGTATTTCTTCTTGGGTATTGGATTCAAGAATGGATTTGAATAGCCAATGTTAAAGAGCAGATCAATTCCTATGGATCTTTGCCATCATTGGAGAGGAGAAGATCAAGCTCTTACTAGATCAAGAGACCCTTAAAATCCATAAAATGGTATGAGTGTAGAGTATATCTAATATGATCTAACACCAAAACCCTATCATAACCATCCTTAGTTAGCATCATATCCATCCATATGCCTTTCTCAATAATACCTTCAATAGCTAGATGGGAGGTGGACAAAGGAGCATCTAGGAGAGTTTGGGGGACCTATAAGTGTATTTGGTTGTTTCTAGGATAAGACATCATAAAGGGATAAAAAATAGGGTTTAAGTGGTTTGAATCTTCCTTGGGCCATCAAACTACCATCCTCCTTGTTCAACCACCAGATCTAGTTTTCTTGCTTCCCACAGCCTGCCAAAACCTCCACTCATTGTGCCCTCAACTTGGTTCATACCTATATTGCATTATTTTATCATTGAGAGGATCTCATCTATCATTTCACCTTCACTTGGTTCAAGTCAATTTTTATCCTCTCCTTTTCCCATAGTTTTGGTAGCCACTTTTTTTTTCTATCAAGATCCAGGCATGTGTTTTCTTGTAGACTTGTAGACCTGTGTATGAACATTGGTGGGGCCACTCAAGCTGGTTTCTTTACCTTGATAAAATTCAGCCTAAAATATTTCCAAATAATTAAAAATAAAAACATTATTTTTTATTATTAAAGAGCTTTTTAATTTTTTTAATTAAAACACCTTAGAAGATGCCTTTTCAAGAAAAGTACACATAAGAGTGATAGGGCAAGTACTCTTTTGACTTTTGTTGATGTGAGGAGGTCCATAATTTAGTTATAATTCTAATGAGTGGTTAGAAGGCACCTTTCACCTCACCCAAGGGTACTATTTTAATCATTGCATGTAATTTTTATTAAAAATAGGCTATTTATAGGAAATTATTTTATTAATATCTTACAAATGGTAGCTCAAAATTAAGAGCCATCTTTTGTAAAAATGTGTATTTTTCAATTTCCCATGTAATTAGCCCATTTTAATTGTAAAATTCACTAAATTATAAAGTACCAAACTTTGGGGGGGCTCCTTGACTAGTTTACACATTTACTTCTCCTCATATGGATGCATTAACGATAAAGCTCAATGTCCTCCTGATTGCCCAATTTTTAGTTTTAATTTGTGCCAATTTAGTGGATATTACACTAATTACTCATATTTATGGATGTATTGTCAGTTGAGTTTGACATCTATTCATTAAGATGTGTTTTATCACTTGTGCACTGATTGCTCTTACTTGTGTGGATCCATACTTAGAGTGTGCACTGGTACTCAATCATAAGCATATATTTCTCATTCCTTGAGCATGATTTGTTATTACAAACATAGGAGGGTCACTGTTGATTGTCTTGGGGAGTTTTGTTGTGGGCCTTACATTTTTTCTTATGGACATTTAATTTTTCATAACTGTTACCTATGCCCATTTAGTGACTACTTGCATAGATTGCTATTGTATTTTTGGATGCATTATTATCAAATCCTAACATCCATTTAATCATGAATTATCACTTGTTTACTGATTAATCTCATTTGATTGGACTCATTTTTAATGTATTTCAAAGTCCATATCCAGAGCATCTACTATTACTCTAGATGAGGAGAGTTGTTTCATCTATAGTGATCCTTCTTGGGAAGGACAATTATGCTTCATGTAAATTGTACATGGAACATTAACTCAAAGAATGGGAACTTATTCCATTCTTATATGGATAGATTCCTACTCTTATTGACCTAACTCAATACAATGACTGGGTCAACTCTTGTGATTGTGTCTATGGTCACTTATTGTTGCATGTTTCATGGGATTTACACCTCCATGTAGAGCACATAGAGTATCCCTCTATTATTTAGATCACTCTTCAGAGTCTTTTTGGAGATCCAGTTGAGACTTACATCACACCTCCTCCACTACTTATTATCTCTTTAGAGACAATTGTACTCTTGCCTCTTGCTTTTGTCTCTTGTGATGACATATCCATGGTGGAAATTGCTCTTCCTTATGTCAATCTCCCACTACAAAATGGGATTCTACCTGAACTTAGTTATCTTATTATAGATTCTAATTCTATTCTTGTGTTGATTGTTGCTATTTTAGAGTGTTCAAAGACTTGCACTTTAGAGGATCTCACTTTTTATAGTATAAGTACACCTATTGTGAACATCAATGACTCATCACTTCCTATGGACTTTCTTTCTTCAATTGGTGAGTCATGCTCCACTCTTCACATGGAAATTTTTTCAGTGAATGCTCCATGCCATTCTTCTGACTGATTCACTTTGGTGGTATTACTTTTAGATTCTATGCACATTCTTACCATATTTATGCCACATATATGATTTGGACCACATTTAAAGATCTTGTTGTTGCCTTCATCTTCCATTGTGTAATGGGTAGACTTTCTGTTTACACATCAAGTTCTTCTTTTGCTAAAGTTAAGAAACACTATTTGATGTGGATGGAGCTTCTAAAGTTTTTAGGTAGAGGATCTTGTCATTGACCTTTATCATCTTATGAGTTATACTTGGAGTATTGATTGCTTTAACATCTTCTTTTGGGGGATATTTTAGTCTCCTCTTCTTATTTTTTTCTCTCTTTTAGGTAGGGGAGGTTTTTCCCACTGGGTTTTTTCCTTTTCTCTAATTTATGAGAGATTGCATTATACATGGCTACCTCATCAGGCCTTGTTGTTAGGACCCATTTTTTTATATTTTTTGTGTCGTCACCTACCTAAGCTATGCTTATAGGGGATGTTGGTGTAGGCTTTTTTCCTATGGGTTTTGGCTACATAACTACATTAGCTTGCTTAGGGATCTAGAGGTCATTTAGGAAGATTAGTACCACATTCACTGAAATGTGGGGTTTCATTATCTCTCCAACCTATAAATACCTCTCTCCCTTTATATTCTTCATTGAGTGAGCTTGGATTCAATGAGATTCTTAGTTGTGAGTTGTGGCAACTTTGAAATATATGAGAGCTATGAACTTCATCTCTTTGTATAAGCAATTTATCTCCATTACTGAATACATTATGTTTAGTTTTTTCTCTCTTCTAGATTTCTTGATTCAATAGCTGTGTGTGTTCACTCTATAGTCACTGATCTTGGACATCCAATTATGGACAATTCTTTTATCTATGAATTTGAAGTATCTTTACTAATTCTAGTGAATTATGTTCAAATATTGGTGTATTATGTGTATATTTATGTTTCTTTTAGCATATTTGTGTAAAAACCATTAATATTAATGGTTTTAGACTAGTCTTTATGCTTATTTAGACAAAGATAGATGTTATTTTAATTTCCATGAGTAATTATGGTAACGATAGCTTGATATCTATGAATCCAACAAGTTTGAGGTTAGTAATAATTGTTTTGTTCAATGATTGATAGATCCTTTACAAGTTTGAGTTTATCTGAGCTTAGATGTGTAAAGATCACTCATATTCATGTATTTGGACATGTCTTTGAGCTAATTTAGTTAAATATTGACATCCATTATTGTTCTAAATACATATTTGCACAAAATTTACTTAATGCATATGTCTGATCATTATTATTTACAAATATAAGATTTACACATCGTATTTCAAATAAGGTTCAAAGCTTTCAAGTTGGAATTACCATAAGTAAGGTCCTCATCAAGGTATGGCATGGTTAAGTGGATCTTGTATCAATGTGCCTAGCTAGGTACATGAATTACCAAGAAATTTTAAAAGGTATTTGCCTTATTTTAGTCCTAATAATGTTGTCACAACTAAATAACATTTTAACAACTTTAAGGTTGCTTTGAGACTTATGAATTTAGTTTATAAAGATGTAGCATGTAGATTATTTCCATTTACTTTAAAAGATGCTTCATATGAATGGTTCTTTAACCTAATTGAGAAGTACATTATCAATTGGAATAAATTTAATGATTACTTCATTAATGAATTGAAAAAATCATCAGTCCTTGTGTCTTGTACCAATAGTTCGCCACAATTAAAAAAGATCCTAATGAGCCCATGAGAACCTTATGCCATATTCTATAAGATGTTTAATAGAAACATATATTCTTATAGACTTGATGAGGCTTTAGCCTTAGATATTTAAAAGGATGCTTTGGATCCCATGACTTATGTGTTTCTTATAAGGTTTATTGGAGTCATAAACACCTTAGCATTGACTTATGCTAAAGTTGTAATAATTAATGATCAAATGCAGCCTCAATTTTAGCTTGCATATGTTATCCTAAATATCAACCCCAATTTCCCAATAATAAATGTCATTCCTAATGCCAATAAAAATGTGTCTACCTTAAATCAGACACCAGTCTTAAACCAATTGCCCTTAAGCTATGCCCATTGGCCAAAATTTGGGGTTCTTGAATAATGCTACAAATGGATTTCATCCACATGAACAAAATGATTTAATGCCAACCACTAGTAATAAAAATCAAGTTTATAACTTAGAAGCACCAAAGAATGAAAATTGATCCATACTTAAGATGGTTCAAAATCTAAGTGTTGATTTCCTATAGTTGCAAAAGCAAGTAGGCAATTCTGGGGAAAATTCCAACATAAACTATGCTTCTCAAAGGTTTAATAGACCTATAAATAGGTTGCATGATAACAATAATAATAGGTTATTTGATAACATAAATGAAATGAATCTTTGTGATATAGTTCTAGTTGATCATTGTAATGTCTTTGAAGCATATCAAAATGGAAAGGACACATCTAAACCTATGTTTAATCAAGACAATGTTGTGGGGACATATAGATTTACAAGGACATATAAATCCTTCATGGTAGAGGCTTTTTATTTTTCATTCAAAGAATAAAATGAACCTAAAAATGCTACAGAATAAGGAATAGCCATTCAAGATGAGCAGCCCCATGAACAAGATCAGATACAAGCTGACCTCTCTTCAGAAGATAGCTATGAGGATAATTTATATGAATTCATTATTTAAATAGAGAATATTCCTAAAGAAGATGATCACTAAAAACATCTATACTATGATTTATTGAAATAAATTGAGGTATTCCAAGACAATAATGTTTTTCTAGAGATCCCAAAGTAAGAAGAGGTAGGAATTGATTGGGTAGAAGAGATGTCATTCTTCATAAAGGATGAAGATGAAACAAGTATAGTAGATTATGGATTTCCATATAACCCCATCAAAAGGTTGGAATTATGTGATCAACTTGATTTAAATGTTAAGGTTGTGAATGCATTTCATGCCCTTTTAGTTGATCATGATGAAGTAGCCTTTTAGGATGACTTGGAAAGTTTTGATGCAAATTTTGGTAGTAAATCTCCACCTCAAGCTAAAATTAATGAAGACATAAGTCTAAGAATGCTATATGAGCTACCATAATTGAATGAGGATGATATATGTCACTATCAGTATATGAATGAAGGAGAATTAGAAATTTTGACATAAGATAAATGGATTTGTGAAGAAGATGATTGGGATATAGATCCACATATTCAATCTAGGTACTATAGAATGGAGATGATGAATTAAGATACATCACATAGAAGACATGAACACGCAAGTGCTCCTATCCACAAGAAAAAATAATTGAATGGAAGTAATCCTATTTCAAAGTTTTATAGTAGTTTAAATAACTTTCCATTTGATCCTAGAGGTAAGTTTTTTGTGGAATTAGTTTAGGTAGGATTTAGATTAGTTTATTTCCTATTTCTTTCCTTTTGTCCTTTATTTTTACATAATGTTTATATGTATTTATTTACTTTTTTGCTTTGTGTTTGGTTTGTTTGCTTTCCATGATTTGTTTCTTGCTTTTAATAAGTTATTTTGGATATTCCTTAGCTTAAAATACATTTAGATGCTCAAAAGTAACTCCATAGTTTAATAATGTAGGTATGTTTTCTCAATATTGGTTGATCATGGATTATTGGAATATGAGCTTAATGTTATAGTTTGGAGAAACTAGTAAATATTGATGGTTAGGAAAATTGTTACTTGGTATTTTGAGCATTGTTATGATCTAAACTTGGTTTTAAGAATGATTACACATGTAGGGTGAAAGCTTGAATTATTAGGATAAAATCAAGTTTTCACTTAATAAACATTATTACCTAGGTTTAGGCTAAAACCAAGGATGATTGTTTGAAGATCAAACGCTTGATAAAATCCCTAAACCTAGCTAAATTGGTTCCAAACATTTTATAGAAAGTCAAAATGATCTAAAATTTTACAAAAACAAGATCTTATTTCAAAATCAAAGAGATTTCTAATCAAAGGTGATTTTGGTAACCTCCATCAAAAATATGCATGCCTGGCTGGTAGTGGAGCAAGGGCTAGAGTGGAGCTAAAGCCATATCTATCATGGATATGGATGTTTGGTTTGTAGAAGAGAAAAATCATGGTTCTTAATGGATATCCAAACATACTAAAAGTTAGTGTTAATTATCAAAGCCATGAAATCTGGAAGTTGTTTCCCCAAATCCCATGGCAAATAGTAAGTGGAATCAGAGCACCACACAACATAACTGGGTCTTGATGTTTTACCCTAATTCTACATGTTCAACACTTATTTTAACCATGAATTGATCTCAATAGTACTTGATCAAATCGAATGAATAAACTAGTTATTAGTCTGAACCAGAGTCTCTTAATTCTAATGTATTGTTCTATTTCCCCCAAAATTCAATATATGTTGAGGTCAACATACCCCCCATTTCTAAAAAATGGGGACCCTTATTTAAAATTATGCAAATTTGTACCTTAAAATTTAAAATTCACTTGATCTAAGGTCCTTTTGCATGTTTATAGTTATTTTTTTAATTTCAAGATCACCCATAGCTAGTTTGGTTAGCATATTCATTTATGATTCTGGTTTCATATTACCTAAATTTTCTAACATTGGATCTCTATGTTTCAGATTGAAGCTCCAATGGAGTCCATTTGGAATGGGAAATGTCTTAGTTTCCATATCTTAATGTTAATTTGATATTTTACTAACCTTTGGTCTATTGAAAATCAAATTAAAGTCATGTTTAATCATCTTGAAACCCTCATTCAAATTACCCTAACTCAAGTCCCTTTGAATCAAATTCAAATTTGTGCAGGAGCACTTTACATGGGAATGATTAATTAAGTCATAAAATTATTTTAATTTTTATCCTAAGGTTTAGTCATGTTTATCAACATGACCAAACCTTAGTCTAAAATTCTATACTCAATCCTTTATTCTCGAGCCCCTTTCATTCCTTTTATCTCTACATAATCTAACTAAATGTAGATCCCCTTTTCTAATGTTATAAGACTTATCCTAAGACTTTATCTCAATTTTTTTATTATGTGTGGGATCCCTTTTATCATGTTTTAAAACCTATATTATAGATTTTATCCTAAGGTCTTACCCATGTTTATTAACATGAAATAAAACCATAGTCCAAAAACATTATGCTAAGTTCTTTATTTTTTTGAGTCTGACTTAAATATCATTTTCATCTGTAAAATATTAAAGTTGAAAATTCAAATCCCTAACCCTAATCTAAAGTTTGAACATCATCTAAATATCAATGATACACATTTGCTCGAGTAAGATTTATATAATGGTGTGCATTGAGTCAAAACATCAAAGGAGACTTTAGAAAAGTGAGAGGATAACAAGTGTCACACTTGTATCCAAATAACACTCAACAACCAATTGTGTTCAAACTTGAATATCAAGATCTAATGAAACACCTTTGATCGGGTGAATATGATCGGATGGTACATAGTAAATGTTGAAAAGTTAAGAACCCTAAGGATGAACATGGAGATGACACTTTGCATAACTACACACCACAAATTAAAGCTCAAACATATTTCAAAGATCAATGATACATAGATGAGCATACACATTCTGATCAATGGTTTATAGAGCATAAGGCATAATTAAGTAGATCAATATTAGCATAGTGTGATTGATATGTGCAAATGAGATCAATAGTGTGAGATCAATGTTGACATTTCAAAAAAGCTTAGAGTGCATGTAGAAATGACAAGTGTCATAATTATGGGGAACATTGGAAGTGGCCAATGGTGTTTGATCTTTTAGATCGATATCAATGGTCCCCATTAATCTGTATAAAAAATAATCTAATGGTGTGAGATCAAGGTGGATTTTTCAAAAGACAATGGCCACTTTTTAAATATTAATGAGAAAAATTCCATGAAAATGCCATAGGGATGCCACATCAGAGCCACGTAAGTATAATATGCCAAGTTGAATATTGTATAGACCCAAGAAATGCAAGGGTATAAGTATACAATCCAATTAGGATCTAAGCCACAAAGCTCACACAAGTTCAAATAGTTATTAACATTAAAACACTTTAAAAATCTTCAAGAAATCCCTGATAAGTAGAAAAACCCTAATTCAACACTGTGCTCATTATAATCAAACCAAATAAGTTGAATTATCACTTATGCAAGGATAATTCAATCTAAAATTGAACTGTAGACCAATAACAAGAAATATAGAGAAGCCCACAGCCATGGCAGCCTAAAAAAGTGTTTCAAGGGAAGATGTGGAGCTCTATATAGCTTTAGATACAAAAGAGAGGGTTTTCAAATACACATAATTTGATTCTAAAACTCTAAATACAAGGGAAAAAGATTGGTTGAGCTTATTTTTTATCATTGAGAACCAACAACCCATCACAAGAGAATAACATGTCTACAAGGAGGCTCTACTACAATGATCAAGGGCATCTTTTAATATAAGAAAATTGAAATGAACAAGCCATCTTGTCAATCCAAGAATATAAATTCAAGCTATATGAGGACACCATGATTGACTTATTCAATTCTTTAAAGTCAATCAAAACTAAACAAGAGGCAATAAGTGAGAAAAATTTCATGGCTATAGGCCAAGTTGGCCAATGAAAGGATTTAAAAACATAAGTGAAATACTTGATCAAAGCCTTGACCAATAATCAATTCCCTTAATTTAGGATAGCTAGCCTAGCCCACTTAAATATGGATATGGCTATATTGGTGGACAAAATTAAAGCCCTAAGTAGTTGGTCTAAGTAGATGGAGGACATTTCCAAGGACCTCAAACTGTAGGAAGATAAGATGCTACACATACTGGATAACTTAATCAAGGATCCCACCTCACTTAGTCCTTTGAGCCTTATCATTGATGAAGATTTCAAGCATAGAACTTCTTAATTCATGGAACAAGGAGCTAAGCCCAAGGATGATAAGGGCTGATAATAAGAAGAGCATGGACCTAATATTGTCATATGAAGAAAAGATATGAGATGTTAAGAGCATCAAATAGACTTTGGAAAGAGCCAAGAAAGATCTCAATAACCTAGGAGATCAAGAAAAAGAGTTGTTCATGATACCCGTTGTTTACCTCTAGCTGATCAATGATCAACATTATAAAATGAAGATCTTGAAAGGAAGGTAAAAGGCTATAATATCACCAAGGTCCTAAATTTAGTTAGATTAGAAATATTATTTTGTGACTAGCATTGTATATTTTGGAAAAGAAATATTATTTTTACAAAAGGAATGTAAAACTTGTAAAGTACATTGTCTATAGGTCAGTATATTGGAAAAGGTCATTTACTCTAGAATGTAACAGAAGGGATAACTTTCTATGACACTTGTCCAATTTCATATTTACAAGGAATGACTGGAATACATCATAAAAGGTCTATATAAAGATGTATTGTCCATTGTAAAAAGGAAGAGAGTTTTTGGAGCCAAAAAAATATTTATAACTTTTGAGAAAATTAATATAATAAAGGAGTTATACAAAGTTTGTCCATATTTGCTTGTGTGAATTGCTATCATGGTTTATCTCTCATTTGTTTGATCTTATCTCCATATTTGAATGGTTATTGTAAATTATAGATGTGCATATTTAAATGAAGAGTTGATCATTTGTGTTAATGTTGGATTAGTTGAAAATTATTAGGTTTACTTCACTTTATTTTTTCTTTTTGTATCTGTGCTAATTCTATTTGCTTGCAGGGGTAAACTTTTTATAGTAAATCTTGTTCTTATTTACATCTTTTCATACTTTCTTTAGATGTTTGCCTAATGTGTGGTAGGATTTGAGATTATGCTACTTCATATTGCACATTGGTTAAATGCATGTTTAGATGAAATTGTAACTTTGTCATAATTCTTGAAATAAAGATCAACAGCACCTCCCTTTCCTAGTCTACCATTCTTTTTGCTCCTTTTTAACCAGATCACTTTAATTTATCTTTTCACTATAAATATCCATCTTATCTTAGGGTTTATAATTTAGGTTTTGGACATCCTTCATTGGAATTAGTTTAGATCAATTTTATCTTCACAAATATTTAGGATGACTATTGCTCCCAACAACCATTTACATGTTCATTTTGTGAAATAGTCATTTAAATTAGTTGCTAGTCCACCAAAGATCTTGGGAAGATCGCAACCAATAACTCATGCAATGGATTCTTTGAATCTAGAAATGAGAATGTTTTTTAAACACTATATATGAACCTATTGATATATTTAGGTGCATCAACATGACCTTTATCATCCTCTTTTGGCATTATCATCCTTAGTTTCTTCCATAGAATTTCCTTCTCTGATATCTTCTTGAAGGGTGATTTGAGGAAGGGTTTTGGAGAATGAATCCTAACTTCCTCAGAGACCTATTTCTAGGGTGTGCCCTCAACTTTAACAAAGTGTGAAAAGTATTGAATCATTTTAAAAGATTCCCTCACTCCTACTAAGCCAATTCCCACCTCATGTAATTTATTATTGAAACCTTCCAATTATTTCTTATTCATTTTGATAACCTCAAAAAATGGGGCCTTTCCTTTACCCAATGCCTCCAAAGAGTTCCCTTCCTCCATCTCTAGACGTTTTGGTTTATATATAATGAGTTTTAGGGGGAGATCCTCGATGTATCTCTTGGATAGGGTGATTATGAGGTAGGGGATAGACAACATATAGTGAGAATTTGAGGTAGGGTCTTCCTCAGGGGAATCTTCCATGGAAGACCTTCCTAGTGGAACTTCCTTATCATGAAGGGTCTCACCATGTTTCACCAGCAAGAGAACAAGGCCTTGGTGAATGACACTATTGGATTTATTTATCTAGAATGAGAGTGTTGTACACTCCAAGTATTTAAGTAGAAATTAAGGAAAACTAATCTTGAAGCCTTAAAAGTGATATAGTAGAAGAAAATGATGCAAAAATATAAGTGTATACTTACCTTCTAGGGTGATATATTTCATAATCTACAAACACACCTCTGGATAATAACCTATTAGGTTTGTGCATGGGAAACCATTTTTGTTAGTTTTTATGGTCTTATTGGTTCTAAAGAACCTCTACATCAGTTCTAACTTATTTGACTAGTCCTTGAAAATTTTTTCCCCTTCATAGGGCATACCAGTGTCTTTGCCAATCAATTCCTCATTAACATATATTTTTATCCCTATTAATTCCACTATTCTCTTATTTTAGGCAACCACAAACTCCTTTGAAATGGCCTCATCATGACTTATAACCCTTTGCATGAATTTAGTAAGGCCCCTTTCATGTAATTTTTGTTATACCTTTTTAATGCTGTAGACCTCTAAATAGAAGTCATCTCTAGTCTATCCCTATCACCCCCCATACTATTCTTGACTATGAACTAGAAGTTTGAGAGGAGTTTAGATTTCACTGTGCCCTATAGTAGTTAGAACCAATGGCTTCAAAATATATTGAAGTATGACCTTTTCCCCACCTTGAGTAATTAAATATACACATGGTAGTATGATGGAAATATATATTTTTTAAAACCCATTGATGGTGATGTAAGTTTTGTATGTGTGGCTGCCACTCTAGCACCCTTTAAAATAATGGGTTCATTTTGAATTACTTTTATGACATGTTTAGGGATGTAGCTACATAATTTTGGTTACATAATTTTGGTAGTTGTAAAATATTCATTATTTTTTAATTTATAAGATTAAAATTCAAATAATTATTATTGAATAATTAACAACCAAATAAGACAAATTGAAAAAAAATTATATATTTTCATAATTATCAAATTTAATAGCTAAGTAAAAGTTTAATATAATCATTGCCATTATTAACAATGTTTATGGAAGTGACATCATTTTCATGAAGATTAATATAAAAAACTCAAGGAAATAATTATTAATGTCTATCAATCATCATCATCATCATCATCATCATCATCATTGTCATCATCATCATCATCATCATCATCATCATCATCATCATCATCATCATCATCATTGTCATCATCATCGTCATCATCATTGTCATCGTCATTATCATCATCATCGTTATCATCATCGTCATCGTCATCATCATCGTCATCATCATCATCATCGATATCATCATCATCATCATCGTCATCGTCATCATCATCATCATCATCATCATCATCATCATCATCGTCGTCATCATCATCATCATCATCATCATCATCATCATCATCATCATCATCATCATCATCATCATCATCATCGTCATCGTCATCGTCATCGTCATCATCATCGTCATTGTCATCGTCATCGTCATTGTCATCGTCATCGTCTTTGTCATCATCATCGTCATCGTCATTATCATCATCATTGTCATCATCATTGTCATCGTCATCGTCGTCATTATCATCATCATTGTCATCATTATCATAATCATCATCATAATTGTTATTGTTGTTTCATCAACATCATTGCCATATTTGATTTCCTCATTATCTCCATTGTAAAAACTCTTACAAAATAAATGCATCAATAAATATTAAGATTAGTTTATAAATTAATAAAATAAATTATTAATTAAAATGTACATAGCATTTTTTTTCCATATATATATATTCTAGAATTGAACTTATATTATAGTTAGGGTAGGGTGAAATATTTAAGTGTGTAAAAATAACTAACAAATCGAGGATTATAATAATAGAAGGATGTTCCCTGTAAAAAAAACTCAAATGATTAATTAATTATGATACATATTATAATTAATTACACAATGTAAGTTAAGTCAAACTTAATATATAAATAATTTCAAAAATTAAAAGAATGCTTAAGAAAAATATAGTATTAAGATAATCATATGATATGACTATTCATAATTAATTTCTTACTTGAATGCATTTTATCACATCGATGTTATTTATTAGTGTTGTCAAACCTTCATTAAATGCCACTTATATGTGATTATATCCCATCTTGATTTTGAAGGTTCTTCACTGCATACAAGAAATAAATAATAAGACTTAAAATAAGGTATAAATATTAAGCAAAATATTGTAAACTTTTAATAATAAATTACTAATAGAAACACTTACATAAGTCATCCTGATACTTTTAGCCAAAATTGGCTACCATAGGTGAGTAATATTTAAAAAATGGCTATCTAAACTTGTTTCACTTTGTTGATAGAACTTAAAGTTTCTAGTCTAGGTCATAGCTTGTATTGTCTTGATAAAGATGTGATGTTTGTCTTAGTAGTGATCAAAGTCTCCTAGGATTGTATAGATAAACTATGAGGTCATGATCCTAAAAGTGATTAATTGGTATTCATGACTTGACCCTTTATAAGGTGTTAGCATGTTTTAAGGTTTGTTTTAAAAATTTAAGGTAATTTCTCCTTGTTTCAAGTTTGTCTAAGTTATACAACATTGAAATACACTTGTCAAGGCTCCAAAAAATAGGTTTGAACATGAAAAGATTCCATTTTTAAACATGAGATGATGATGTTAGTGTTCTTATATGTCCTTAAGTGCAAATTATGTATTGTATATTAAGGAGGAATAATAATGATATCATTACATTCAATGAAAACATTACAAATCTTATGAATTTATACAAATATTAATGCCAAAAATATTCTTTATATAATAGGGTAGGCATTATCTTATCCCAATCCAAAAGCTATGCAAACTCCCTAATATTATATGGGAGATATAAATGTACTATATAAAGCTCAAATAATGCTATTTAAATATACTAACTACCATGAGTAATAAAATACTAATCAATTAAATTTATTTTAAAATGGTGAATTAATCACCCCTTAGGATAAACCTAATATTCCCACCCTTAATTCAACATTATCTTAAGTGAACAAGAGAGAGATATGCCTCAATTTTTTCCTATGCAAGTGATTTAGTGAAAAAATTGTGTAAAAATAACTAACACATCGAGGATTATAATAATAGAAGGATGCTCCCTGTAAAAAAAACTCAAATGATTAATTAATTATGATACACATTATAATTAATTACACAATGTAAGTTAAGTCAAACTTAATATATAAATAATTTCAAAAATTAAGAGAATGCTTAAGAAAAATATAGTATTAAGATAATCATATGATATGACTATTCATAATTAATTTCTTACTTGAATGCATTTTATCACATCGATGTTATTTATTAGTGTTGTCAAACCTTCATTAAATGCCACTTATATGTGATTATATCCCATCTTTAATTTGAAGGTTCTTCAATACATACAAGAAATAAATAATAAGACTTAAAATAAGGTATATATATTAAGCAAAATATTGTAAACTTTTAATAATAAATTACTAATAGAAACACTTACATAAGTCATCCTGATACTTTTAGCCAAAATTGGCTACCATAGGTGAGTAATATTTTAAATAATGCTATCTAAACTTGTTTCACTTTGTTGATAGAACTTAAAGTTTCTAGTCTAGGTCATAGCTTGTATTGTCTTGATAAAGATGTGATGTTTGTCTTAGTAGTGATCAAAGTCTCCTAGGATTGTATAGATAAACTATGAGGTCATGATCCTGAAAGTGATTAATTGGTATTCATGACTTGACCCTTTATAAGGTGTTAGCATGTTTTAAGGTTTGTTTTAAAAATTTAAGGTAATTTATCCTTGTTTCATGTTTGTCCAAGTTATACAACATTGAAATACACTTGTCAAGGCTCCAAAAAATAGGTTTGAACATGAAAAGATTCCATTTTTAAACATGAGATGATGATGTTAGTGTTCTTATATGTCCTTAAGTGCAAATTATGTATTTTATATTAAGGAGGAATAATAATGATATCATTACATTCAATGAAAACATTACAAATCTTATGAATTTATACAAATATTAATGCCAAAAATATTCTTTATATAATAGGGTAGGCATTATCTTATCCCGATCCAAAAGCTATGCAAACTCCCTAATATTATATGGTAGATATAAATGTACTATAGAAAGTTCAAATAATCCTATTTAAATATACTAACTACCATGAGTAATAAAATACTAATCAATTAAATTTATTTTAAAATGGTGAATTAATCACCCCTTAGGATAAACCTAATATTCCCACCCTTAATTCAACATTATCTTAAGTGAACAAGAGAGAGGTATGCCTCAAATTTTTCCTATGCAAGTGATTTAGTGAAAAAATTGTGTAAAAATAACTAACACATCGAGGATTATAATAATAGAAGGATGCTCCCCGTAAAAAAAACTCAAATGATTAATTAATTGTGATACATATTATAATTAATTACACAATGTAAGTTAAGTCAAACTTAATATATAAATAATTTCAAAAATTAAGAGAATGCTTAAGAAAATTATAGTATTAAGATAATCATATGATATGACTATTCATAATTAATTTCTTACTTGAATGCATTTTATCACATCGATGTTATTTATTAGTGTTTTCAAACCTTCATTAAATTCCACTTATATGTGATTATATCCCATCTTGATTTTGAAGGTTCTTCACTACATACAAGAAATAAATAATAAGACTTAAAATAAGGTATAAATATTAAGCAAAATATTGTAAACTTTTAATAATAAATTACTAATAGAAACACTTACATAAGTCATCCTGATACTTTTAGCCAAAATTGGCTACCATAGGTGAGTAATATTTAAAAAAATGCTATCTAAACTTGTTTCACTTTGTTGATAGAACTTAAAGTTTCTAGTCTAGGTCATAGCTTGTATTGTCTTGATAAAGATGTGATGTTTGTCTTAGTAGTGATCAAAGTCTCCTAGGATTGTATAGATAAACTATGAGGTCATGATCCTAAAAGTGATTAATTGGTATTCATGACTTGAACCTTTATAAGGTGTTAGCATGTTTTAAGGTTTGTTTTAAAAATTTAAGGTAATTTCTCCTTGTTTCATGTTTGTCCAAGTTATACAACATTGAAATACACTTGTCAAGGCTCCAAAAAATAGGTTTGAACATGAAAAGATTCCATTTTTAAACATGAGATGATGATGTTAGTGTTCTTATATGTCCTTAAGTGCAAATTATGTATTGTATATTAAGGAGGAATAATAATGATATCATTACATTCAATGAAAACATTACAAATCTTATGAATTTATACAAATATTAATGCCAAAAATATTCTTTATATAATAGGGTAGGCACTATCTTATCCCGATCCAAAAGCTATGAAAAATCCCTATTATTATATGGGAGATATAAATGTACTATAGAAAGTTCAAATAATCCTATTTAAATATACTAACTACCATGAGTAATAAAATACTAATCAATTAAATTTATTTTAAAATGGTGAATTAATCACCCCTTAGGATAAACCTAATATTCCCACCCTTAATTCAACATTATCTTAAGTGAACAAGAGAGAGACATGCCTCAATTTTTTCCTATGCAAGTGATTTAGTGAAAAAATTGTGTAAAAATAACTAACACATCGAGGATTATAATAATATAAGGATGTTCCCCGTAAAAATAACTCAAATGATTAATTAATTATGATACATATTATAATTAATTACACAATGTAAGCTAAGTCAAACTTAACATATAAATAATTTCAAAAATTAAGATAATGCTTAAGAAAAATATAGTATTAAGATAATCATATGATATGACTATTCATAATTAATTTCTTACTTGAATGCATTTTATCACATCGATGTTATTTATTAGTGTTGTCAAACCTTCATTAAATGCCACTTATATGTGATTATATCCCATATTGATTTTGAAGGTTCTTCACTACATACAAGAAATAAATAATAAGACTTAAAATAAGGTATAAATATTAAGCAAAATATTGTAAACTTTTAATAATAAATTACTAATAGAAACACTTACATAAGTCATCCTGATACTTTTAGCCAAAATTGGCTACCATAGGTGAGTAATATTTAAAAAAATGCTATCTAAACTTGTTTCACTTTGTTGATAGAACTTAAAGTTTCTAGTCTAGGTCATAACTTGTATTGTCTTGATAAAGATGTGATGTTTGTCTTAGTAGTGATCAAAGTCTCCTAGGATTGTATAGATAAACTATGAGGTCATGATCCTAAAAGTGATTAATTGGTATTCATGACTTGACCCTTTATAAGGTGTTAGCATGTTTTAAGGTTTGTTTTAAAAATTTAAGGTAATTTCTCCTTGTTTCATATTTGTCCAAGTTATACAACATTGAAATACACTTGTCAAGGCTCCAAAAAATAGGTTTGAACATGAAAAGATTCCATTTTTAAACATGAGATGATGATGTTAGTGTTCTTATATGTCCTTAAGTGGAATTTATGTATTGTATATTAAGGAGGAATAATAATGATATCATTACATTCAATGAAAACATTACAAATCTTTTGAATTTATACAAATATTAATGTCAAAAATATTCTTTATATAATAGGGTAGGCACTATCTTATCTCGATCCAAAAGCTATGCAAAATCCCTAATATTATATGGGAGATATAAATGTACTATAGAAAGTTCAAATAATCCTATTTAAATATACTAACTACCATGAGTAATAAAATACTAATCAATTAAATTTATTTTAAAATGGTGAATTAATCACCCCTTAGGATAAACCTAATATTCCCACCCTTAATTCAACATTATCTTAAGTGATCAAGAGAGAGATATGCCTCAAATTTTTCCTATGCAAGTGATTTAGTGAAAAAATTGTGTAAAAATAACTAACACATCGAGGATTATAATAATAGAAGGATGCTCCCCGTAAAAAAAACTCAAATTATTAATTAATTATGATACATATTATAATTAATTACACAATGTAAGTTAAGTCAAACTTAATATATAAATAATTTCAAAAATTAAGATAATGCTTAAGAAAAATATAGTATTAAGATAATCATATGATATGACTAGTCATAATTAATTTCTTACTTGAACGCATTTTATCACATCGATGTTATTTATTAGTGTTGTCAAACCTTCATTAAATGCCACTTATATGTGATTATATCCCATCTTGATTTTGAAGGTTCTTCACTACATACAAGAAATAAATAATAAGACTTAAAATAAGGTATAAATATTAAGCAAAATATTGTAAACTTTTAATAATAAATTACTAATAGAAACACTTACATAAGTCATCCTGATACTTTAAGCCAAAATTGGCTACCATAGGTGAGTAATATTTAAAAAAATGCTATCTAAACTTGTTTCACTTTGTTTATAGAACTTAAAGTTTCTAGTCTAGGTCATAGCTTGTATTGTCTTGATAAAGATGTGATGTTTGTCTTAGTAGTGATCAAAGTCGCCTAGGATTGTATAGATAAACCATGAGGTCATGATCCTAAAAGTGATTAATTGGTATTCATGACTTGACCCTTTATAAGTTGTTAGCATGTTTTAAGGTTTGTTTTAAAAATTTAAGGTAATTTTTCCTTGTTTCATGTTTGTCCAAGTTATACAACATTGAAATACACTTTTCAAGGCTCCAAAAAATAGGTTTAAACATGAAAATATTCCATTTTTAAACATGAGATGATGATGTTAGTGTTCTTATATGTCCTTAAGTGCAAATTATGTATTGTATATTAAGGAGGAATAATAATGATATCATTGCATTCAATGAAAACATTACAAATCTTATGAATTTATACAAATATTAATGCCAAAAATATTCTTTATATAATAGTGTAGGCATTATCTTATCCCAATCCAAAAGCTATGCAAACTCCCTAATATTATATGGGAGATATAAATGTACTATAGAAAGTTCAAATAATCCTATTTAAATATACTAACTACCATGAGTAATAAAATACTAATCAATTAAATTTATTTTAAAATGGTGAATTAATCACCCCTTAGGATAAACCTAATATTCCCACCCTTAATTCAATATTATCTTAAGTGAACAAGAGAGAGATATGCCTCAAATTTTTCCTATACAAGTGATTTAGTGAAAATATCTACACGTTATTGATTTGTTGGGAAATATTAGAGTTGGATGTTATTGTTATGAACATGTTCAGGAATGAAATGTACTTTCACCTTAATGTGTTTGGTAAATTCATGAAACATAAGATTATGAACAAGCTTCACTACTCCTTCATTATGTACATGAAGAATTGTTAGTTGATTCTATGGTATCCCAAATCCTTCAAGTATATGTTTTAGATAGATCACTTCACAAATACATCCTCCTATAGTGTGATATTCTAATTTTGTGGAGGATCTTGAAACACAAGTTTTATTCTTACTCTCCCATGATATCGATTTAGATCCCAAAAAGAATACAAATATTGAGGTAGATTTTTTGTCATCAATGTTCCCTACATTATCTAAATTTTAGTATACTATCAAGAAGAAGTTGTCATTCTTATTATATTCTAGGCCAAAATCCATAGTTCTTATATACCTCAATACCCACTTTGTTGCTTTCTAGTGACCAATCTAGGGCTCTTAGATGAACCTTGAGAGATAACTAACAACATCGTTGATGTGTGGCCTAGTAGAAGTTAGGTAAATGAGAATCCTAATCAAATATTGATATAGAGTTGCATTTACCTATGGTTATGGATCTGCTTGACACAATTGAAGTTTTTCTCCTTAGGTGTGGTAATTAGTTTGCTATCCATCATGTGAAATTTCTAAAGCATTGTCCTAGAATATTTGAGCTAAGATAAAAAAAAGTGATTTTATCTCTATCAAACTTCTAAACCAAGACATTAATGTAGAAGCTTAAGATCTATCATGTCGAATGATTGATTTAGATCTTTATTTATTGACTCAATCATCTTCACTACATTACGAGTGATGACTATATCATCAAAATATACAAATATAATTACTATCTCTCCCCCTTGATTTTTGAGGTAGAGATTGGGATCATATGGACTCATTTTGAATCCATGTTTTAGGATATGCTCATTAATATTAATATGCCATGCCCTAGGAGCCTATTTTAGACCATATAGTGATTTTACAAGTCTAAAAACTTTATCTTCTTTTCTTATAATGATAAAACCTTTTGGTTTATTCATGTAGACTTATTCCTATAAGTATCCATTAAGAAAAGCACTTTTGACATCCATTTGATGGAATTTCCAACCAAACTGTGCAGGTAGATAAAAATAATCTTGATTATTTTGATCATAGTTGTGGGAGAAAACATCTCTTCATAGTTGATACCTTCTCTGTAAGCATACTCCTTTACAACCAACCTTGCCTTGTGTTTGTAAAGACTACCATTTGCTTTATACTTTGTATTGAATTTCCATTTGCATCCAATTGGCTTCTTCACTAGTGGAAGGTATACAAGCTACCATGTTTTATTCTTCATTAGTGGATTATATTCTATATCCATGGCATATTTACAAGGTTTCAAATATATGTCTTCCTAAAATATAGAGGGCTTGATAGATTCAAATGTACTCATTAAGTTGAAATTGACCTCTCTTTGAGCCATATTGTGATTACTTGGTTTAATGGTAGATGTGTTTGGAACACTATCCAATTTAGCATTTCTTAGTGTACTTATATACCATTTAGGCATATGTTGAGTAGCTCTTGTGTGTGGTGGATTTTCACCATTATTCCCATCATCATTATCATATACTAGTGGATTTCCATCTTTTGAATTTTCTATGGGACTGATTAGTTTAGCATTTGAGCTTTTAGAAGGAGCTTCTGATTCTAACTTCTCAAAGAACTCAACATCCCTTCTAGTGTAGATTTATCTACTTTTTAGATCTATGAGTCTATAGGCAAGTGATTCTTCACTATACCCTAAGAACATATAAATTTTGGATTTCATATCAAGTTTAGTTCATTTTTCTTTTGGAATGTGCATACTTGCTTAGCATCCAAAAACTCAAAGATGTGATATAGATGAATTTTTACTTGACCATTCTTCTTATGGTATTACCCCATCAAGAGCTATAGTGGGAACTTTATTGAGTAGATAGACTATGGTTTTGATTACTTCTACCTAAAATGCCTTTTTTAAGATTAAATCATGTAGCATACATCATGCCATTTCCATGATAGTACGATTTCTATGTTCATCAACTACATTTTGTTGTGGTGTATGTGGAGGTGCCATTTGATGAAAATTATTTTTTTCTTGAAAACATGCTTTGAATTCATTACTAGTGTATACCCCCCATAATCTAAGTGAAAGGTCTTTATTTTTTGACTAGATTTTGTTTCAACAACCACTTTGAATTTCTTAAAAGTTTCAAAGTCTTGACTCTTTGTTTTAACATAGTAGACCCACATTTTTTGGAAAAATCATCAACAAAGATCATGAAGTACTTAAACCCAACATGGCTTGGTTTCATTGATACACACAAATTGATGTAAACCATATCAAGTGTAGGATCCATTTACAATAGGTGAAATTTACTCAAATTCTAGTTGATTTCTTATCTTTGTTTTCCAAGAAAAATATTTGTTGCCTTTGAGCAGCTATGAATCTAAAAAAAAAAAAAATTGAGCTTGGGCATCCATTATCTAGATTGTGGGTAATGAATTAGTTCCTTATCACTCTAGGTATATAGGTATTCCTTTCTATGTATTGTTAGACCAATATACGAAACCTTTATTTATATATGCCCTTCCTTTATAACCATTGGTATGGATAAGAATCTTACCCATTTTATATACTTGGTGGTATGAGAAAGAGGCATAAACATATAGGAAATATTCTGATGATTGTTACCTAGATAGTAATAAAAAGGGTTCATCTAATCACTAAAACATGCTTAGATGGAATTCCTCATACACATGCATAATGTTTATATATACTTATAAATTTCACCTTAATGATTTATGCCTTTTGATTGTAATGAATAGGTAAATGAATATAAGGTTATGAGTGCATGTGCCTTATTTCTCCTTGATGATTTAAAGGGTAAATGCCCAAATGTTGTTGTTATAGTTATGTTAGGTGGTGTATGTAGTAACTTCAGTACAATGACATTACCCATAAAAATGATTTAGAGGCATAGATATGATCAAAAATTGTGATCAAGTTTTAAAAACTCATGATTATTGTGAAATTTTAATGAAATTACAATGTCTCACAATATGTAATTCAATATTTTTATAATGATTTGAAAGAAATAAAAATGCACAATTTTTGTTGTTGACCTCTATTACCAATTTCCCCTTCATTTTTTGTTTTTTTATAAACTCCCCCTAAAAAGAAGAGTTTTGATGCTAAATTTATTGTAATTTATAAGTTTTGGGGTATCACTTAACTTTGTTGATGGAGGGAATTGACCTTTGCACCTTTTGTAAATGAAAGTTTTAATAAAAGAATAACTTGCCAATTTGATTGTAGGTGGTTTTGAGATATTATGAAAACTAATTTCACTTTAAGTTGGGTAAAAAAGGTATAATTAAATTTAAAAACACACCTTATGATTTGAAATTCACCTTGGATCTCTTTGGTTGACAAGTCAATCAATTTTCTTTGCTCCCCATTAATCTTCCTTTGCTCCACATAGCAATCAGATTTTTAGGAAAAATTTATAACACCCAAATAGATGTATATAACTATAAATAGATAAAATTAATTATTAGAGGAGGATTTATATGAATTGAATATTCTTAATCAGTCCTCTAATTTGATAAATTATTTTTTTACAACTAGGAATGGAGAAAAATTAACATGCCTGTTGATCTATTGCTAAAAACTATTCAATCAAATTCAAAGATCCCAAAGTACTATACTTAAGAATGAAAAATTGTACACAAAAAATTTAAGAGTAAAATCATGAATTCAAGAACATGATGCAAAAATTGACACTCAAAAATTTGACCTGTATGACCTAAAATTGTCCTAGCTAAACAAATTACAAACAAACTATTTATAGGCATAATAAGAATGGTACAAACTAATCCAAAATGGTATGGAATATTATAGGACATTGCATAAATGAGTTATAAACATCCCATAAAAAATTTAGGACCTTTTTATAAATGGCATTCAAGCTATGGAAAAAGACTGACCTATTGCACCTTGTAGGTTTTAAGGCAGCAAAGGACATAGGAACGATTTTGCTTCCAAAGAGATGTAAGGATAGGTAATTATGATATATGCTTATCATTAGATGTAAATTAATATGTAATTGAACATATCCAATTTTAATCACCATTGTATGACTCTTTTAATCATCTTATTGTATAAAAAATATGAAAAAGTGCAAAAAATAAGTATATGTGGAGGGCATGGGCTTCTCCCAGATTTCTTATAGGTGTAAAACCTCTATGGAAGCTTTGATACTATATATTAAGGAGGATAAATAGTGATATTCATTATATTAAATGAAAAAATTACAAATATTATGAATTTATACAAATATTAATGCCAAAAATGTTCCCTATATAATAGGGTAGGCATTATCTTATCCTGATCCAAAAGCTATGAAAACTCCCTACTATTATATGGGAGATATAAATGAACTATATAAAGTTAAAATAATATTATTTAAATATCCTAAATAACATGAGTAATAAAATATTACTCAATTGAATTTATTTTAAAATAGTGAATTAATCACTCCTTAAGGTAAACCTAATATTGTAAGTGTTGATAGCCCCAAGAAAGGACAAAAAACCTTTCATCTTCCTATCGAGTTCTTGGTAAGCTTGATAAGGTAGTTTTGTTGAAGACCATTCATGAATGAGAAAGTGTCTCAAGACTAGTGCTGGTAGGTTTTATAGGGGGTCCCTATCCCATCTCAATCCAAAGCATTTGTTTTTAGAAAGAGATCTTGTGATTTATGAACTATCGTTAAAACTATGAACCCTCTAAAACACGTGAAAAACCCTACAGACTCAATTTTTATAATTTGAATGCATTTGAATATTCTTAAATGAAAATTAAAGGTGAAATAATCTCTTGAAGTATTTTATTAACCCTTAAAACATATAATTTTATGTATATAACCATTGTCCATGTTTTCACATACCAAGAATGTGGTGTTTTGTCAAGATTTGCAAGTTTTTTGTGAAGTGTGAAGTGTTTTCAACATGGAAGGGTAGTATCAAGTGTTTATTAGGTATAATAATCTTAATTAATGTTAATTAATTCTTCCACACTGTATCTAATCTAAAATTTAAATACATTAAGGAGTGAAATGCTCACATATAGATCTATACAATTGAGAAAATTTTGATTGATTACTATTGAGAGATCTCTAGTGTTGAAGTGTTTATTCCAATCTAATGATTGAGAGATGGTGTTTATCATATATTCAATTTTAACATTGTATCTTAGCTCCAACTCAACATGTAAACCCCTAATTGACCATGCATGATTAAGATAATAATTGAGATGGATTGTCATGCATTTATATGTCTTCCTACAACATTATCTTCAAAATGCACTTTTGTGATGAATATAAGGTTTAAGGGTATTTTAAGTGTGATATGTATTGGAAAGGAGCATTCATGGCATTAAATATCCAAGTAGGGTATTTATATAAGGACCATTTCTTCTTCTTAGAGTTAGATAAACCACCTACAGTCATAATGCAATAAGGTGGTGTAATCTAGATGGACTGTGTCAAGAATATGAGTAAAACTATGAAGAAGAATCACATATCTTGCATTGAAAATATGTGTATAGGCTTGTAACAAGTGAAGAGTATCATTTTTTTATATTGAAATATTTATTAAAAAGTATAAGCATCAAAGATGAAAAATAATTATCAAAGTATCAAAGTAACCATACAATATCAAACTAGGAGGCATCCCCCCATTAGTGTAAATGTAAATTTGATATTGCAATATAAAAAATAGCCCCAAATAGGCAACATAAAAAATTAAAAAGAAAAAAAACCAACACATATCCCACCACTCAAACTAGAGGTGGCACCAAATACCATCAACTATATAATCTTGTCATCAAGCCCCCTCCAAGAAGTGGCACAGTCTATATCAATGTCCTCATCAAAATCCACACACATAATTCCCTCAGTAGTGCTCATCTTTAAACTAGGTCCCAACTATTTATCCTAATAGTTGATGATAGATCATACCCATTGACCTTATTTAATAAGGATTTCATGTTATTGGACTTGACATATTCCAACACCTCATCAACTTTAGTGGCACCAAGCCTTTCAATGATATTCTCCAATTTTCTAGCAGAGACATTCACATTATCTTTTATTATTTTCCATACCTCACTTTGATCATCAAAATCTTGTACCATGGAGGGGAGTGAAGTGGGGTAAGAGGTCACAAAGGATCCTTATCATGGGATAATATTTCAATTTCTAGGTCAAGAGGATAAATTGATTACTTAACTTCCTTGATCACATTACTATCAAAACCATCATTTTGCACATCCCTCATCATATAATTGTTGGCAATCAACCAACTATTCACACCATTCTTACCAGATTATAAAGAATTAACCCATTCATGAAATAGGTCATCTACCTAATAAAAATAAGATTCCTTGATGCATTCCCATTCATGCTCTATGATTTTCACCTTAGTGACCAATCCATGGAAAACTCCCCAGTCTAGGTGTGGACTCAACTTGGGATAGTCACCCAATCCAATTAGGTACTTAGATGTGATCTTAAGCATCTCAAACATCATGAACTACTCTATTTTTACTTGAATCACCTTCAATTGGTTAAATATCTCCATATAAATAATACAAAGGATGACTTCGATAGTGAATTCTGTAAGCACCCTAGACATAGATTGAAAAACCTCTAAGTTTCTTTGCTTCCATAAAAAACCACAAAATTTCTATTGATAAAACAAGCCAAAACTTATGGAAAAAAAAGATAGACTATTTTTTTTGAGAAAATATAACCAAAATCAATATTTAGCCATGTAATCTCATAATAAAAAACAATATTCCAACCTGTAAGATAATATTTCCACACATTAGCAACAAAAGGATATGAGAAAAAAGATGCTCAATAGTTTCATAATCACTATAGAAGGAATAACAAGGCTGCTCAAAACCAATTTTAACAAAAATAGTACCAACAACAAGTTTATTATTTATCAAAAGCTAAAAAAATAGGATTTTTGGGCTCAATACAGGATGCCCAAATAACACCAAACCTAGAGGACCAAGATTGAAGGGGATCATAGAAATTATAGATATGATTAAGGGTAAGGTAAGGGACATTGGAAAATAAGAGTTTATGATATAGCATCTGAATAAAGAATTTAAAAAGAGGTGGATCCTTCACCCATTTAACATTATCCCAGAATCCATCCTCCTCATCCATAAATGATACATTATTGTTCCTCTACAATGTTTTTGGAAGAAGAGTAAAGAATCTACATTGAGTAGTAGGGATTTGAGACTCTAATTTCTAACCATAAAGCCAAACCATTATGTGAGAAAATATATTTTAAATTCCTTAAACCTTTAGTGAACCACTCAAAAGTAGAACACCCCCTCGTGAGTTTAAGAATCCTTATTTTAACATAGAGATTTCACTAGATCGATCCATAAACCTAGAGACATGTCTCAAACTAGCTAAAAATATGTTTAGCAGTGATAAAAGGGTTTAAAAAGTTATAGGAAAACTATATAGAATTAAATATTAGTGAACCAACAACTTTGACAATGAAGGGACCTATAAGAAGGTCTACAATGTTGAACCCTTTCCAATGAGGTTTTCTTCTAGCAAAACCACTAAGATATTATTTTTGACTAAAACTTTCCATGTCATATCCACTTTAAATGCTCTAATTATCTATTTGGTTATAAGGGTAATACCTTAGATTCTGATATCCTTTAGGTTGAGTTTCCTAATCTATATAGGTTTAGAGAAAAATTGCCAAGAAATAACATGTCTCTTTCTCCCACCTTTACCATATGATCATAGGAAGTCCCTTATGATTATATGTATAAAATTGATATGTGTTTTACTAAAAATCCAACAAAAGACATAATTGATGTTATAGGATGCAAGAAATTTTTAGGAGACTTGGATCCTACCAGGTAGGGAAAGTAGGTGTCCCTCCCATTTTTTATCTTCTTATTGATTTTAACAAATATCCACACCCACATGAGATTGAATGAAGTGGTAAAATAAAAAGGAATACCCAAAAATCTAAGCAATTGATCAGGCCCTTTATGTTCCTAACCAAATGACACTAGCCAATATGAAGAGTTATCCTACCACCCCAACATACAAGATTTATGCATAGCTACTTTAGATCTAGAAGTCAAATAATAGATATCCATTCTTACTACTACATGGGATAAGTTATCTTTCTCAACTTTGAAAAAAAAATTAGTCTCATCTACAAATAAAACATTAATCAATTCATCATCATTGGGTAGTGAGATCCCTTTAACAAGAGGACCCATGTCTGAACATCATAGTAAATAATATAAGGCTTTAATAGCCAACAAAAATAAGGAGGGGGACATAAGGTAACCTTATCTAATGGACCATTGAAGATCAAGTGAATCTATCAGATCCCCATTCACTTCAATAACATGAAAGGCATATTTGAATAGAACATTAAGCCTTCTACAAAAACATTCATGAAAACCAAAGGCTCTGAGAATCCTTTCAATGAAGGTTCATCCAATTCTATCAAAGGATTTTTCATAATAGATAAAAATCATGTCCATATATTTTTAGGAATCATGGGCCCAATACATCCATTCTTAGATAGTTAAAAGATTATATTGAATGTATCTCCCTTCAACAAAACTAGTTTGGGTCATATAAATAATAGATGGAAGGAGTGCTCTGAGCCTCTTGGCCAAAATTTTATATGAGACATTGAGAATGTAATTGGTCTCCATTTTTTGAATGAATGGGGGTTTCCTTCCTTAGGGATGAGCTTGATAACACCTATATTTATTTGAGGGCCCAAGGAACCAACCAAAATATATTCTTTATAAAACTAAATACAATCCTTGGCCATCCAATCCTTATTAGCTTTGTAGAATTTGGCAAGGAAACAATCAATTCATGAGGCTTTGTCATCTTTGAGTGAATAGATGGTTCCTTTAATTTCATCAAGTATGATATCCTCATCCAAGGAATTGGCTTGTATATATGAATCTTTCTTTGGGATATAAAGATCAAAAATTGCTCTATTTTGCTCAATAAGTTCATTATAACCATCAAACAAAAATATTTTGGAATAGAAATCAAAGAATGCTTCTTGGATAATATTTGAGTCATGAGATAGGTTACCCTAGAACTCAATATTAGTGATTTTTATAAAATTTAAATCCCTTATCACTAAGATTAAGCCATGTCATATGGGAATGAATTTGCACTCCCTTATCGAAGTAGTATTAAGTTTGTCTAACTTGACGTTTTAGAGAATTAAGGCCCTCCACAAGTATACCATTAGAAGGTTCATGTTGTAGAAAAATTTCAACATAAATTAGTTTTTCCTAATGATCCTATTAGCTTTCCTATGTCACTTATCCTTAAACTAACCATAATTTCTTGTAAAATTCTTAGACAATTCCATACTAGAATTCCACTGTACAATGTGAGAACTAGAGTTACATGATATTTTCCCTAGATTCTAAGAAGTGTGAATACCATCCCTATAGACCTAATCATTTAGGTGAATAACATTAAACTTATAGATCCCTTTGAAATAATAAGACCTTGCGTCAACATTTGAACTCAAATATAGGCCAATTTCAATGGGATGGTGGTTGAAAATGGTGTACGGCAAAACATTTACCACATTTATAGCATTAGTTAGGGTCATTTGAAACAAATCTCTATTTATGTAAAATCTATCTATTCTAGAATATTTTCTTTTCTTATTGTTCTGATTATTACACTAGGTATACCAGATTCCTTTGCTTTGAGTTTTAATTTACTATAATGGATCAAGAAGTCTATACATTCTTTTGAATTTGGACCAAAAGAAAAGCTCATTACCTTTCTAAGATTGAAGATCATATCCACTTTTATCATCTTTATCCTCAACCATGTTAAAGTCACCTCCAAATATCTAGGGGACATTTTTAAGGTTGGTTGCAAGCCAGTTCCATAGTTCAGACCATTCCTTATAATCATTCGGAGAATAAATGTTACATAGACCAAAGCATTGATTTTTTTTTCTAGTAACACCCAAATCACTCTATTACAAAGAGAGGTGCCATGGTCAATAGTAAAATCCTTCATCTCAAGGTTTAATAGAATGGAGGATCCTCATTTATGTCTTTGATGATTAGTAGAGAACTATGATACATTTGGCTAGATAAAATTAAGGATCAAGGACAACTAGGAGCCCATAGCTTTGACTTCTTGAAGACACAAAAAATCCAACTTATCTATGGAATGTCTAAATTATCTCACAATGGGATTTATATCAGGGGATTCCAATCCCATAATATTCCAACTTAAAATCCATTTACAAAAAAGAGGAGGGGGTCATTTAGATTGACTCTAGGGTTTACCCACATTATTATACAATATTTTAAATAAATCTAACACCTTATTTTCTTTTGCTTTCCTCTTACTAGTTGTATCAAGACTACCAAGAGGGTTATCCTTAGATTTTTTCTTGTCAACCATAAGAACCTGATCACTAGGGGTGGAGGTAGTGTTAGTATTGAGTCTTTTACCACCAACTTTAGGCTTCCAATTTTTCTAAACATTATGGTCCTTGAGAGATAAAGGTGTAACCATAACATTATCTAGATAAGAACCAAAATTACTACGCTTTTCTTTCTCTAGAGAAATCATCTGGGGGAGGCATCCTCACCAATTTTAGCAAGTCTAGAATAGGGCACGCTACCAGGGTTACTTATATTAATAGTAGGTAACTCAAATAATATAATCACATACTCATCTGAGGGAGAATCCTTGATATTTGCGTCAAAAGAATCTAGTGGAGTCTTATGCTCAATAAAATCATCTTCTAAGTCATCAGGCAAGTAGTTAAGCAAATCAGGCATAGAACTCACCATTTCAATAGAGGGAGATGGGGAGTTATAGGACCAGGGAGATATTTGATTTAAATCTTTATCTATCATTTCATCAGTTATTGTAGCATTTTCCCCCATTATCTCCTTAGGGAAGGAACATATTTTGAGTGGTTCATTGTTAAAAAAGGGATTTTCAAAGACTTTTAATTCATCAATTTGAAGTGAAGATGTCACACAATCTTCCTTATATGACTCCTAGAATTTTTATTACTATGGGAGTCCTCCTTGTTAACAAATAGTTGGCAATTATTTTTGTTATGCCCATATTTTTTACCATAAAAATAAGAGTTTAAGCCTCCCAATCTTGTAATGGCACAAATATGGGATATCCTTTTGATTTTGAAGTTAAGGGATTCAGGAAAAACATCTAATGGTTCTAGATATATTAGAACTCTAGCATTCATATGGGCTAAAAATTTCCTCATGTCCTCAATTCTAAGGACCTCCCCAAGAGCCTTCAAATCTTTAGGTAGGAAATTCCAAAGCTAGATAGGGACATTTTCAATATCTACCCACCTAGGTGCAAATTTGAAGATAAGGTAATTATAGTCCAAATCAGGGTTCCATGGGACTATTTTAAACAAATATTGACCTACATTCCACAAGCATGTATTAATGGATCCCTCTGCATATTAGAGTTTTTAAATAAAATCATAAAAACCCTTTTCTGAACCATTCTACAAAAACTAATGTAGATGCCCAATTTATTACCCCATAGAGAATTAAACTAATTATTAAATAAATTTATAGAAGGGAGAGATATCTTATTTAGACACACAAAAAAACTCCAACATTTCTAAGCTTGGTTTCTTCCTTCTATAGGTCTTTTTCCATATAAGCATTCAAAAATAGAGTCAGGGTTTTCTTAAGGCAAAAAAGATTATTGATTTGGGCTTCATCCTATTCCTATTCTCCATGATCACCTTAAAAGACTCATATAGTAATGAATTATACATTTTATATGTGTTTTTTCACTTTTTCCTTTTGTAACACTGTACTGAACAACTTTTTTGGTGTTCCATCTGCTCTTCCAACCTTTGCCTAAGGAAAACTATCCTTGTGGCTATAATTTTTATCAGACCATAGAGGACCAACTAGCTCATTAAAACCACCATTATCTTCCCTTTTCACATGTTCAAAATCATTTTTTTGACTATTTCTATATTAAAAAAATGCAATTAATACCATAACCCTCTAAATTCCAAAGGCCATGAGCATGAAAAGCTAGGTAGGGGGGGACGTGGGTTAACATGGGGCACATAACACAAATGTAATAAAAGGAAATAAAATCACACCAAAAACCAAATAAAAAAAATTAAACAAGATAACCATAATCCTTAAGACCTTAAAACCACCATGGGTACCATAAAAATAAACATGAAAATAAAGGAAGCAAAAGTAATCAAGGTAATCAACCAAGAGAAAACTTGAAACACCATTAATAGAGGATAACTCTTCATCTCCCCATTGTAGATCTCTAAAATTATCCAACCTTAAATTTAAGTGAATATTATCATTGATAAGATGATATAGGTTTAAATATCCTTGGAAAGTTAAAAATCCATCTCAAAAATGGCTTGGGAATAGTGATGAGCTAGAAAATGCAAACCTACAAGTTTGCATCCAAGAGATGGTTAGAGTGATTGATTTTGTGAGTCTAGGTTGGGACCTAGAATACATAATGAATGATGGAGATATTAAGGATATACAAATAAGTATTGTAATTCAATGGAATAAGAATATCCCATCAATAAATGCATTCTAAAATCTTGACATGTATTAGACCTAAACACAGACCTATAGTTCTACCTATAAAGGACATGGAAAAGATGCATTTTATCATCAGTATATAAGTATGAGACTTGTGTGAGGAAATAATGACCATATATAAGGTTTTTATGGTGATTTTAACCTTGGGAAGACTAAGAAAACATCAAATAATAGTGGTTAGGGTTAAAATAAGAGGAAAAGCCTAAAACCCTAGGCCTGAGTTAATCAAGTTCCAAAGATAAATGAGAAGTAATACAAATAATAAATCCACTTAAAAACATATGTAATATTAATAAAACCTAAATTATCCTTTTAAAATCAAAATTAAGCATTTGAATAACTCTTTTTACTTAAAAAGTTAGACTAGGTTCAAAACTATAGGTTTGCAAGCTCAAGGAGCTCAATATTTTGCTCAGCCCATACAAGAGTAGGTGCATGTTTATGAATGGTTTTTTGGGATGTTAAATGGGTCTATTTGATACAACATTTTGGAATTAAGAGGCATATTAGAGTCCCATAATCTATGAATAATTGTTAATAAGATAAATAACTCCTAAGCTGCTTATAAAGGCTAAAAAGACCTAATGACTATTTTTATTTTCAAAATGACTCCAAACTCATACATATTGGCATAAAAACAATTGGATTAACTCTTTAGGTATAATACATACCTATTAGATCAATATTTTGATATGTGTGTAGTATAAGATGGAAGTAAATGGCCTAAATTTTTAGATTATGGGCCAAAATCAGGGTATTAAAACTCAATTCACTGGCATGTTGAAGATTTGAATGCAGAGTAGAGTCATTTTATGACCATAATAGATATTTTATAAGTTAATAATTAAGAATTTACAATAAATAATGAATATCATAATGTTATTTCTCCCTATAACTCTATCTTGAGTACATACATATAGGCTTGCTAGAGAATGCAAGTTCACTCCCAAAGGTTGAAGGAAATATGTAATATTTGCATGGGGATTAGAGTTTGGATGAAAACTAAGGGTGTGTGGGATTCATAAGATTAATTTTAAAGTGTTTATAATGTTTATAAGTTCATGTTAGAGAGGTATAAAGGTTTTTAAAGGACAAATTATTGTTATAGGGGTTGAGAGAAGTTGGGGTAGACTCTACATAGGTTTTGGATTGGTTTTAAGTGGCTTAAAACTCTCCCCATGCATTTTTATTTGATCTAGGCCTACTTAGGCTTGTGTCTTTCCAACCTAGGTCTAAAAACTTGAAATTTTCATAACTTAAGTTCCAACCCATGAAATTGCATGAAACTTTGCCATATGATCTTATTTAATACACCCTAAAATATTTTGGTGGTTTTGGAGGTAGTACAATATGGTCTTGTATGGTATATAGGAATATAGGATTATTTTAAGTCTAATAAATCCTAATTGTGAAGGATGGATTTTGGGTTAGTAGGTATAAATTGGAAGTTGAGTCCTAAAATTTTGGGTGAAGAAGGAATGGGATAAAGGGACTCAAATATGCTTTCAATTTTCCTATAAGTTTTTTGAATATTTAAAACCTTGGAGCTTTGTGTCAAAATATGGATATAAATAATAGGCCCACATAGAGATAAAATGTGATAATTATGAATGGAATTATATAATATAGGTGGAAAAATGATGGGATATGTATCTTAAACAAGTGTCCAAGACAAAGAAAAGTAGTTAGACCCTAAGAAGATGACTTGTAACTTCATAATCATTCCCAAGGTGTAGTTTCAAGAGTTCAATGGGGAGTCATAAATCAAGACAAAACTCATACACCACATTGATAATATCATCATCAATCCAAGTTAACACATGTTGAAGATGGAGTTAAAGACTATTTATTGGTAGGATTTCTTGTTTGTAACTTGATTAATCATGATATGACACTTGTCATAGGCTTCTCCAATGTCCATATTCTCCTCTTTATATTTTATATGTATGGCCTAATTTGGCTTGTAAATTGATCCTTACACTAAGAGTATTATGTAGCCATACTCTTTTATATGCCTATTGATCAATAATATGACTAGTTTTATCTCGGATTATGGTTGTATGTAGTGTATACCTTGAATGGTTGATATGATCAAGTATAGATTGAGCTCATCTTAGTTGTTGTATCATTCATTTTACCTTTATGTAGTTTGATTAATTATTGTAAGTTGTAGTGAGTGTCATCAAGGGAACCAATTTTACCTCCTAATCTCACATAGTGAGTGTCATTAAGGGTTATATGTGAATTAGAACTAGAACCAATCTTCTCTCCTAGTCCCATAATGCCTTACCTCTCTATAAATCAATGATGAAATAGATTCATCCTAAGATAAGTGTATGTTATTTTAGTCTTATGGGTATTAGTTCACATGAAAATTAGTGGTAGAGGTCACAAAATTTGGTGTATCACCCCCTTTTTAGTTTTTAATATCTTTCTCCCTTTTCCTTACAAGTTGATAGATTAATGATTGGTCCTAAGTGATACACCAAATGTTTCTAGCCCTTATCTATAGGTTCAATTCACTTATCAGGTCACCTTCAACCTAGGATTGTTCCCATGTGTAGCTTATATTGAGAGGACTTGAAACACCCTCTCAAAGGGTGAAAATCTATGCTATAATAATTTGAGCATACCTGGTGGGATAAGGATTTTCATCCATGTAAGAGTTATTGGTGTTTCTCGTTAATATAACAACTTGTGGAGGCATGAACACAAGTACTAATGGAAAATCTAAGTTATTTTTGATGTTTTTAATGACCTAGGCATTATTTCAAGTGAGTACTCTTTGTATTTTTCCTTTGACATGAAGATTCATAGCTGAGTTTGGAGTGGATTTCAATTTTACTCAAGTTGATGAGCCATATCAGGCCTATGTTGATCCTTACCAGTAGCATGTTTATCCTTATCATTATCATAGTGATCTACATCAGCCCCATGTTGAGGCATATCAATCCTACAATGACCCTACTTACCCCCGATATGACTCTATTTATCCATATGACTAGCCTTGATATCAAGAGTATTATCCTTCCTCTTTTCCTCAATAACCTTACCAATCTTATCAACCTTCATATAAATATAACCAGGCTTTCCATTAGTCCTACATGCCACCTCACACCATAATTCAAATCCTTGGTAGCTTATTCATTCCTTTAATCAATCTTATCAAAACTATGTTACCCCTAGTCAACATAGTCACATTTCTACTAAGTCTATATCAAGCTTCAAACAAACTCTATTAGGCTATAAAAGGCATATGATATAGCTTGATAGACAAAAGGAGTATGGTCTAGTTTTACCTATTCATATCATTTAGAATATGAGGGAATCATTAGAGTTGTTTAAGGTTAAGTGGGCACCTTTTGAGAGAGATAATCAACAAAGACTAAGCAATGACATGTTGGATATAGACGGCTTAATAAAGTGTATAGAGGATAAGTTAGAGGTTCATGAGAGGCAACAAGTTTAGTACCATCATACTCATGTGAATTATCCTAATCCACATCAAGTCTCTTTTGACCCACCCATTCTTCCTTAAAATAAAAAATAAAGAGAGTTTCAAATAATCCCAAGTCCTTCACCCATTCCTTAAGTTTGAGTTTTCCATGAAGACCAAGATAAATCAGAATTGAAGAGCTTGATTGATGCTTGGAGGTAAAAAAATGAGTAATTCTCAACACAAAACTCTCTTCCCCATTCTCAAGAGTGGTAGATTCATGGGATAATCAAAATGGAAAAGGTTTATATTGGAAAATTAAGATCAAAAGGAAACCTTTACCTATTCAAGCCCCACCCATCCCTCAAGAACCTAAAACCTTCTTATCATGGAGGTTGATCCAATAAATCATCTAAAAGAAGAAATAAGTTTTTGTTAAGAATGTTGAAGACCAAAGCATATCAAGAGTTGAGGGATTTATTGATGAAGGGAAAAAGAATAATGATAAACTAATTTATCTCAACATCACAAATCTTAATCATGAGCTTGACCAACACATCCTTTAATAAGAACATGTTCTATGGGAGGTAAATGAAAAAGATCAAGTTACAATTGTAAGTGATCCTCAAGAAGGGTATGAGGAGGATAATTCAAGTGAATATGATGAAATAATCATCATTTAAATACCTCTTAGTGAAGAGAAATGCAAATCACTCTTCAAAGATGAAGAGAAATGTGATATTGATGAAATATATGTTCTTAAAGATATGTTGAAAGACCTTGAAAAGGATGATCTTCCATAATGTGAAAAAGGTTCTAATCAGGCTATTGCATCAGAAGAAAGAGCTCCTAAAGACTCATTGGAGTTGGCTTAATATTTATTTGAATCCCAATAACATGATCAAATTAGTACACATTTAAATTCCTTCTCAATTCTTGTTGTGAACACCTTTATAATAGATCACATGAAGTTATAATAGAGTTTAAATAAAATAGAACCAAGTGATGTTCAACATGAGAACATGTTTAAATTCATAGGAATAAGGTTACACTCTTCTACATGGAGGTTATGGTTTGATCCAAACTAAGGAAGGCAAGTTTCTCAAGAAAACCAACAAAAAATAATAAGGAAACTCTCCAAACTTATCTTTCCAAGAAGCTAACTCATTTGAATTTGACTTGTTTGATGTTTTTAACGAAAGCTATCAACTTCTTAGTCCCTTTGTAGACAATTTTTCACTCTTGGAAGATAATGCAAACATCTATTGGCCTCAACTTCCCAAGGATCAATAAACATCTCCTATTGAAGAGAGTTCCCTATGTATGCTATATGAATCATATTAACCCATTCATTTTGATCAATCAATTTGTGAAATGATGGTAGTTTGTCATAAAGATAATACTTTTGGGATGTGTAATACTACTAAAACATGTCTTATCATCTACTTAGATTGGTTGGAAGCTAACAAGGAGGAAACATTTCCTATCATGTTCATTTTAGGACATGAAGATGAGCTTAAACATGTTCAAGATCATTTTAAGAATAAACTTCTAGTCACTCATGCTTTAAGATAGGTGGAGGAGGTGTAAAAGGTTTATTTTTAAGGAGAAGATGTTTTCAAGATCACCATACAGTTACCCCTCTTATATTCTCTCATGGCTATCATCAAGCTTAGTGGTCACATGAACATGGTGAAAAAAAGTAACTAATTTAATCTACTAGTTAGTGATTTTGTTTAGGGATATCTTAAATTATTAGAATAAGTTATTATATGTTATATTTGTTATCTTTCCTTCCTCTAAGTGTTGTTGCACATTTGTTTAGTAGGCCTAATTTTTATTTCTTTGTTGTGTGTTCTCCTTATTTCTTATTGTTATGTGTTGGGGGAGGAATAATCGATTATCTATCTCTGTTTCAAGGCATTTATACTTGGTTTCAAGGTCCAATCAGGTATGAGGTTGAGTGATATGTGATTCTATATCCCAATAGATACATAAGGTAAATGGTATAGATGCATAGAAAGAATGCAATCCAAGTAGGTCACCAAAGATGTTAGCCAAAATTGGATACCATAGATGAGTAATATTAAAAAATGTATATCTAAACTTGTTTAACTTTGTTTATATCCCTTCAAGGTTTTAGTCTAGGTCATAGCTTATCTTATCATCATAAAGATGTGATGTTTGTCCTAGTAGTGATTAAAATATCCTAGGGATGTTATAGCTAAAATATGAGGTCACGGTCCTAAAATTGATTAATAAATATTAAAAACTTGACCCTTCATAAGGTTTTATAATGTTTTAAGGTTTTTTTTCAAACTTTAAGGTAATTTCTCCTTGTTTTATGCTTGTCCAAGTTATGAAACATTAAAATACACTTGCCAAGGCTCCCAAAAGTAGGTTTTAATGTGAAAAGAGGAATATTTTAAACATGAGATGATGATGTACGTGTAATTATATGTAATTATGTGTAAAATATCTGTTTTAATAATTTGAAAATCTAATAAATGACAAAAAAACCTTTCATCTTCCCTATTGGGTTCTTGGTAGGATTGAAAAAGTAGTTTTGTTGAAGATCATTCATGAAGGAGAAAGCATATGAAGACCAATGATAGTATGTGTTGTATGTGTTATATGTTACCTCTAAATACATATAAATTATTTTCAAAAATATCCCTTGTTATTTATGAATTATCATTAATACTATGGACGCTCCAAAACACATGTAAAACCCTACATGCTCAGTGTTTCTAGTTTGTATGCATTTGAAGCTTCCTCAATGAAAATTAAAGGTGAAATAATATATTGAAGGATATTTTAGCCTTTAAAAATATAATTTTATGTATATAACCATGATCTTGGTCTACCCATGCCAAAAATGTGGTGTTTTGTCAAGATTTACAGGTTTAAGCAAAAATTTTATGAAGTGTGAAGTGTTTTCAACATGGAAGGGTTAGAATAAAGTTAAAATGAGGTAAAAGAGTCTTAAAAAATATAAATTAATTATTACACACCATATCCAAGATAAAAAACATATACATTAATGATTAAAATGCTCACATACATATCTAAATAGTTGAGAAAGTTTTGATTCATTACTTTTGAGAGATCTCTAGTGCTGAAGTATTTATTACAATCTGATAATTAAATGATGGTGTTTAGTATATATTTAATATTTTAACATTTTTTATCACATAAAACTCAACCTATAAACCCCTACATGACCATGCATGATTAAGATATCAATTGAGATGGATTATCATGCACTTATGGGCCTACCTACAACACCATCTTCAAAATGCACTTTTATGATGAATATAAGGTTTAAGGGTAGTTTTAAGTGTGAGGTCATGGAAAGGAAAATTCATGGAATTAAATATATAAGTATGGTATTTACATAATTACCACTTCTTCTTTCAGTTATACAAACCATCTATAGTCAGAATGTGTCAAGGTAGTGTATTCTAGATGGATTGTGTCAAGACTATGAGTAAACCTATGAAGAAGAAGCACTTATTTTGCATTGAAAAAATGTTTATAAGATTGTAATAAGTGAATAGGATAATTGATAAGATTATATAGGTACAAATATCCTTGAAATTTTGAAAATCCATCTGAATAATGGCTTGGGAATAGTGACAAGCTAGAAAATGCAAACCTACAAATTTGTATACAAGAGATGGTTAGAGTGACTACTTTAGTGAATATAGGTTGGGACCTAGAACCCATAATTAATTATGATTATATGAATGATATACTAATAAGGGCTTGTAATTTAAAGTAATAATAAGTTCCCATCAATAAATTCATTCTTAAAGCTTGATAGGTGTTAGGCCTAAACACAAACCTACATGTTTGTTTGTAAAGGACATGGAAAGCATGCATTTTGTCATTGGTATAGAAGTTTGAGACTTGTGTGAGGAAATAATCACCCTAGATAATGTTTTTGTATTATTAAAACCCTGGTAAGACTAATAAAACATCAAATAATAGTGGCTAGGGTTAAAATAAGAGGAAAAGCCTAAAACCCTAGGCTTGAGTTAATCAAGTTCAAAATCTAAATGGGAAGTAATACCCATAAGAAAGATACAATCATTTTATATGTTTTTTGCCTATGTGATAAGTAATTTTGTTATTATGAATCCTCATTTCTACTATTTTTAGGTACGTGCATTTTTTGGTTCCTTTATCTTCTTACCATTCTCTTCATACTTATTTTTCAAAATTTTCCACCCATCACATTTTTTTATAGTTGATTAAGGGTTGGTGGGTCACTCACCCATATTATTTCTGAAAACCAAACCATATATCAAGAAACCCTAAACCTAAGTGGACCAACTCTACACAAAGTAAAAGTAATAAGAAAAACCAAAAAACCAAAAACCAACCAAGGACCCAGGGACTAGGTATTCTATGATGTAATCCTCTTAAAGATACAAAAAGACCCTAAACATTAACTAAGTCCCTCCTCCTCAATTTTAGCTACAAGAGTGAAAATACATGGAAGATGGTGTCAGGGATGTCTGCCCTTTTTTATTATTTCTAACTTCAATCCACTCACTTTTTTCCTATAATTATACTACCTCCCCATAAGGAGGGTTTTCACATATTGCAACAACATAAATAGTTATTACCATTTTAAAAAACCCCACTTACTCCAATTTCTTTTTCTAAAATTTATGTGAATCCTCATTTGAATATTTTCCTATTACTCTACAAAGATGTCAAAATGAATTCTTGCATACCCTCTTTTTTACCCAATAAATCACCATATGAAATGAAGGTGATTCAGACACATTAACTAAAAATAATATGAGATGGGAGGGGAGATATTCCTCCCACCAAGAGGATTATAATTTACACATGGAGTGGTAGATTATGTAGCCACATGCACAATAACAAAGAAATTTTGACATCTTAAAAGATGCCCCTCATAATCAAGGGTTTAAATCCAACATCAATCATTGAATTTTAATTTAAGTTTGGTTGGGATATCTTGGTAAGTGTCCAAACAAACCAAAATACATGCAAATATTATGTGTTGGAATTGAGAAGTGGAGGCATCTCCTGCTATCAACTCACCTAAAAAATTAGCAATGTTTGAGAGGCATGAATTAGCCTAAAATTATAATGGAAAATGTGGCAGTACAAACCAAATTGGTCTAGTGGAGAGGGTATCTAGGAGGGGATTAGAATCTAGGAAGCAAGGTCTTTTTGATGAGGAGATTCTGGTCCTAGCTCTAGGATTTTTCATGAAAAACCTTATTCTAGTCCTATTAGAAGTCAGAAACCACTACAAAGAAACCCTTGGCACATGGGTAGATGTCTAAGCCATCTTCCAATAATACCCCCAAGTAAATTGAGACTCATGTGTGTAGTGTAGGTATACTTGGCCAAAATCAATCAAATCAATATTTAAACCTCAAACAACAAACCACTCTTCATTTTGAGCACCTTTTCAAGTGTCTCATCTCCAAAAGAATAGAGGGGCTAGGTTTTTATACTTTAAATGGATTTTACACATTGTTACCTCTCCCCAACTAAGAATAAACCTTAGTAAAAGATTTACCCCTCCTTAACTATCTAAATTATCCCTAGGGTAGATAAAAACTAATCTCAAGCATTAGTGTCATCCAACCCTACACTGTGAACATCTATCCTGTATGCCCAACTAGATAAACATTTAAGAGATATTTCATTAGTTTTAAAACCACCTTATTTCCTTTACCACATAGATTCCCAAAGGGGGTTGAGAGTGATCCATGTTTTGTGTCATACTTTGTCCTTGCCATCATGGGCATTAGTTCAACTAAGCACTCCTCCTTACCTATGGATGAAATTATCACAACCACCAAAGGTTTATACTTGTAATCTCCAAAAGCTACTTCCCCCAAGCCAAACTTATAATCTGTTACCAATGTGGCTACCATCTACAACCCCACTCCTATGTGCACTATTCATCCTGTAGTCAAACCAACATTGACCCTAACCTTAGGAGAATTCAAAATCAAAATGGAGATCCATGTAAATATTTTTTTGTAATCAAAATTTCCATCCATCCTTAATATATGTATATTAGAAATTTATTCCATTTTCTCTTAGTTTTTACTAAATTTTATAGTAAGTTACATATCTTACATTTATAATAGAATTTTCCATTTGTTAAAGTGTCAAATTCCTATTAAAGTCATACCCATAATCTATTTTCATCCTAAAAATACACACTCTTTTGATATTTAATAAAATCATGCCAATCTAGATGAGTCATCTAGTCCTGATTGGATACATTCATGATCAAGTCTCTTATGTAAGATATTAAATTCTATCTAGATTTTTTTCTAGGCCTTACTTTTTTATTTCATGCAAATTTATACATCGATGATCCCTATTAAGTATATACGCTACTCGTTAATAATTTCAATAGGTTATTTGGGGTTTGGTTTAAACTGGGTAAAGCATGAAGGTCATAGATGTCAATATCAAATCTACTAATATGAGTTATTCTTTAAACTAGACCAAATGATCCTACAAGATTTTAAACTTTTTTTAAATTATTTTAAGTATTTTAAGGTTCTTCAGCAATTTCAAAATAGTATGGTGCTTTTCATACAAAAATATAGAACATAAGCTTCATATTGAAGAAAAGACACAAATATAAATTCATATAAATTATAAATATAATAAAATAGAAATGGAATAGTCCAAGCTTTTTTTATAAGTACAATGTGTATTAAATTTAAAATGTAAGGAATCAAATGTAAAAAATTTAAAAAATAACTTTTTATATTTGGAATATAATTTTAAAATTATCCATTATGAACTTCCTATATTTTATTTCAAACCTAATTAGATGTATGGTTAAGGTAAGTTTGGAATGAAAAATAAAAGTACTCAAAAATATTTTAGATAATGTTATAAAAAATTTCTCAACTAAGATATCTAATTTTTTCATAGTCCATGAGACTGAGAATGAAATTTCTAGAAATAAACTGTGTGCAAATTTTTAGGTTGATGCATTTCAAATCACCATCCATGATTCATCATCAAGAAAATCATGATTTTTATTGATGATAAATCACTGATGGTGATTGTAAACACATATATCTAATAAATTTTACATAGTTTATTCCCATAAATCTCATTCTCAACACTCAATTAATTTAAAAAAAAATCTAGAATTCACTTTTATTATTCTTTCTCTAGATCATTCCAAGGTCCTACAAAAACATAATAATACATAATAGATAAGATGAAACTCAACCTTACTATACACATTTATTACTTATTCTTGAATAATTAAGTGCTTACTCAATGAATATTAAGATATCACCAAGATCCCTCATTATGAGGAAAAAACACAAAGATGTAGTCATGTACATCTTACTATTCTAGGAAACAAATATCATCCATGTAAAAAAAAACAATATAACAAGATTCATTAAAATTGAAAAACACATATATGTATTCACATCAATATACATCCATTAAAAAACATATATTATTAAATATACAATAATCACCATGAAAGGTTGATGTTTACATAGAAACTATGAAGACTACACTTCCTTATGATTTTAACCCTAAGCTTGATTTTCAATTGCCTTTAACTTGAAAAACATGTAGCTTCTATAGATATTAAATGTGTGACTTCACAAGATTATGTAAATGAAAGGCTAGTTTATATAATTGTATATTTTTATGGATCCCCTTAGATCACAAATATTTGTTGATAACTCATTTTTTCACCAACTCTCATTCCAAATAGTTACCAACATAATGTTATTCCATTCCAGATATTCTCTATCTATTTGTGATTGGGCATATTATTTTCCCCTCTTACAATATTCCTTTCCTAACTTGGATCTAAATTCATGCAATCCTCCTCATCCTTACCTAGATGTATGTCAATTTTCAACATGTCCTTCACTATATTTCCTTCTTCACATGTGTGTCTTCCATCTGATATGAGCTTGTTATACCCACACACTAATCACCATGTATCATAAGCCAACCCTTCCCTCAAGCAGACATGAGTTATTAATATTTAATTTTCAAGTACCGAATATAATTTAATGTATCTCAATAACACATCAAACCTCGGATAGGATTTAAATATTTGGCTTCATTACAAATATAGGGTCAATATTCCCCCAAAATACACTTTGTTTATGTATATAACACCCCTCCTTCAGTTCTGTAGTCCCCTCATTAACCATTTGGCTATTCCATGCATATGATGCATTCTTCTCCTTCTTTGTGCACATGTTTTATGTAAATTATATTATTATTTATTATGACCAACATATTTAGTCCTATCTTATTAGGTATGCACTTTTATTGATAAACCTTGTCACATTTTTATTGCTGAATTTGTTCATTCTAGGTAATTGATATTGTGACCCATTAAACCTGTCCTTAATATCATATTTTGAAAATAAATATATTTTAGGTATTATATGATTTATATAACTTAATTAAAATTAAATCTGATTAACTTGATTAACTAAGGTTACTACTAGGACTCTAGGTTTCTTAAACGAGTTCTAGAAAACACAATGACTATACTTATTATTAAAATAAATATGAAACCTTGGTTAAAATCTCATCATATTTATAAATATCCAATAGTACCATTAATGTATTAGGACCACATGTAGGGAATTATTCAAATATGAGCATAAAACATAAAACTTAAGAGCTAAGTTGTGAAGGTCTTATCCTAGCAATTCATGACTACTTATAAGACAATGGGTCCATTTACACCAAAATTGAGGTTGAAGGAAAGTTACAATAGTATAACAAAGAAATTAAAACATGTGCTAAATAATATTGAAAAATATATTTTATATAATGATATATTAATTATAATTGACATAGTTTTAATGGAATATAAAAAGTTATATTGTATTTAAAATATTAAAACATTAAAATTTTATTGATATATTATGAAGAATTAGCATTATACAATTTTAATAAATATAAGAAAATATTTATATTTTGTTTATATATATTTGTAACCCTAAAGCCATGGGTAGTCAGTTTATTTCCATCTCACATTGTTTAAGTTTTTGGCCATGTTGAGAACATGGATGACCTTTCCAAAACTTTAATTTAGGTTTATTAAGTTATGACCTATCAAGAGCATGGGAGACCTATCCCAACTTTAAATCAATTTGAATAAGTAAAATAATTAGGCTGAAATGAAATCAAGTTGGATGATGCTTGCGATACAGGTAAAAAAGAGAACCTATGTTGTCTAGAAGTGTTCTAGTTTTTGTCAATTGAGTGGCAGAATTAATTTTGGAAAAAGAAAAGAGGATTTATTACAAGGATAAGATAGATGGTTGCATGGAAGACTAGGAGGTCTGGATAGTAACAATTTGAGGTAGTATTTGTTTAAAATCTTGTATTTCTATAGAATGAATAATATAATAATTCAAATTATTGCCTTGCTTTTAATTATTAGAGTATAGATTTTATTTAAAATAATTTTTGAACTTTCAACTTATTTCATTCCAATCCTTTTTACACACACACACACACACACACACACACACACACACACACACACACACACACACACACACACACACACACACACACACACACACACACAAACACACACACACACACACACACACACACACACACACACACACACACACACACACACACACACACACACACACACACACACACACACACACACACACACACACACACACACACACACACACACACACACACACACACACACACACACACACACACACACACACACACACACACACACACACACACACACACACACACACACACACACACCACCAATAATATTGTGCATAAATTATAGGAACTTGAAAGATGTTTCCACTTTTTTTGATTGTCCAAAATGTGACTTTATGGATTGACTTCTCTTGGAAATCATAAATTGATTTATCTATCCCTAGTTGAGCATTAACTAGATAGAATAGCCATCTTTACCCCTTGATGCTAGTCTTAGGCTATAAATTTTACCTCACTATTGTCTAAACCAATTTTCTTAGACACCTTAGTATTTACTTGTACACAAAATACCATTCTTTGGTTAGGAGTTTGGATATGTTTTTTACATTGCATATACAAATGGAATATATATTGAATTTTTTCCTCCCATATTGAAGTCATTTTATATCTAATGTCACTATTTTGTGAAATTTTTTTGATATAGTTTTAGATATATATTTTAAATATTTAATCTTTTTAGTGGTCCATTTGGAATAACACACCAAATCTAAGTGGAAAGAGGAGAATAAAGGATTAACTAGCAAATTTCCCCCTTCTTCCCTTCCACCTCTTTTGAAAGGAAGTAGGATAAGAAACAACTTACCCAAAGTGTTTATCTACTAGGTCATGGAAAACTAGATACCTCAGTTAGATGATGTAAGCTATTCTATATAGGGGGCCTATTTAGAGTATTTATCTAAGTTTTATGAAAGATACTTTTCTCTTCTCTTTCATCCAAAAGAACCATATTGTTTAGATTTTTCAATGAACTCACTATTGTTTGGCACTTGTCTTTAGTCTACTAGTTTCAACAATACATAAAATAAGACAAGTGAAAGGATGAATATGAAATCCAAATAAATCTTGAACGAATAAATTTAAATTATAATATTATAAATATAATTTAAAAAATATAAACAAAATCAAAAGAAAAAGTGGGCAGGGATCTCACATTATAATGAGGACAATTCTAAATCTATTGAACAAATAAATATCTTGATAAACTAGCATCTATTTGGCCAACATAATTAAACAAAAAATCAGAGATGGTGTAGGAGTCTGCAGACCAAGTAACTATGTATAATATGGAATCAAATTCACCATAGTCATGATAAACCATGAATATCATTCATAAAGATTTTATATAAAATGTAATTCATGAAAATAAATCTAGGATTCATTAATACTCAGATGAGTTACAGAAATGTATTCAAACAATGTCAACTCATGTAGAAATGAAAAGCGAAACTAAAAGATTATGAATTAAAATAAAATGAAAATGGCATATCCCATTTAATCTAGCTCTAATTCTAAATGGACCGGCCCCTTTAAACAACAAAGAGTTGGTATTATATAGACAATTTTATCTAATGGCTACCCCATCTTAGCCAATAAATAAGTAGTGATAAAAATTCAAAAAGGTGGGTTCACCTAAAAAAAACTCAAGTTCTATTCTGACCATGGTCCAAGTGTAATAAACCACTATAATTGATATTGGGATGAATTCAACATGTTTTGTGTGGTTAGAAACCACATATTACTAAGGATAAATTTGTATTTTATGATTCCTTACCTAATCCCTAGGCATATGGCATAATTTTTTCCAAGACACCACTTGACTACCTTTGTTTTTGCATCCCATAATCCTTATATTAGAATTAAACCAATCAAATAACTTGATCATCTTGATTAGATTAGAACCAAAGTCCAATTTATAGACTTTCATAGCCTTGATGGGATAAAATGACCATCAAATCCAAGTACAAATTCTCCTTATGGAGGTCCCATGTAATTTTATCAATAAATTCACATCATGTGGATGATTCTATTAATCCCAAAATGCCAGTGTGTCATCCTGGGTCAAAGCCATACCACATGGCATTTTTCATTACTTTAACACTTGGTCTAAGGACCCCACATCTTTTGTCTTTCTATATCCTAGATGTAATGAGATATCACCACATGACATGAAATAATTTGCATTGGGCTCATTGGTATTAGCCTAATGTTAAATATTCTAATTCTTTGAAAGCCCTAAGATTTTGCTAAGTGGCCTCATCTTATGGACTCATAATTCTATAAGACTTGGCTCAATGTTCAATGTCTTGACTACCTAAGAGCCTTGATATTATGACATGTGGCATAATCTTAGAGACTCACTTGATCTATGCTTAATTTTACTACTCTTATTTTATATTTAAGCATGGTGAAGTGGGATTATGCCACATGGAATCATATAGTTCACTTAGAATATCTTGCATTTGTTCAATATGTCTTACTCATCCCAAGGGCTTGAGGAACTAAGATCATGCCATGTGGCATGATCCTAAGCAGTCAGAGGGTTGAGGGGTGATATCTTAGTCTAAATCATTCCAAAGTAGTAGAGTTCTTAGATGTTGATAGGTGGTAGCCCCTTAAAATTTCTAAACCTACAAGCCAAAAGAAAAGTCGTTAGATGTTGAATAAATAATTGTCATTAGATTTTAAATTAATAATAGCCATTAAATTTTGAAATTATAGTTTTGAATAAAAATGAGCTAAGTATAAATATGAAATAAAAACAAATATCTTGTAAAATTGATAATTAAAATAGGTGATTTTATCCAAAGATAATTTATTTAGTCCATTTAAAATATGAATGACCAATACTTAAGTTCAAACAGAAAAACAATGCAATCAATCTTAGGCCATTTAAGGTATGAATTGGACCTATAATATAAATACTTAAGTAAATTAAAATAGTTATGACCAAATGGAAAATAATGTTAGTTATATGATGATCTTGATAGGCTAGTCGACTGTGATATTTACGCTCATGAAATGTTGATGTATATGCCAACATGTTATTTAGTTAGAATTTCATGCCACACAAAATTTATTTTCTCATCTGAGACCTAACTTAATATCTAATTGGGTTGATGAACTCTATGCTCTTTTTTTAATAATATATTAATAGTTGTAGAGATATCCTTCATTTGAGACCTAATGAGAGACTTGCAAACATATAGACCAACTTGGGGGATCAAAGAAATAAGATCATGCCATGTGGCATAATCCTAAGCATCCAAGAGGTTTAATATTGGTTGGAAATATATACAGATTCCTAGGTTCATGATGAATTAGGATCACACCATGTGTCATGATCATGTGCATCTAGAATGTTGAAGGTTTGGGATCGAGATCTAGAATCCATAGTAAAGTGGGTAACCAAGATCATGACACTTATCAACATCCTAGTTACTGAAGAGGTCTATGGTTAGTTGAAGAAATTTAAGAGGGTCTAGGGAAGTAAGGATTTAGGAATATTCCACATTACATGATCTTGCTTACCTATAAGATCCAATAAAAATAGCTAAGGCAAAAAGACGCTAGAGAAAGTGAGGGAGTGAGAAGTGGCATTTCCTCTTTCCTAAGGACTCATAGGAAATATAGGTGACTGTTGGATCATGGGTAAAAAAAAATCAATTATAATTTAATTTCAAATATTAAACAAAAATGACTAAGGAAAAAATATGTTATGAAGAATACTAGCCATTTCCACTTAACCAGGAGCAGATATAGACCAAAATGCTCAAAAAAGATTACATAATTATTGAAAACATAGTTTGATTAACATAAAAAATGAAAAAAAGAGACCAAGAAGAGATGAATAAGTAGATAAAATGGTTCCATTTTATCAACACTTAGATCTAATCTACTCTAATATTTCATTAAGAGACTAAATTTCAAAAGTTAAGTAGATGCAATTGCTTAGTTAAATAAACCAAAATCATACAACATCAGACTAAACTACTCAAGGAAAATAAAAAAACATTTCATTGGTCAGATAATTCATAATTTTTTTAGATAAAATGGTATAAAAATCAGAATTTTAATGTAGTTTGAAACATAATTAGAAATAAACCAAAACCTATCAGACTTAATCAAACTCAGATAGTTGTATCAATGAAGCCTCAAATGCACTCTTATAGACCAAGTGTAGGTAACATAAACTTTAAGTTTATAAATAATTTCAAGAGGAAAAAAGAGAAAATTAAGATTACAAATCTTCAATGGAATTCTCAATTATATCAATAGATGAAATAGGCCTAGACCTAACTAAAAACTAGAAGACTAGTCTCTAGAGTAAAAAGAGGTCCCCTAATTTTATGAATAAATTAGGGCATGTTGTGTAAGTAGTAATACATACATTATACATGGATTATTAGATGTTATAATCCCTTATAGCTAGTGGCCATGCCTATGATTTTGGCATCTAATTCTATATATTACATTATTAACATGTTATATTTTTAAATGAAGTGTCTACCATGTCAAATTAAATTTATTACAAGTGTCTTGCTAACTACTCATATCTTACATTATGATACATAAATATATTATTTTTATATGATATAGAATTGGTATATATGGATGGAATTGACTAATTTTATCTTGTTCTATGCTCATTAAATGCTCTTACTTTCTTGCATGATAGGATATATGTTGTTTTATTATTTTATGTGGCCCTTGGCCCTTGTGCATAGAAATTTATTGAACATATCTATGATATTTTTTATTAACATCATGTGTGACATTTGAACATGTCCATGAATTGTGGCCCTTGGAAATATGTTTTGTGTGACATTTGAACATGTCCCTTATTGATGACATTCTTAATTTCCCTTGCATGTGACGCTTGGAGTTATTTATTGCAACATATTCATGTCCATTTTATGTGGTTCTTAGACTTATGTGTGATATTATGTGACACATTGTGTGTTGTTCTTGATTAGATGTGAAATGATATATATCACACACTTTTACTACATAGTCTACTTTAGATATGGCTACCTTACTGCATTCTTCATTTTGATATCTATCTAAGCATGACACTTATATGTCTCACATGAAATATGTTACATACATGATTCATTAATAATTGAATTAATAGGATGACATACTCTCCAAATGATGATGTATTCTTACATATCACATGATATAATTACCTCTTATTTTGTGATGAGTGACTTGTAGGCTACATCCCTCATCTCAAAAAGGGGGCATCACAAGGAGACTTGAATTAGATATCCAATCCTCTATGACCACACATAAATAATATTTTGAACATAATACAAGGTTCATAGATATAAAATACATGTTTTCAAATATTCAAAGTAATTAAAAATCAGATTCTATAACAAAATATAGGTTTTCAAATATTTAAAGTAATTAAATGAACAAATCATATAACAAAGTATAGGTTTTCAAATATTCAAAGTAATTCAAAGATATGAGTCTATAATAGAGTACATGTTTTCAAATATTAAAAATAAGTTATAAATCAAACACATGACAAATATAAGCACATTGATACATATTATGGGGGCATATGACATGCATATGCACTCACTTATTAAATATTCAAGTTAAAATTTATACACAATTGGATGTATACATGGATATATGCAAAAACATTTATAAGATCAAAGTTACGTGTTGGAAATACAATTATAATTAAACATATAAGTGCATGAAATTACATACTATTGACACAAATTTAGGGGGCGTGATACTTTTTCATGTTCATATATACACATTTTTAAAGTTCAAATTTAAAGTTCAAAATGCATGACCCTTGTTTATGTACATTTTTAAAGTTAAGAGTTATATTTTAAATGGGAATGATACTTATTCATGTATATTTTTAAATTTCAAAATTAAAATTTAAAGGGCATGATATTTATTCATGAACATTTTCAAATTTCAAAATTATAGTTTCAAAGAGTAATGTGGTCATGATGGGAGCAAGGATACTATTCATTCTCTTTAGAACATGCATATAGAATCTTGATCCATCTACAGTGGTGAGATTTGATCTATTATATGTAATGAAAATTTTATTCTAGTGACATTAAAAGGCCTTGGTATTAATTATAATGAACCCATTATGTGGTTCCATATTCTATTATAGGTGATGTACATTCAAATCAAGTGACACTCATTAACCTTGGAATAACTTATAAAGAACCCATCATGGTTCAACCTTGTTGGGGATTAGTATAGGGGTACTTATCTACATTCAAGAGAATTGGAATACAAATATTTAAAAATCATGGGATTTATTATCTATTCAAATTGATACTTGATCACTCTCAATTGGTAAATGATTCAAAATAAGTAATTATTCTCTTTAAATACTTTTGAAAGGGGAAACTTTTTCTCCAAACCTTTTATCTTGGGATACAATATCACAGCTAGATTCGTTACTTGAATTAAGATGGTAAAGGTCTTTAGTGATACCTGATGACAAATTTCTCTCTAATTACCACTCAAAATATTAATCATCTGCTTGGCTAGGAAATGAACAAGACTCAAAACATCCTTTCTCCACTCTATGAAACACAAGAATTCTACACAAGGGACATAATAACACATGCATATAAATGTTTTATTTCATTTCTCTATACCCTTTTAAAATCTCAAATTCAATATTTCAAATTTAATATATGGACATTAATTACTACATGCAATATTGAAGGTTTTTCCATTGATGTACAATCAATATTTCAAGTCAAAAGACAAAGTGTACCATACACACTTCAGTTTTATTTATTTACTTTAGTCTATAAATTGTATTACTAGAATAAATGGAAGGAAAATTCAGACACCCAAAATTGGTACAATCCCATATTTAATGTCATTTATTATAAATTTACACATATAAACTATTGATGATGAATAAGGTATGTATTAATGTATTTGACTTGGGTCCTATCTATTATAATACGTGCATTCATCAATTATTTATTCATATTTCCATTTTATCATTAGTATTCCTAATTATAGTCCTTTTTATTTCTAAACAAGTGCACTATTTTTGGATAGGATCGAGCCCATGAGCTTGTCCATTATGTGTGGACTTGTCTAGGTGTAATTTTGTAAAACTTATTTCGGGTCATGTTTTGTTTGAATCTTATTTTTATCCATTGGGATTTATTTTTGTCATATTTTTTGTGCTAATAGATCCCATAATTAGGAACTAAAACATTTATAAATACCAATCTACTCTAAGGCATTAGGGATGGCTCTCCTCACTCTCAAAATCTATTCAAAGATTTCCATATTCTATCTATAGATTTTGATAAATATAATTTCAAGGTTTTCAAAGGTTGAATTCAAATTTGAATACTTTTTCCAAGGGTAAAATAAGAGAAAAATAATTTATAATTTCATTCAAAATTTCACACATAGACATAAGTGGGATAATTACATTTGAGTTTGAGCCCTCTTTGGAACATTGACAGTGTAGTGTAGTGCTTGGCTATTCAAGTAGGAATTAAAAAAGGTCAATCCAATTCATTAACTTTGTATCAACACCCCCTATATGAGACATAAATTTGGTTTCTATATAGAAAGATAATATTTTTCATTTATAGTCCTCCTTGTAGAATACTAGATTTGAAAGTGCATCAATAAACCTCATTAATATAGATGCAGATGGTGAAATAGTTATATGTTTATCATAGTCAATGCATAAAAGTCCATGATAAATGGACCTGAGTAGCCTACATTTTTTTCACCTATAACGATCATATCTAAGAATATTATGAGATTATGATTCTAATATTTCACTATCGTAGTTATTCCTTTTCTATCTTTTTCTTGTTGATTATTAGTCATAGTAAATTTGGACAAGTTGGTGGTCAATGGAAAAAATAACCTATGTTGCTATCCATAATCAATGGGCATGTCTAGAAAGAGTTTCAAATTATGTGCCTGATCTTTAGCTTGCATAGTCATAATCAATATAAATCCTAGTTTTATTTAAATAGATTTGTTATTAATATTTTTTACAAATAATTTTTTTACATATTTATCAATTTCCAAAATTATAATTTTTAATTATTTCACATATTTAACATTATGATATATATCAAATTTTACATCTATTAGTTATAATTTTTTTAATTTTTTAATAAAAAATAGGTTAGAAAACTATGTATGGAAATTTGGGCCATCTTGACCATTCTCCATCCTTCCTCATAAACATCACTAATGAGTAATATACCATTATGAAAAATCAATGAAACCATTATAATGTATCAACATATTTAGTTTCATGTATTCTTCTTTAAAAACTTCTTCCATGCCCTCATACCACACTTTCATCCTTTTCATGTAAGCATTTCTTATCTAATGATGATAAGTATACACACCATAATTATTTCATGTGTATTAGTCTAAATCATTAGTGTGAACACAAATATTCCCTTAATAAATCAATTCTCCTTAACCATCAATGAGATCATTATACATATCCACACAAACTCATACTTGAATTAGTATGAATATTCACATGATTCCACCAACTTTTTAGAAATATACTTGGCATTATTTAAATTTTTTCCTTTTTTCATGACAAGCCATAAAAAATAGATGACCTCCTTGTTTACTATTTTCCATTTTCCAAGATTGATAACTTAAGAGCTAATAAGCCACACATTAGTTCTTAAAAGAGTTTTTTTTGAAACATGTCTTCATTAATTATTTCACTTGTTATTCCAATAGGAATTTATAATTTGTAAATTTTTAATACTTTCATCAATGCCAAATATATATAAACCTATTTATTTTTATAGTGGTTCTCTTGCTTATCCATGTGGCCAATATATAGAATCTTCATGCCAAGATATTCAACATAGCCTCATTGGTGTGTGCCAATAAGTAGTTTATCACCTCTTTGGATTCCTAAATTATGATATCTCATTAAATTCTAATAATCATGTAGGTGAATAATAGTTTATCACAAATCCTTCTTCTCATGGAATTTTTTAAATCCATGCTTATCATTGTCTGATAATACTTGAGATTAAAATATTATATCATACAATATATCAAATATGTCATTAATGTTTCTCCTTTTATTATTTATTATGTGTATGCCATGATTGGTGACATAAATGGAGGTTTGTTCTATGACTTATTATTTCTTGGAAAATTTGGTCATTTGGGCCCTTAAGTCATTTCATTATCTTACTCTCTTTCATCCCTTGAGATATGTTTCAAAATTTCATCTCAACCCATTACATATATAGATTTATTTCTTATTTCCTTTCCCTCATAGATCTTCATGTCCTTCCTCTTGAATCCCTTTAGAATGGTTAAGGGTTGGATGAAACATTTTTTAAATCATTTTTTTTATAACCAAATCAACCTTGATCCACATTCTTGCATCCTCTGATTGTATCACTTGAAACTCAAGGTCTCTCCATTAACAACATCATGCCCATATATCTATATATTTTATTTCTCTAATTCCTTCTCTTAATTATAGTATCAGGTTTCTTCTCCACTTGAATTTTTACCTTCTTAATTTGTATATTCCATAATTAAATTTTCAAATAACCATCTTAAATTCATTATTACCCTTATATACATTCATGTTCATTAATTAATTCAACTACTTATTCATTTTATTGAGTGTGTTCCCACTCCTTTTAGCAATATCATCACCTTATCTCTATATTTATTCCTTATGCATTCTTTGGTAATGAAAAAAATCATATAATTACTACATAATATAAAACATGTACCAATTGTGTACCCAACATGTTCCTATTTAATATATTATTCCTTGTATTTTTCCATTATTATGGAACCAAAATAATATGTAGCCCTAAAAAGGCAATTTTTATGCCAATTTACAAACTTGAGTTTTTTTTAGCCATTCCATTTTCATATATCCCCATAAATTCATGCCAAACCATTCTTCCATTTTTTTATTTCCCCACACTTATCTTGCATGTCATCCAATGTTCATAGTAAATAAATATGACACATGCTCCAAATTTCAAGTAGTGGACAAAAACATAGCAGTTAAAAACATAGGTGAAAAACATAGTGAGGATAAAACATAGCAAGGAAAATGTAGAGAGGATAAAACATCTTAGGAACAAAACATAGTAAATGATGCACTCACATAGAAGATGATACAACTTTCAACTAAAGGTCCAAACTCACAAAATCACATTTTCCTCTATTATTTTTCTTATAAATTTGGTGTATTGCTTTTCCACCATGAAATGTTAACTACTATCAATAAAATGAACTAGACAAAAAATAAACAATGTGATAATCACTAAAATGTCCCAATTATGCTCTTTGCAACATTTTTACGACATTACCAATACCACTACATTTTTCCTCACTATGTTTTATCCTCACAACATTTTTATCATACTACATTTTCACTTCTATGTTTTTTACTACTAAGTTTTTGTCCACTATGTTACCACATAGAGCCAAGATTTTTCCATTCCATTTCTTAGCTTGCTCTTCAAAATTTGTATAAAAATCATCTATACAATGGGATTTTATCTCTATTGTTACACACTTATCCTAAAAAATCTTCATAGATATAATTATAATTATAACATAAAAATCCAGAGGGATTCCTCACACAATTGGATTTACAATATTTCATGTGCTTATTAACATAAATAAAATGAATATTTAAATGAAAACAAAATAAAAATAAGGGATTCTATTTGTATTTAAATTTTCTCCTAGATATGGCATCTTATTTATGACCCCATCATGTATTAGTTGAATAATGATTATATTTTATTCACAATATATTTTTTTTGGAATAAATTTTTGAGGTGCCATATTTGTTCCTTATTTTCATATGCATTGTTTATGTTGAATTCGCTAGAAAATTTATTATCAATTTATGTCATCTTCTTGCCATTATCTATGCATATCAATCTCTATAGTGATATTTCTTTATTAACCTTATTTTTGGTTGAAGCATCATTGTTTTTTATTATGATTTTTTTTATTTTTACTTGTGTTTATGTATGGCATCACCATTTAAGTGCATTTCCTCAGGTTTATACTCTACTTTTATTGGTATTTTTAAATAAGACTTCAGTGCAAATGATGTCACCATTGGTTTCTATATATCACATGTTACTTTTTCCTTCTTATACGTATTACCCTTGACCTCCATCACCTTTTGCATTTATGGTTCATTGACATGTTTTTCAATATTTTTAGGTTATTAACCTGCCTAATTCTTTGCACATGGAATCTACATATAAAACATCTTAAACCCCTTATTTTTATCATCCTTTACATTATGGAATTTTACCAATGTACTTGTCATATAAGATGAACCACCTCCTTTCACCTTTGAACATTTTTGTCTAGTTACTTTGAATATGTCATGCCCCCAATGAACACATGCTTAGATGTAATTATTATAAAATTATTCATTTTTTGTCTATATCAAGGCTTCCTTATTCATTAGATTCCTCATATACCTTGTTCATGCATCAAAATTGAAGATATTAATCTCTTCCTAATTTAAATATACTCATTTCACATATGTTAAAACATGTAGATGATTTTATAACATTATAGCCTTCTACACTTGATCATGCTTATAGCCTTCTAAACTTGATCTTTCTAGATGATTTTCTAGCATTATTTTATATAATCATTCATCTTTTATTCCCTTATAAAATTCTCCAAATTTGGATACCTAATATAATCTCTATGATAATGTTATTTTCCACACTTAAAATAAGCTATGGTACCAAGGCCTCTATCTCTACTTCTTTCTCTACACCTAGAAGACATCCCACATTTGTGATAACATCCCCCTTGATTATGGTTACATTTTACACTTTGGTTTTAATAATAACCTCCACCTTAATTCTACTTATAACCTCCATGAATTTGATTCCCACCTTGATATTATAATTTTATCATAATGGTAACTTAGTGCATCCCCATTTCTCTTGCCTCTTTATTATTCCCTTAACCTATAACATGTAATGGGATGTGTGTGGTTGAATTTTAGCTATCATAAATTGTAATTACATCATATGGTCATTTATATATCTTCATATTTTAGTAGGGATAGCCTAGGATGTTTCTATAACATATTTAGGGTATATATAGTAGGCAGTGGCTAGTATTTAATAATCATATTATGAATTATAATCTTATTGTAAGTTTGAAAGGTAACCCCCTCCAAGTGGCTTATTTATAGTCTTCATTATTATGGTTTTATTTCCATCATATTGTGATTTATTACTATGATTCAAGATTATTGATTTAATATTTTCATTATAAGTGGTATTAGATATTTATTTTGGGAAAAAGTGGGGTTAAAACCCCAATTTTGAAGATTCATCTATATCTTGCAAACCATTTTGACATTTTTTTATTGAAGTTGGAGAATCATTCAAGGACACTAAAATTTTTATCTTAGGATTATACGATCATTTTTAGTGATTTATTATTATTTAAATATTTTTCATAAATTTGTTTTATAGGCCCCAATTTTTGGAATTTTGTGCCTTATTTAAAATTTAATGAAATGTAAGAAAATAAAGTGGGGATTTATTCTTTAAATTTTTGGATTTGAGGCTGGAAAAGTTTGAAATCATTTGGTCAGAGGTGAAAATTAATTTTACATTATCATGGCTTTTTATGGTAGGGCCACACACTAGGGGTTGAGGAAAAGGTTTAAAAACTCAATGAAAAAATTCTAACATCTAAGAGATGGACATAAAATCTAGAATTAGTGGAATATCTATTCCTTGGTTTTATTTGATAGATCAAAAAGTGAGATAAGTTGAGTATAATGTGTAAAAAAAGTAGTCTAGTATGGAAAATAAAGGATATGTGGAAAAAATTAAAGGAAAATTGATCAAAATTAAAGTAAGATTGATAAACATTGAAGGAAATATGAGAAACATAACCATGGAATTAGAAAATATCATGATGGCCTTAATTAATAATTCACAAAACTAACCATAAATCACCAATGAACAATTGAACTAAGGTTGATCTTCTAGCTATCCCAATCCAAATCCAAGTACATCATAGTTATGAAGCATGATGTCAATGGTAAAAATGTACAAGTTTTATGGGAAGGTTCAAGTCACTTTGATTAGCCAAATGGAGATTTTTTTATGTACATCATATCCTATGTGGACAAAAGGTGGTAATTTCATCTTTATATTTTTAATTTGAGAAATTTATTTGGTATTAATGAATTTGTGATAAAAATAATAAGGGTCTCAATGTTAATTTATCATCTTTTAATGATGAATTACAATTACACTATCATACGATCATGAATTAATTTATCTAATTATAAAAATTACACCAAATAGAATTTGTTAGGAATTAAATTCAACATTTTGAGAATCTATCTTTGGGAGTGGAGATAATCATAGATGATAATTTTAATGACGTATTTATTATTAGGCTCAAGTATCATGTACAACATGAGGTTTGCATGTTTAATTTTAGATATGTATATGAGTCTCTTATCATGCCACATATATCAGAGAATATGGAACTAGTCACCAAAATAAATCTATTCACAATTATAAGAGATAGGATCAATCCCATATAAGCATTTCCTTAACCTACCAGATTGACTCCTCAACAAGAGAAAATAGAAAAAGGGTTACATTTTAACTATGATATAAATTATTGTCAAAGAAATAAGTATGTGTAAAATAAGTTGTTTTACATTAGGGGTGCCAATGAAAAATTTGGAAAAATATGTAATGTGGAAGGTTGATGATGATTTAGGGGTAGAATTAGAAGAAACCCAACAAATTAATTATTTCCATGAAATTTGAGGCATTAACACTCCACAAACCCTCAAGATAGTGGGTTTTCTTAAAAAATAAAAGTTGACAACATTGATTGACTCAAGAAGTACTCAAAAATTCATAAATAATAAATTAGGTATGTCCTTAAACTATTTTATCATTCTAGTTTAATATTTTTAAGTCATGATTGTAGATAGTGGCATAGTCAATTATTTCGAGAAATGTCATAGTATTAAAGTCTTCATGGGAGAATGTACACTAGATAATCATATTATTTTTGTTCCTATGGTTGTATCAAAAATTATGTTGGAAATCTAACTAATAACTACCTTTGGAATGAAAAATATTAATTTTCAATAAATATTCACATGTTTCTATTATGAGGGAAGGAAATTTTAAATACATGGATTGTGTATAAATTCCACACAATTGGTGAGTTATCATCAAATGAAAAATATTATAAAAATGAGAGTGGATGTGTTTTTGGCTCAAGTATTTTTAATAGAGGCACAACCACAAAAGGGGTCTACATTGACATATCTATAGGCTATTGTGAAGGATCACTTCATATTTTTTAGATAAACACTAAAATAAATTCCCCACAAAAGGGATCATGATGATGTCATTAAAATAGTACTAGGGTGACTTAAAACTACCCATATGAAAAAAATGTTATTGAGAAGACAGTACATGATGTAGGAGCATCAAAGGTGCATTGATATTACATAGATAAAATAGGGAGGAGTTTATTTAGTTTCAATAAATATTCTCAAGGGAAATTTTATCTCAACTTATTTACAGTCCTTGGGTTCAATCAGAGAGATTACATAATTGCAAATATCACAAAGATACAATAGATCTCTTTATCGATTCACTTACTACCCAAAACTCCATGTTATTAGTGTAATGGTAATCATAGTGTCAATAAGTCTCATTGGGGCCTTATTTTTATGGTTCTTAATAGATACACATAATTCATAACTCCCTAAGTTTAACAATGACCACATTTAATCCCTATGGGATATTTATCTATTTGAAAGCCACACTCTAAACACTTTATTCATGGACAAGTCCCTTAGCTCAATACATACCATCCAAACTGGTGAGATTCAAAATTAGATGATGAAGTATAATGGATCCATGGCCATGGAGATAAGATAAGGTAAAAAAATTATAGGATGTCCATATGGGGCCAATAGAGGTTTACAATGACTTTGTGAGTCTAGGAATTTCTTATTATGACAAGATAAAATATTCACATAGGTCATAATTCATGGCAAGGACCATAATATTAAAATTAACATGTGATAATTGGAGTGGATTTTATGAATCCATAGGTCTAAAAATGACAAAGTGACCATGTTAATGAATTTAGAGCCTATTAATTAAATTCCACATGATCACACTACATGACACAATAATGTGAAACTTGAAATCATAGTTCAGAGTTGGGCCATAACACTATAAATGACTTTGAGATCTTTAGATGGTAATAAATCCATTTTAGATCACTAGTTAAGTGTTTAAGGTCTCCTTGGAAAATATATCAATGATAATTAGGTTCGTAGTGACCATGAGGTAGTTAGCTAACCCATGTGCATATTATCACAATAAATCTCCTAAGAATCATAGGTAGTTGGAAGGAACATTCAAGAAATCAGTGAGTAGGGAAATAAAAAAGGATCTCATTCTTTGAATTTATTAAAAATTTTGAAAGGGAAAAATTAGGATAAATTCCAATCATAGAAGGGGATTTTCCCTAAAATTAGGGGTCGATAGAGGAGAGATAAGATCATTAGAAATGTTGACACTAGAAGATAAAAAATCAACATAGATAATGGAGATAAAGAGATTGACCAATGGGTCACATTGGAAAGATTCAAAAGATTGAAAGAGGTCAACATTAGTGTATGTGTTATAGTTAAGGTTGTAAATTCTGTAACATAGAGTGAATACAAATCCTATATAGGTTTAGGGTTAGAGATAAATATGGATAGAATTGGTGTAGAGAGTCATTGTGAATATATATTCCATGAAGTCTTTATTTTCATTTAATGAATAAATAATGAGTTTTGTTTCCACTATTTGAGTATGGATACATGGACAAAGGAAATCCTTTACTGGTACCCCTACTATGAACTTACTGATTGGTATCAAATAAGTATAATGATTTTATTGCAATTGTGATAAAATCCTACAAGTGAATAAGAGTTGTGTGATAAGTTGTGAGAACATTTTTTTGAGTCAAATTCAATTTTTGAAATATAATCTTGCATGTGAGATAGGATTATTTTTTCACATTTGTGTGGGAAGTCTTGAAAGTGTGAATAAATTTGTGAAAAAGAGGATATTTCATGAGTTTAATGTAGTTTGTGAAATAGAAGTTTACTTAAATTAGTTACAAGTTTGGAAATAAATTATGTTTATGAATAAGAAATGGAACATAAAAAATGAATATAACCATTGTTATAATACTTGGTAGACATGTTAAATGAAATATAAGTGATATTAGATGTGATGTAAAAAAGACAAGCAAAAAATTAGACTCATTAAAGAATCTAGCTAAGTGCCCTAAAGTCACCAAACACAAAGATAGAATAAATTATGATTAAGATAGTGTCAAGGATGTATTCCAAATATAAAATGTTTCCCAATAGAGGATACAGGCCAAAATATGTCAAAATGGAATAAAGAGTTAATTCTATTAAACATAGTTGTGTATTTTTAGGTAGAGAAAATCCTTCAATTTTTTTTAAATTGGGTACTATACTTAGAAAGCATTTTTGAAAATAAGAACATTATAGCTTATATAAAGGTGAATGTTACACAACACTAATGTGTGGTAACATAAAAGAGTGTTGAAGAGACTTTTGAGAGAGGATAAAAATATGAGAATGAGCAAGTGAGAGATTGGGAACATATGGCTCATATAATTATAATGTAGATTGGGCATCCCAAATTGCATAAAAGATGGTATAAAGAGCTTAAAAATTTGAGGCTTAGGAATAAAGAGAAAATTGTCTTAAGAAACAATAAGGAAGTGAATTTTCATGGAGAGAAACATAAAATTATTATTTTTTAAATAAGAGTAAGGAGAAATGAAAAGAGGTTCTCATGGATGAAGTTATGATGGAAATATCCACATAAGGGGAGAGGATTTGATCCATCCATAAGGAAACAAAATACTATTTGAACAAATGTATAGAGTACAAGTACTTGTGAGTAGCCTTTGGAAAGTAGGATAAGACATTTTCAACCTATAGAGTGTGATATATTATTAAATAAAAATTAATAATAAGAAATTATAGCCTTTGAGTTATAAAGAGATAAAGACACATCAACTAAAATGGGAAAAGATAAGAGTGGTGATATTGAAACCCATGTTTTTTTTTACTTTGATTGGGTTGAAAGTATTGAAGAACCTAAGGAAAGTGAATATTAAGGTGATTATTTCATTTTTTCAAAATTAATACAATCCCAATGAACATATAAGATCTTGAAGAGTAAAATATTGATAGTATGTATGCATAACAACTAAAAATAAAAATCCTCATTCTAGATGATAGTGAAGAATAAAGGAGGAATAATCTAGTTGAGGTTGTTATAAAATTTCTTGAATAGTTAAAATAACTTTATGGAGATAAAATAGGTGAAAACATTCTCACAATTGAAAAGGAATAATTTATGTGTATATCAATCATGGGTAGGAAAGGAATATAAGACGAGGAAAAAATTCTCCATATTGAGAGATGGGTAGAGGATGAGAAGTTGGTAAGAAAAGTCCCTAACTTGTTAAGGGAAGATGAACTAAATAATATTTGGAAATAATTATAGGAATCATGTCACCCAATTGGTATAAATGTACTAGATACAAGAGTTGATGTTGTTATAATAGAGGCAATTGAAGAAGATAATTGGTGTTTAAAAACCACATGAATAATGAATAGGTGAAGTGTGAAGTGAATAACTATGCACTTAAGGAAGAATGAGGAGAAGATAAGATGATTCATACATTACAAAAAAATTAAAAGGAAAGATGCACAAGTGAGATGATGGAAACATAGAGGAAATTAGAAGAAGGGGTGTCAATACATAATCATCTGGAGAAGAGTATAGGAGACTTTTTTTAATTCTAAAAACTCGTGACATCCTTGATAAGTAAAGATAATGTACATGTCACATGAGAAAAGGATCCATTAAAAATAAATTCATAGTCAAAGTAAGGTGCATATGTGAGAGCATCCCACATGGATATTAATGTTGAGATTCATACAAGTATTCAAAATGATATGAGAGGAAGTAATCAACTTAGAATTGTTAAGAAGATAAAATGGGATAAGTGGAGAATATTTAAAGGAATAAATTTTTAAAATATGTATTTTGAAGTCTAATATAAAACTGGGATAGTAATGAAAAAAACCACTGAGAATTTTTTTAGAGATGGTCAAATGATGGTGGGTTCAAGATCATAATATAAACTAAGATGCAAGAAGGAGAATTTTGGTGGTGGTGGTAAAATGAAGGTGGGTTTTATCCAAAAATAGTATTTAATAGTAATAAAATAATTAATTGGTGGATGTGGTAAAACTATGATGGGTCTAATCCCATAAATGAAAAGATTCTAAGTAGAGATGGGCAAAAGAAAGTTGATTTGAAATCAACAAGATTATATAAATTGAAGAAAAAAATGCGATAATCAATAAACGTATTTTATGTGGTTGAAGAGAGTTTTATGGACATCAATATACATATAAATAGAGTGGTTTTACCAATTATTCCATCCATATGAGAAGGAAATCACATTTTAATTACCTTAGGTGTCTAATACAGGAGCATCTATGGTGTACGAGTAATATTGCATCACCAAAATACATAGGAGTTTTTGTAGTTTTAATAAATAGTATTAGGTGTAGTAATAATCTTATGGAAAAATTGTATCAAATTTTGAATCTCAGTGAATTTTGGATCCACTTCTATGATCACACATTATTTACCTGATAAAGGATCATAGAAGTGGATCTCAAATGTATCAAGATTCAAAATTTGACACAATATTTCCAAAAGATTATTACTATTGTATGGACTATGGAAATATTAGATCTTTGAGTATTAGGTGTAGTTTTATGTTAGTTTATTCAGCATCATGGGGATAAATTAGAGAGATCACATAATGTTATACATCACAAAGATCACATGGGTCTCTTTATTGAGTCATTTTATACCTACATCTCTAATTTATAGGTTTAATAGTGGTCATAGTATCAATGAGACTCATTGAGGTATTATTTTTATGGGTCTATATGCCCATGCACAATTACTAAGCAATTAAATATAAAAATGGAGACATTTAACCTTTACTATATCTTTGTTTATTATGCATCCACACTCCAAATACTTTATTTGTGACTAAGTCCATTATTCCAATGGAGATAATCAAACCCAATAAGATTCAAAATTGGACAATGAAGTCTAAAAAATACATGGGCATATAGATTAGTCAAATTCAACATATAATAAATGGCTTTGATAACACCCCACAAAGCCAAAATAGGTTTATAATGACTTTGTGGGTCTATGAATATGGAATTATGACAAGTGATACAATCATTGACTATTTACATAAGTCATAGGTAATAGTAGGAACCATAGTATTTAAAAAAAATCATGAACAATAATTAAGTTGATTTTATGAATTCATGGGTCCATGGAGGACCCAAAAATAATGGGAATAATTTTTTATCCCATTAATTAGAGATCAAAAGATAATGCCACATGGTAAGATCAAATGTAACCTATTATCATAATTAATAATTTGGTCACAACAATGGGAAAGAAGTAAATATCTTTGGATGGTCATAAATTTATAATTAAATAAATAATGAAGGAATTTAAGGTCTCATTGGAAACCTATAAATGACAAATTTTAGTTATTAGTGATATGAACCATGTGTATGCAATCAGAATAAATATCCTAGGAATCACAGGAAGTTACAGGGAACATTTGAGAAAGAACTGATTAAGGAAAAAAAAAATATCTCATCTTGAAATCCAAGAAATTTATCAAAATGGAAAATTAGGTAAGAGTAAAATCATAAATGGGGCTTTTAATTTTGAAATAAGGGGTTGACAGAGTAGAAAGGATATTGTTGGAAAGGTCAACATTAGAAGATAATAAGTGATAAGTGTAAATAAGGAAGATCAATATATCTACCTACGGTTCACATTAGGAGTCAATAGAACATAAGAGGTATAAATTTGGATATCAAAGAGAAAGGTTTCATAGTGAAGGTTATAAAGTCTACTTGAGTTTTCTCTAAAGAGTGAATTCAAATCATGTAGAGGTTTAGAGTTAGAAATAAAGAGTGATATATTAGGTTTAGAGAGTCAATGTGAATGTTGATACCCTGAAAGCTTTGTTTTCATTTAATAAATAAGTAATGAATATTATTTCCATTAAAAGACCCTTGATTCATGAAAAATACATCCATTCATAAGGGTCCCCTAATTTTAATTTGATCAATACATAGTATGCTATAAGTAGTGTGATGTCCTAATTTTAACAGTTTTATTCATTATTTCACATATGTCCTGGTGTGAAGTGACCTTATATCATTTGAGACATGAGATAATTATTCTTATATTGTTTTTATATTATCACTGAGATAATATATTTTATGTTATTGATGTTATTAGTTTATTACATGATTGTTATTCAGATGCCACTTAATGATGATTTCACTTTGATTATTGAGATGCATACTACATTATCATACTAGTTGAGCTAATATTTCCTTATCATGTGATTATATATTATGGATATATGGATGTTTTCATGTTGATATTACATCATGATGATAAATGGAATATTATTATTTGTGATGTTTTTATGTATGCATTAAGTGTTGATATATATTACTTGAATGTTTATATTTAGTCACTTAAATTATCTAGGGTAGAGAAATTTTATGGGTGAAGTGATTTTAAAGTAATAGGAGGCCAAGTGAGGTAACTAGGAATATGCCAATAATAAGTGCACCAATGGTATTATATGATTAGAGTCTTTAATGAAACTCATAATTTTAATCCAATTCTAGTGTTACATTTTTAACCTAGTTTTGAGTTTTGGATTTATAACCCTTCGTGACACTATTCATACCTTTATTGCCACACCTTAGAAGTTAACTTAGCATTATTTTTAATCATAAATGTAAATATGAGACATAAATTAGTTTCCATTATCCAAAAAATTTAATTTAAAATTAGACACATGTTTTCAAGTTGGTGAAAAGAGAAATTTAGAAGTTGGTAGGTGTATTTATGTCCCTTTTGACCAAAGGGATGGACTTATATATTTTTGAGAGTGGAATAAGATTTATTATATCCCATGTGAATATTTATGGTATGGGTAAGAAAACAAATTTATTAACCAATGGAAAGCATTGCTTGCTCACATGGGTTTAAAGAAGGGTTATTTTATTGTAAGAATACAGTTAGAAGATCTAAGGAATAGTAAGGGACAAGTGTCACCTTCCCATTGATTGTTTTGTCTATAAGAGCAATGAAATCTCCCTTAGAAGGATTTTTTTTTCATTTTGATATGTGAGTTATATCTTAGGAAGAGAGAAGGAGACTTGAGAAAGAGAGGGAGAGAGATTGGTTTTGGAGGAGTTTTCTTGAAATAATACCATTTTAGGAGGTTTACTTGGTTAATTTCAAGTGGAGGAGACAAGGAATGTCTTCCCACTTCACCCACATTTTTTTAAAAAAAATATTTCTTATCTTTATTATTGTCTATGTTTTTCAAGAGGTTGTGAGGCCATTTGGCTTACTCCTCCTACCCCTTAGTATGGAGAGTAGTAAGTCTCATCGAAAACGGTGTTTTTAGAGTATAAATAAGTATGGGATATTATTTTTAGATACCTTATATATTTTATATATTTCATATGTATGTGTGTTATTGATTTAATTGTATGTGGTTTTGATTGGGTGTAAGTGGGAGCCATTATTATAGGGAGGTTTGTTAGGTTGAGCCTACCTAGTTTACCTGACCATTGTTTTTCTGTATACACTTACCTCACCTAAGATTTTTGGTGTCACTTATACTTAGATTAGGGTATCATAGGCTCATAGGTGCATAGGGAAACTATGTAATGATGGAAAAATGATGGGAGGGTGAGACCTTTCTTGGTTTAGCCTTGTGGGAGTACATTGGAGCTTATTTGAAGACTAGTATTTTCATTCTTTTGAAAGCTATTATGAAACATTTACTTCTCTATTAGAATCCATTGACATCTGATAATTTAAATTTGTAAATATTGAAAAATAAATCAAGGAAGAACAAATATTGAGCTTGCAAGAATTTTGGATCTCATTGGTATAGCTAGATGAATGAGGAAAATAAATAAATGTAATAAAAAGCACATTGAAATGCTTTATATTTTAAGTTGAAAAATACATATGAACATTGTCATTAGTTTTTTTCCATAGTAGTTCAAAATAAAAATTTAATTTTTTTTCCATATTACTCACTTTGCATGTATTTTGTTAATCCTAAGAAGGGCTAGTTTCACTTAAACATTTTTTATAAAATTATAAATTAACCAATTTTCTCTAAATTTAATTTTAATAAATAGTGGGTTTATTTATGATTCCATTTCATTTCATGGATTAATTTTTTGATTTATTATTTAATTATTATGAATAAAAACTACTTATTTTTCCCTAACGTCTTTATGAAAATGGACAATCATTAAGAAATTTTGTGCTCACAAAATTATGTAAATTCATGCCTAAAATAATTTTAAACTAAAATACATAAAATTTGGGACCTAATAAAGTTTGTTTCATAATTTTAGGACTCATAGTTATCCCACAATGAATTTTTGAATATTTCTTCCGTATAAGGTAAATTGCAATTGACAAGCCCTGAGTTGGTATAGTAGTATACTTTATTATGGGGCAGGGTCTAGTATAATCCAATGGTTACCTATATGAATATGCAATGATTAGTCTAATAAGGGGGAGAATAAGATTTGTGGTCTCTATGTTGTGGTGCCATTTGAGTCACCACAACTTAGGATAGTGATGAAGGGGGAAGGCCTTGTGGATTTAAGTGATGTGGTTACCCCAACCATAATCCATTTAGACTAATAAGGTGGTCAACATAAGTTGACCACCACTTAACTACTAGAGTTATTTTTAATATGTCTTTATATTAATACTATTTTTTTTAATTAAATAATTTCCTAATTTTTGTGCTATGAAAAACCATAAGTATGACATGAACTCACACCTTTTTTTTCAATCATTTTGGGAGATTACGAGGCTTAGGGGTGGGTGACTAGGAAACGAGACCCATGTACCCCTCTAAATTTTATTTTTGGTCCTCTTCAGCATGAATGTAGTCTAAGTATGTAATACATTATAATTTTAAATATATTCCCTATATCTCATGGAAAAACTTTTTTTTTGACCTTTTTGACATTTGTGGGCTCCTAGAATTCTTGAGATAAGTGAGCCAAAAGGGAACCCTCTATCACATGAAACAAAAATTAAAGGCTAAACTTTAGAAAAGAATGTTAAACTAGCTTGGTGGCTATTAATGATTGAGAAGAATCTTGAATCTCACAAACAAAATTTCAAAAACCATAGGATCTTTAAACCTCCTAGAGACATTTGGAGAAGATGGGTACTCACAAAACAAATCCAAGCATGTTTATATTAGGAAAGAATTTCAAAATGAAATAAAGTGGAAAATGATAAAAACTTGGAGACCCCATTAATGGTGGCCATATAAGGATGAAGAATGTGGAGAGGGATGAATATGGATAGGTCATACCTCAAACCTACTCAAATCTTTGAAAATTTTAAAGTAGGAACTTAGAAAATGATTTGAAACATTTATTTGATTTCTTAAGGATTTATAAGGTTTCCTCATCTTGATTGACATTGATGGTATAGATGGAAGGGATCCAAAAACTAAGATGGAGTGATCCATGAGATAAGTAAGGACATTTCAGACCCCTTTTGAGGTTATATTAAGAGTGTGAGTTATCCTTGTTAATCACTTCCAAAAAAGTACGTGAAATTAAAATTGTAATTAAATTGTGACTTAAGGTGAAAATTGGGCCTTAGGATTGGCCAAAATCTTTGGGGTCCCACATGAACCTCATTTTGATTTAGGATAATTTTTTTGAGCCAATAATTGCTATAACTCACCAATTTTTAGATGAGCATCCATTTTAGACCTTTGGGACATTAGGCCCACTAGGTTCACTTAGAGATTTGTAGGATTATTTGAGAGCTTGTGGGTTGATTAGAGAAAGTGGAGTTGACATGATTGCATAGTGATCATGTGGACACTTATCAATAAAATAAAGTTTTACTATTTTATGTCATTTTAGTCATGAAAATTTTTGGTCATGAAATTTTGTTATCAAAGCAAGGTTTTAACACTAGGATTTCTAGGTAAATTTTCACCTTGATAAATTGTCAATGTTTTGTAGCTTATACTATTAGTAATTTTGAGTTCATTACTTTTTCTTTGATATAACACTAATAATTACATGTGAAGTATGAATTGTATGTGACAAAGGTTGTAACAACATGAGATTGATGATTCTATTATTCTACCTCCAGTTTTATGGGGGTTGGTATATCTTTAGCTCCAAATAGTTTTATACATGTAGTGGATTCTTGGTATATTATAAGAGAGATTATTGGTTGTATATGAGGTTTCTAAGAAGAAATATTGATATCCATCATGGGGTTGATAGACATTAGCTGAGGGAGAGATGTACAGAAACCATAACTTAACACAATAAAGAGTAGAGGGAGATAAAGTGAAGATTATATCCCACATCTCTTCACATTCACATATAAAAGGAGACGTATTAGAGTATCAACATAAAGAGGAGCACTAAGAGAGGCAAGGTTATGACCATCCTCATAGGCCAACATTGGGAGATATATTATAGTAATTGATCTAACTCCATCCACTAAATTTAGATATAATTCATGAGGGTTGTGTAGTTGAGGTAAGGTTAGCTAGTGTTCATAGATGCTTCACATTGTATGATTTTGATTAAAATGGAATATACGATCTAGACACTCACCTTATGAGAGGTATAAATAATATTTAGTGGGAGGATGAGGAGAAGAATCTCTATTTTAACCCAAAAACCATTACTTGGGAGATATTTGAGGACTATTATAGAGATCATTACATTTCACCAAGACACATATAGAGGAAGGTGGATGAGTTCTATGAGCGCTAGTAGTGGAGTGATTTTGTGGCATAGTATTAATGTCATTTCATAAACTTGTTACACTACATTGGGTATGTTATAGATAAGACTATCTATCTAGTTTTTTTATTATAGGCTTGAATGCATATATTTATGTAGTACACATACTCTCCCCACCAATCTTAGTGGTCATGGTGAGGAAGACTTACATTAAAAATGAGACTCAAGGGGAGTACTATGAGGCTTTAGAGAGGTTATAAATAAAAATGTAGTCCTAACATGATGTTAGATCATATGGTGCATAAACCAAACCTAGGGGATGTTGTAGACTTACCATTAAGCTCATGAACCCTTCCATCATAAAAAATAGGGTAACTATCTTAACCAAAATACTTTGATATTCAAGAGGGGTTAGAACTGGCAAGGCCATAACACTAAGAGGAGGTAGTATATACATCCTATTATATAATAGATTAGGCTGGTATGGACTCAAAAATATACGTAGCTAGGACCTTTGAGGTCTACAACTAAAATTTGACAAAGGGCTATTAGAGTCCCATTAGGGTGAGAACAAGTTAAGGGTATGTTATAAAGTTGTGTGCCACCAAAATAGTATGCATGAGATTTACCATATAAATAAGTTTCTAATACAAGGTAGAAGTCTTTGAGGTTTGAACATAGAGTAGGTGTTGTAGGTTGGGGTCACAAGATGTGTGTAATTATGGAAAACCACCAAAAAAAAACTAGGAGACAATCATTAAACTATAGATAGGATTAATAGAGTATCCATTATAGTTCTATCTAATTATGGAGCTTTTGAATCCTTCATATCCATTATATCATGGATTGTTATAGGCTAGACTATTATAGATATCATGAGAGTTGGAAGGTTGAGTTTTACATTATTTCAATGGTGAGCTATTATGTTCTATATTTAGGTAACTTTCCCACCACTACTAAATTTTGCATTATATTCTTTGGGACTTACAAAGTTATTTTGGGTATGGATTGGCTCATTTCTCATACATCCAAGATGGATATTCACCATAATATCATCAAGAGTGTCTATGTATTTAGGAAAAATATGCTTATATATTGGGTCAAGAGACCCACTTCCATTCACATGGTTTCTATGATGCATCTTAAGTAGATTATGCAGAAGGGGTGTTTGATTTTTTCAATCACAAGGGGTGATAGGTTAGATGATGATACGGAGGGGCCCTCATTATATGATCATCACATCCTTTTGGAGTTTTTTGATGCATTTCAAATTGAATTCCCTAGGATGACTCCACCTTAAGAGATCAATTTTAGGATATATCTTATACTTAGGGTTAAATTGATATCTAGAGCACCATATCAGATGACCACGTATGATCTTTATGAGATCAAGTTATAGTTAGATAATTTTTTGGTGAAATTACTTGTTCATACTAATGTTCCCCATGGGGAACACCTATTATATTAATAAATAATGATAGATCCCTTCAAATTTGTGATGACTATCACCATCTAAAAAAATTAATGATAATATAAATTTACCCATTACCTAGTATTTACAACTTGTTCAATAATATGTGAGGAGCCATAGTGTTCTATAAGATAGGTATGAAGTATGGGTATCATAGCTACAAATTACAAAGGAAAATATTCATAAGAACATGTTCTATACAGGATATGGGTAATATGATTTTACAATGGCACCTTTTTGGTTGAGTAATGCCTCAATAGTGTTCATGAGCCTCATGAAAAAAAATTTTAGTACCTTTCTATAACATTTTTCATTGATATTCCTTGAAAAATATTAATATATTCATAGAATGAGTAGGAACACAAGGAATACATGTGACTAGTTTTTTAATTTTTGTGAGAGAACCATTTTGAAGACAAATTAAGGAAGTATTATTTTGAAAAATCATAAGTGCAGTATCTTAGGCACATTATTTTTTAGGAGGGGATATTTGTATACCCCTATAAGATCTATTCTATTAAGGAGTGGATGACACCCATGAGTTTCATAGAGGTTTTGATATTCATGGTTTTTTAAGGATACTATCGTAATTTTTTTGAAAACAAATTCTCAAATTGTGAACCCCATCACATACATTCATAGAAAATAGATTTTTTTGGGAAGAGGAGTGTGAGTATGCCTTTTAGTTTTTGAATGAGGATCTCACTAATTAACACATATTAGCAATACCTTTTCTATTTGAGTAGATATTCAATTATATTGATTCCTCCCATGTAGGTTAAGGAGCCACCCTCATGCAAGAGGTAGGGATTTTTTTAGTGGTGAATCTTCATTAATTCATGAAAAATACATTTTATAATGTTGACATTTGGTGGTTTTATTAGGTAGCTGACAACACAGGATCACCTAAATTTTAGGGTAGAATTTAAATTTAAGGGTTGGTTCGCCTACTTTTTAAAATAAATTTATTTTTTAAACGTATATCATCGATACAAAGAAATTAAATCTAGGGTAATTAGCCACTATATGTAATATATTAACTTTATAACCTAATGGTATCCACTCCTTGAGTACATTAAACTATCTCAAACACTGGTATCTACTATTAAGATTTTATAACTAGCACTTGAGTGACTACAACTAGGTGTTAGATGATAAAAATTAGGTGTTAAACAATAAAAACCTAGTGTTGGGTGATAATAAATAGGTGTTAGATGATAGTGACCAAGTGTTAGATGATACTGACTAGGTGTTGGATGACAATAAGAAGGTGTTGGACAACATCAACTAAAGTAGGTGATTGATAAATGAGGTGCATGGATGCCTTATATAGGTGATTGGATGGGTATATCCAAAGTAGGTTACCATATTTAACATGAAAATAGATGATTAGATGATGCATCTAGGTGAATACATATTATAGTTAGATGATTGCATGATGGAGATATGACTACATAATGCAGTTAAACTACATGATGTAATCATCTGAAATACATCATGTAGTCATCTGACTGCATCATGTAATCATATAACTATAAGTTTTATTCACCTAATTAAATCATCTATTCATCTATATACATACTAAAAATGTCTGATTAAATCACATATCCCCCTCTAATTGCCTAAATAGGACATCCACACACCTCATTTTCCAATCACCTACTTCCATTTCTATTATCTGACACATTCATACTATCATTTGACACCTTCTTACATTCACCATGTATCACCTCATAATTCACCTACACTATTATACACCTTCCAAATTGATTCTCCACTATTGCAAAACCAATTCTCCTAGTGACCTCTAGGCATTTTTAATATAGGCCACTAAATGTTTCCCTACAATGAAGGCAAGGTGGTTACCTATGAGTTTTAAAAAATCAAGGAATATGAGCATAGATATATGAATATGATATTGAGTTTATAGATATAGTGAAAGATTATTTGAGATGGTGATATTTTTTTCTTAACTATCACTTTGTACTAAGGACAAATCACTTAATCCTACAACATATTTTTAGTCATTTTAATTTTCATACTTGTCAATAGTGTTAGATGGAAATTCTATGTGAGTATGATTGTGATATATTATACACTAAGGTAAAATATAATATGGTTATAGATTATTTGAACAAGAGACACCATGATTTGGAAGTGATGATATTATTCACTAATTTTTAAATCAAATCATTGAACATATTCCTAAGGAAAGTTTATACCAGGAGGTGTGATGAATGATAGATTCAGAGAAGGCCCTGAATGGAAACTAAAAGGTATTTAATATTGATGAAAATGGTATATTTATGTTATATGGGGAATTAATTTTCCCACTTTTTTTGATTTACACATTTTTATATTTATAGAGTGTCATCAAGCTCCCTATTAGGCACATGTAGGAGTGAAGAAGATGCATACAGAGATGAGACACTTATATCATTGGGCTAGCTTATGGCATGACATTTAAGACTTAGTAGATTGACTCCTTGAGTATTAGAGAATCAGGAATGAGCATAAACATCCTATAGGTTTTTAATACCCCCATGGGATTTTGGAATGGACATAAAATGCCATATTCATGGACTGCATTGCTAAACTACATGCATCATCTTATCATCATGATGAGATCATGGTGACTATGGATAAGTTGATGAATGTAGATTAATTTTATCAAACAAAGACCTCTTATGATGATATGCTAATGAAAAGGTATTTTTTGGATGACGAGTTCATTGCACTAGATTCCCCATAAGATCATCTCTGATAGAGATATTGTTTACATGTCCGAATTTTAGATCACTCTACATAAGGCATTGGTCACTTAGATCATTTTAAGTAATTCCTATCATCTAAATATTGATGGAAAAATTGAGTGAGTCAATTAGGTTTTAGTGGACATAATTCACATATATGTCATGGACCAAAAGTCTCATTGGAAGTATTACTTATACCTTATGGAGTTTTCATATAGCTATAACTACCATAGTTTGATTAAAAAAAAGATGCCATATAAGTTTATATATGCTATATATTGTAGGACCCCTTTAAGTTTGGATAATAATGAAGACAAATTTTTCATTGGTCTTTCCATGTTGTAGGATATGGAGTGATAGGTAGTTCAAATTTTTTAGTTTGTTGAGGATGCATGAGAATGAAAAAATAAGAATGCAAATGTGAAGAGGACCAGTCACCACTTTGAAGTGGGTGACAAAGTTTTTTTAAAAGTGAAACCCAAAAATATCCATATCTATTATGAAAAAGGTTAAAATTTTTCATCTAATTTTTTTGGGTTCATTTAAGACCTTGGAGACCATTGTCCATGTATCTTATCTTTTAGCCATACCACTTATCATATCACATGTTCACAACATGTTCCATGTTCCTATTTTGCATCACTATATACCTAACACTACCCATGTTCTAAATTGGATTAAATTATAGGTAGATATAGACACCCATACAAATTATATTATTAAATATGAATCAGCATTTATAAAATGGGTGGCTTTCACAGGCAAAGACATAGGCTAGGTCAAGGTCCAATGTGATAGATATGACGAGACACTTGATACTTGGGAGGATGCAACAGCTTTGAGGGTCCATTTTACCCACATATTTAAATTAATTATATGAGGAATTTTTCATAAATGGAAGGGGATGTGAGGCCCTAATTTTAATAGTTTTAGTTTTTATGGATTATTTGTTGTTTCATACATGTTTTAATGTGACATGATCCTTATATTATTTGATAAATGGGATATGTATTTTAATATTGTTGTATTGTTGTTATAATATAATAAAGATAATGAAATTTATTTTATTTGTGTCACTAGTTTATTACATGATTAATATTCATGTATTCTAGTTGTGGTTGTTTTCACAACATGCCCTAATTTACTCATAAAATCACAAAACCCCTATTTGCTCTAGAGTCTAGTCTTCTGGGTTTTATTCAGGTCTAGCCTATTTTATTTGATGATTTGGTTGGGGAAGGATAATTTAAAGGTTTAAATATTAATATTATATTTGTTTCACTCTTTAGGCTAGCTATGAACTTAAAAATATATCTATTACATAGACTTTGTCTAGAAGATTGTATTTGGGACTTATTTGATATAATTTCTTGAATTTATCACAAATCTGATAACTCCTTGTTTGTTTTGAAATATGGTTTGAATTACATTCAAATATCCCATTTTTAGACCATTTCACCTTAAATTTGTGCAAATTATATGACCATTACAAGGTTTTTATTATTTTTCTTGAGAAGATTGACATGATATGGCCTAGTTTTGGTTTATTTAATTGAGCAACTACATCTATTTAAATTTTAAAATTTAGTCTCTTAGTGAATTTTTAGATTAAATTGGATATGATTTTCTATCAAATGGGGACATTTTATCTAATTTTACATCTTTGTTTAGTCTCCTTATATTCTTTTGAATTAATCTTACTGAGTTTTCTTAAGATTTGTATGATATTTTCTTAAGTAGTTTGGTTTGTATCTACTCTTCATCAAGGTGAAATGTCTAATATTCTTTGTAGTCTCACATTTTAAAGCTTGGACACTTTTAAATAATGGACTAGTTTTGGTTTTAAGTTAAGGGGGAAATATTATGCACATACTTGTTTCCTTTTGCCTATACTTTGATTTTGCTTTAGTCTCATTTTATTGAAGGTTTATATATGAAATGAAATGGATATGTTTTTCTCTAATGAGCAAATGATAATATAAGAATCCTCTAGTTTATTATTTCCTTATCCATTTCATTTGGATCTTCTGGGTAAGAAGGATTGTACCACATTCACAACACCATGTCTTTTTTTTAGGCTCCTTTTAAGCTTATGCAGTTGACCATTGACCTTGTAATAAAATGATATGTTAATAGGTGTCACAATCATAGTTAATCACTTCATTATGGATCTTATATATATGATCCTAGGCCTTAAAATTTTTATATGTGCAAGATCATGCCACATGGCATGATCTCACTTCATTGGGACCCAAATCCGCATCAATTTCCCAAAACATGCCTTGAACCTCTTGGATGCATGAGATCATGTCATGTGGTACAATCCCATTTATTTGGGGGCCTATTATAGTTTATATACCCCCATTGATATTCAAACCCCCAAATTCCATAGATTATGTTTCATGGCATGATCATGTTTCTTTGAGTCCTCATGGTGGTCCATATGTTTATGAGTCTCCTATGTGAAAGATATCTAGACGAGTGTCAAGATATCATTTCACCAAGAGTGTGAAGGTCATAAATCTAAGTTTTCACCAATTTATACCCTAAATGAGTGAAAATAACCCATGTGTCATGGATGTCCATCTCGATGACATGCTAGCATACATATGAAAATTTCATGAGCTTAAATTTAATGGTATTTAGCACGTCAAAACTAACAAAAAACTTGGATTATTTCCCTTATTTTCAAGTTGTTTAAATTTTGTTTAAGTATTTATATTTTGGGTCTAATCTAGATAGTTAAGTGTTTATAATAACATGTTTTCTAGTCAAGACCCATAGTAGGAAATTTTTCATCAAGAAAGGATTCAGTTTTTAAAAAATATTATTCAGGAAATCTAATGTCAAAAGCATGTTTTATCATGGAATGATTGAGTTAAGCTTTTGGTTCTATGGACTATTTATTCTTGAGGATGTTTATAATTTATTCCATATCATCTCATTCCATAAAAGGAATTGAAGTTGATTGTGTTTTTCCTACTATTTGATCTCATGTTTCTATCTTTCATTTTCTAAATAGACTTGGCTATGTGTTTGAAAAAGAATTTTTTCTATTTGTGTCTTCTCACTTTTCTTACAGCTTATGCCTGAGTCATTTTTCATTGAAAATATAAATTTAAATACTAATGTATAGTTTTTATGTTAGAAAACTAATGACTAATTATCTTTTCACAGGTATAGATTCGCTAGGATGTTTCTATTTATCAATATTCTAGGTCTTCAATTCTATAGAATAATTTAGACATAGATCCAGGCCTTCAAACCTCTAAGTGCACAAGATTATGTCATGTGGCATGATCTCATTTCTCCATGTCCTTTGGATGATCAAGACAAAGTGTACATGAAATAAAATCCTTGTATATTATTGTCATGTTAACTTTTCATAAGCAGTGAGAAGTGGATGAATGGGATGACGTTCTCAAGGAAGATACATAGAAATCTAAGAATATGGCTTAGGCCTAAATTTGACACCTATATTTTCATTTTCTACCATCAATATCTAGAGATTAGACTATGAGTCTAATCAGATTGATGTAGTCATGAAAAATCTTATCTTCTAGCATAAAAATGGCCATGTGATGTAGGTTCCCAAGTAGGTAAAATAATGGATTTAACCATAATATTTTATGTGTTCATTGTGATTGAGATGAAACATAAATGACAAACTATTATCTTAATTAGGCAAGGACATTACTAAGTAGAGTATGGCCAACTAACTACTTTGAGGGGATCTTCCACAATTCCATCTACCCAAAATTAATTTTTAAGATCAATTAATGTGGCCTTAATCTTGAGTTAATCAATATTTTACTTGGCCTAATTCAATTTTGAGTGGGGATGGGCATATTTCATTAAGTGTTTCTAACCACCAGTTAGGTGGTTAGATTTATGATTTAGTGGAATAATTGGCCTATAAGAAACTAATACTCCATTGTAATGAGGGATGGTCCATTTAGAATTAGATATAGAGTAGAGGACTTGGCCATTTTTTTTCTTGTAATTCCCTTCTTTCTTATTTTATCTTTCATTCTATCATGATTTGAGGCTATATGAAGACTTTTTTATAACTCACCTAAGCATTGATGAATCTTAAATTTGTTCTCCATGAATTATCTTTTATATGAAAGCTTTGTGAATGATATTCATTGTCTATGGATTTATATGGTGAATTTTATTCCCTCTTCTATATAACTACTTGATCCTTAGACTCTTTCACCATATCTACCTTCGGGTTTTGTTATGCTAGTTAAAAGGGTCTAGATTCATAAGAGATTTGTCTATTTAACAGATTAAGAATTATCTTCATTATAAAGTGAGATCATATTTCCTTTCTCTCTCTCTCTCTTTTTATATTTTTTATATATGTTACGTTAGCTTTATATTAGTCTAAATTGTAGTCAATTGTTCAATATTTATTTAGAATTCATGTTCATACTCCACTTGTATTCTTTTATGCATTATTTAAAATAGTAAACTAAAGACAAGTGCTAACCAATAGCACTTTCATTTTTAAGTCTAAACAAGTCATTTATTATAGACACAAGATAAACCAAAGTTTATTTCATAAGTATTAGATAAATACTCCAATAGACCCCTTGTATGGAATAAATTGCATTAGCCAACTGAGCTATTTGGTACACCATGACTTATAGACATAGACCTTGGGGAAGTTGCTACCATAACCTACTTAATTTTAGGAGAGATAGATGGGAAGAGGGTGAATACTCACTAGTTGAGAATTTACTCCCCTCTCTTCCTCTTAAATTTAGTATGGTTGTGGTAAATTGACCACCAATAGATTGGTGCTAAGAGGGATTGATAAAGTAAACTTTGATATTTATGATTGATTATGTTTAAAATATTATAGGTTTCACTTATATAAGAACATTCCAAGTTTATAAAACTATAATATAAAATATTTTCACAAGGTTAAAGTTAGTCAAAGGTGAATTTGAGCTATTTCAACTCTCAAAACATAGGAAAGCTAGGATTGACAAAGGGAATTCTAAGACCAAACAAACTTGTTCATCTAAAAAATCTAGCACTGCCATAGTTCCTTTTATTACTATATTTGCCCTCCTCAAAACCCAATAATGGATAATGTTTCCTAATTATGAGGAGGTAATTTTCCTTTGAACATTCTAGGACTCACCCATTACTTATCCAAAAATATTGAGATGTTTTGCCTAGCATATGTTCATGGTGGGGTGATAACAATAGAGGAACACACAAAACCTCAAATATGACTTAATAAAAAATCAAGTCCAATATAAAGATGTCACTTGTAGGTTATTATCTTACACTTTAAATGAGTTATTGTATGGTTGGTACTTATGTCTCCTAATGGATACATCACCTCTTGGGCTAACCTTGAGATTGTGTTTATTAACCACTTTAGGATATCGATAGACCCTACCATACTTTATCACTAATTTTTAGATTCCCATAGAGATCCCAATAAGAATATGGGTGTATTTAATACTAGGTTTCATAATATATACAAAATATTAAAGGAACCCTACACATATACTGAATTGGCTACTATACAAACATACTTGAGGTCCCTAGACCCTATGACTTCCATGTTCCTTAGGAGGACCCTAGAAGCTCTTAAATATTTTTCCTTAGACTATAATGAGGAATTTTGTATTGAATAAAATATGGTACCCTAAGGATATGGTATTGGTCCCTTGCCCTCATTAGGAAAACCTGATGCCTATAACCAAATTCCTATGATCAACTAGGCCCTTATGTAGAACATTTCTTTAATGAATTTAATCTCAGGAGTTATGTATTCAAGTTTGAATCTAGTCTATAATCTAATTACCTTGAACCCCATGCCTAAAAATAATCCCTATTCTCCCCAAATCATGTACTATCATAAGTTTTGAGTCAACAAATCATTCTAAATTTTTAATAACATTATAACCATTTCTAGTAAAAGTAGTTATACTACCAATAAAAATAAAAAATAGGCTATCTTTTCATTCCTCAATAGTCATACACCTATTATTAATACCCACAATGTGGTGAATCCTTATTTTCCTATGTTTTTAAATGATATTGCATTAATGACTAGCCCACCACCTCAAGCTAGAATTAAACAAAGTGCCCCTATGAACCCTAAGGTATCTAATTTGTAATAGATGGTCCATTTATTGACCATTAATATGGTAAAATTAAATATATATGTTCCTCAAAACACCAACCAAGATATGAACAACCCACCTCAACACAAAAATTACAACTTTCAAAAGAATAATAGGCAATTGAACACTAGGGCTAATAATGAGAATGTGCCCAGTCCCCTTGAAAACACAAATTAGAATAAAAATAGTTCCTCCAAATTAGTAAACATAAAAGACATAGCCTTTCAAACTTGGTGTTTAATGCATAATAGAACAAATCATGTTGAAATATACTATGCTCAATTTGCATTGGTCTCAAACCTTGAAATAGTATTTATACCAGACAATGGTAAATCAAGCCCAAGTGGAGATAAACTGAGCACTGTCATGGTCTTGGTGACCTATGATTTTCCATTTGAAATTTATAGTGAGCCACAAGATAACCTAGATGAGTTTCATGATTTTAAATAGTTCCAAAGGGTAAAACATATCAATTAAGGAGTAGGTTGTATAGTCTTTTGACTACTTCTACTCTCTCTAACATCTTTTAGGTTCCCCCTAATAAAAACTCAAGTAATAATCCTTCTCCCCTTAGGGAACCTACTACTTCACATCAGCCTAGGAATAATTTTTCACCTCCCTAAGATGATGAACCACTAGAACAATGTAAACATGAATATAACATCATAGAATACCTAAAGAAAACCAAGGCCAACATAACAATGTTTGAGTTGTTCAAATGTATAACCATAAATACTTATTGATAAAAGAATTTTATTCCCCTAGGAGAAATGAAGCTAAAAACACTACTGATGCTCATGTTTTTGTCCATAAGGAAAATATGTAAACTCCCATATTTTTTTTAACAATAATTTTTTTTGGAAAAACTTACACAATCATTTGGTGAATTTAGGTTCTTCAGGGAATGTGATGTTTAATGCCATTTTCCAATAGTTTGGACTAACACCTACCAAATCTAATAGGAAATTTGTTTGATTGGAAAAATCAAAATTTAAAGTTATTGGTGAGTTTAATCACATACACATGTAGTTGGCCTCTGATTTTAGAGTGCCAAAATTCATTCACATCCAAGTGGTGGGCATACCTTAGGCATACAAGATGCATCTCAATCAATATTGGTCTATGATGCTTAATGGGTATATGTCCACTAATTTATCCCACATGTAGCTTCCATGGTAAGGCATGCAAAATTATACCATTATTAAGAGGGAGCCAAATATGACTCACATTATTACAAAATAAATTAATACTAATGATATATTGTATGATGAATTTGAACTAGGGGTCTATGAAATTGAGAAGGAAGTGAAATTTTATGATAGGTTCTCCATTAACATTCTTATTGTGTAAGAAGAACCTAAATTTTAAGAGTTGGATCAACTAGATGAGGAAGATATCCTCTATTCACCATAATTATTTTTAGTTTATAATCCTACCCCAACACAAAAAATGTCAAGAAAGTCCATTCATGCGAGAAAAAGAAATAAAAAATCCTAGAGGCTACCCATAAGACCATTCTCAATAATTTTGGAAGAACATTTAATACAAAGTATCATACTAGAATGTCATTATCATTTGAAGGGGAATGTGTGCCAACATTAGAATATATAAAATATAAAAAATTAGTGAACATAATAGTAGCACCCACCTTGTAGAATCCACTATGCACAACTGAAGATCATATGTGGACCTTGAAGTTTGATGGATCCAAATCAAAGAGAAGGTGTGGTGTTAGGATTGATCTCATCAACCCAAAAGGAAGGTATTATTTGGTATCATTTTGACTAAATTTTTACTACACTAATAATGTGATTGAGTATGGAGCATTAGTGCATGGCCTCCAATTTATACTAAGGAAGGAGGTGAATAACATGAAAGTCCTTGGAGATTCAAAACTCATGGTCAAATAAGTTAGAAACCACTATGATTGTAGTTAAAAATATATTTCCAAGTACAATAATAGAGTGTGAAGTCTTATTTAATAATTAAATTCATTCAACATCCAAATGTTGCCCTAAAAAATGATTATACATCAGATGTGTTGGTAACAGATGCAAGCACTTTAGAACCCATTGCTAAATTTAGATTAAGGAGATTCTTAATAAAGCTAGTCTCCTCATTCTATTCTAGATAATGTCAAAAAATTCTAAGTCCTCATTGGTGACCAGAATATCATTAAATTCATCACCAAAATTGACACATTTGAGTCGCATATCATTGATGATGATGACATAGAGGAGTTCAAACTAGATGAAAAGGGGTCATCAAATTGAATACTAATAACACATTGAAAGGTATGGTGTCATTGGAGAGGCTATTTAACATGGAGTATCAATGTTAAAAGGATAAAAAACTATGCTAAAGGGATTCTCAATCAACATTTCTTATAATCAATATAAGAGAATCAAAACTTATGCTTTTAGGCACAACTTTTACCTAGATTAAAAAACAAAGTATTGTGTAGGTTTTAAAAGAATTTGGTGACACCATTACATGGATATATGAAGATTTGAAAATTTTTGACACCTCCATCCCCATGCATAATATTTTGATGAATCATAGTGTCGCACCATTCTACCAAAGGAAAAATCAAGTCAATCCATAATTGGAGCCTTTAATTTTCAAAGAAGTGTAAAATTTAATTTCTACATAGATAATCCACCCTGTTAAACACTCCAAATGGGTGGCCAACTTGGATATTATTAAAATGAAGAATGGGGAAATCAAACTCTATGTGAACTTAATAAATATGAAAAATTCTTTTAAAAAGGATAAATAACCACTACCTTCACTAGATGAAGTCTCATAAATAGTGAATGGCTATCAAATGATATCATTTATAGATAGATATTTAGGCTACAATTAGGTAATGGTCAATAATGAGGACATGATAAAGATAGCATATATAATTAAGTGGGGTACGTTAGCATATAAAAGGATGCCATTAGGACTAATAAATGTGGGTGCCACCTTCCAATAGGCCATGGATATTAAGTTCAAGGATCTCATTAGTAGATACATAGTCATATACATGGATTACCTAATAGTCTTTTTCAAGAACACAGAAGATCACGTGAAGGACTTGAGAGTAGTCTTGTAGAGGTGTAAAGACCATAATATCTCCATAAACCTAAATGAATGCATATTTAGGGTCAAAAAGGGTAAGTTTTTAGGAAATTTATCTCTGAATGAGGTATCTTAATAGATATAAAAAGAGTGGAGTCCATTTTGAAATTCCATTTAGAAAAAAGATGAAGTCATTATTTGGAAAAATCAAAATTTTAAGGAAGTTCATCTCAAATTTTGCTAAGACAGTCCAAATACTGAACATGATAAATGAGGATGTTAAGGTCAAATGGATGACTGAATAATAAGTGTATTTTGTAAAAATCAAAATGCCAATTGTAAACACATTGGTGCCTATCAGTTTTGACTACACATAACTCTTCTACATCTATTCATTCACTTAATAACATTCAATTGATGTTATTACAACACATAAAAAAGGAGTTGGGGATGAAAGACTTATCTCTTTTATAAGTGACCTAATAATAAATGCTTAGCTTAGATACTAAACCATTGACAAGCATGATTTTGCATTGATCAAAGTGGTCAAAAATTTTAGGCACTACATCCTATGCAACAAAGTGTTTTTTGTTGTGCCTGACCCATATATTAAGATAATGTTAATGCAAAAAAAGTTAGGTGAGAGATGTGGGAAGTGTATAACCATCCTATAATAATTTTATCTAGATTTTTAGAATTTTTATAGGTTAGGGGCTCAACAAGACCATGGCTAAGGTGGATCCATAGATTACCTACCAATAACATACAGTACCAAGCATTACAAGTAATTATTGGTTTCAAGAGATAGTATATTATTTTTCAAATAATGAGTGCCCATCCCAATTGAAACCCACTTACAAGAGAGAATTATACCTACAAGTAGAAATTTCACGATCAAATTAGGTGTGTTGTATATAAAAAACCATGAAAACATTTATCTAAGATGTCTGAACAAATTTGAAGCTATTAAAGTACTCATGAATTTCCATGGTGGGGTTGGTAATAGTTTAAGGAATTCCATGGCTTATATAATAATTAGAGTAGGTTATTACTAGCTTTATGTTTTAAAGGATACCCATGCTTGCATGACAAGCTATCATATTTACCAAGTAGTTTTGCATAAATAATACACTCTAGCTATTCCACTATAATTGGTTATTGAGTCTTGTCCATTTAGAAAGTGGGGATTTAACTTTGTGGGGTCCATCAATGTTAATTCTTCTATTAGACACAAGTTTATCCTCACTATAAATCATTTATACATATGATATATTTAATACAAAACACTCATGAATTTCCCAACTAAAGTGGTGATCAACTTCTTTTAGGACCACATTATAAGTTTGTATGATGTTCATTTTGGTATATGATAATGTCCCTATTTTATCCCAATTGTAATTTATTGATTGGGTGTATGACCACCAGGTAATCCTTAAATTCTCATCCAATTACTACCCAAAAGGTAATGATTTAGCTAAATCAACTAATAAGAACTTGTTAGATGTGATTAATAAAGTCCTTAAGAGGAATCCTATATATTGGTATATTGTTTTAAAGTTTTCATTATGGTCTGATAAGACTAGGATCACGTCTTCTCTAGGTACTTTCCTGTACTATTTGGTATATGGCCAAGACTTATTCTTCCCTCTAAACCTCAAAATCCCAACCTTACTATTCATTAAAGACTACCTATAAGATAATAACAAGATAGAGGCTTGTCTCTTGAACCTAATACAGTTGGAATACAATTATGATGTAACCATGATCCACTTTAACAAGCATTAAGGAGTTTTCAAATGCTAGTTTTAAAAGTGAGCTAAATAATCCTTTCAAATCTCTAATTTAGTCCTTCTTTGAGATAAAGCTCATGAAAATAAGGATCAACATGGAAAATTTGATTCCCTTTGTCTAGGACCCTTCTAAATCTTTGAAATCCTAGGTGAGAATGCTTTCCACCTAAGTTGTCTAATTGGTGAGGATGTTCCATTTCCTGTTAATGGATAATTACTCAAGAAATAATTCTAATATTGAGTTTGATTATGGTGGTCTTGTAAATAATTTCCATTTTACTTCTTTGTTTTCCCTTCCTCACTATTTTTTATTTATTTTTTTCTATTTTGTTTGGGTTTATTTTTTACACAAATGACATTCTAGTGCATAGGTACTCAGATTTAAGTAGCATTACATTTAGTCTTTAACTCAATTCTAAAATATTTAGTTGGTTATCTATGTTATAAATAATTTTGTGTTTGATAAGTTGGATATGGGTTGTCTAAATCTTGAATAAATTCTCTTGAAACCTATCACAAAGGACACTTTAATGATTTCTAGATTTACCTAGATAAAATAGTTTCATCCAAGCTATAAAAGTAAAAAATATATAATTATAATTTTGATTTACCATGGTGGTCCCCAAGCCAAAATTTAGATGCTTAGAAAAAGGTAGGAGTAATAGAAAATAAAAAATATATTATTTAAAAAACTCAATGTTTGGGTGATTCAAACAACCTCTATTAGGGATATGGATGCCTAGATGGTAGTAGAACAAGGCTTTATGTGGGACTAAAGGAAACTCTATCAGGTCTATATAAACCTCATCAACATCAAATAAATGTCTAATTATTCATTCCAACATAAAAATTCACTAGCTGGATGATCCTATTTATTACACCTAGTCCTTGTAAAATTAAAAAAAAATACACAAGCACACACTAGTCATTGAGATTGGCTAATTTGGGTTTTGCAATCTTTCCCCTATATTTTAATAAGTTATTTCATGTTTTAGGAATTGGGATAAGCCAAATATTTTGGGTTATAGGCAAGGTTTCAATGTCCCAAAATATTTAATACTATTTTATAGTAGAGTTGACATTTATTGTTGCTTACATGATATGCCCTAATTTATTCACAAAATTAGGGAGCCTCTTTTTTCTTTGGAGTTTGGTCTTTTGGGTTCTATTCATGTTTTGGCCAATTTTATATAATGATCTAGTTTGGGAAGGGTCCTTGAAATATTTTAGTCTTAATATTATATTTGTTTCACTATTTAGGGTATGTCTAAAATTAAATATGTCTATTGCATACACCTAGTCTAGGAGATTGTATTTGGGTCTTATTTGATATAATTACCTAAATTTATTACAAATGTGATAAGTCCTAGTTTGTATTAAGATATGTTTTGAATTACAGTCACATTTCCCATTTTCAAACCTTTTTAACTCAAATTTGTGCAAATTATCTAACCATTATAAGGTTTTTATTATTTTTATTGTGCAGATTCACCTGATATGGCCTAATTTTGGTTTATTTTACTAAGCATTTGTATTTGATTAACTTTTAAAATTTAGTCTCCTAGTGAACTTTCAAATTAAATTGGTTCTAAGTGTTGATCAAATGGGAACATTTTATCTATGTTTAATCTCTTTTGTTACTTTTGAATTATTCTCACTAAGTTTTCTCAAGATTTTCATGATCTTTTCTTAAGTAGTCTAGTTTGTATCTACTCTTGGTCAAGGTGAAATGGCTAATATTCTTTGTAATATCATGTTTTAAGGTTTGGTCACTTTTAGATAACATACTAGTTTTGGTTTTAAGTTAAGGTAAAATACTTTTTTTATGCACATGTTTGTTTCCTTTTGCATATCATTTTATTTTTCCTATATCTTTTTTCCCAAGGTTTAAATTTAAAATAAAATAGATATATATTTCTATCATGAGCCATGATCATCTAAGATTTATTGGGTATATTTTTGCCTTAGCCATTTCATTTAGATCTGACCTAATGAGCAATTAAGATTCTAACATGTGTCATTATCCTAGTTACTCACTTCACTATGGTTCTTAGATCTATGAGTTTGGGCCTTATAAATTTTGGATACAAATGATCATGCCATGTGTCATGATCCCAATTCATCATGACCTTAGGATCCCCTTATTTTCCCCAAATAGGACTTGGACCTCCTAGATGCATGGGATCATACCACATGGCGTGATCATATTTCTCTAAGACCCTAAGGTAGTCTATACACTCTCATTGATAGTTGAACCTATATATTCCTAAGATCATGTTGCACGGCATGATCCTATTTCTCCAATCCCCAAGGGTGTTTGGTATGTTTATGAGTCTCACAAGTGAAAGAGATCTGGACAAGTGTCAAAATATCATTTTTCCAAGAGTGTGTAGTTTTATCAGTCTAAATTACACCATTAAGGTAAAGGTGTTTTAGACCTACCTCATCTAGCTGATACAATGGGATGATCTCTAGGTGTGGGTAGCCTATTAAGTGAGATGAACCTCTAGTTTTGGGGATATATACCTTGATGCATCATATAGTCTCAATTCCTAAACCTAATTTCTTTTCAATGAAAAGGGATAGAAAGATGCATGAAATAAACCTAATATATGGGAAGTGATGCACCAACATGTTATATCCTCTCTATTTTACTCTTCAACAATATTTATGAACAAGATAAGGACTAATGACTATACCACTCTCCAAAATGCCCCTAAGCATGAGTGATTTGCATGGAGGCTATACTAGATGAATATAACTTAAAGGTAATGAAAGGGAGGTATAATTAAAGACACTACAAATCTAATTCTACTCCAAACATAATCTATAACACTTTAACACACCATATGACCTATAAATAATAATCTCCTAGTAACTAGGTGACAACAAAGACCTGCAAATGGAGATAAGACTCAACCACTTGTGTAAATCAACAAGTATAAAACACACTAAACTAGAATGGAGAAGTTGAACCAATCCTTATATTAATTCAAAGGTTAAAATATATAATTTAGGTAGATTTTCTTCATACCTAATTGAGGGATTCTTACAATAGTCTTTAAGCCTCAATTTATAAAATATCAAAAAGAGAGAAAAGGAAAATGTGGCAGATAAGTGTGGAGGAGAGGCCATGATGATCCTCATTAACTCAAAAATGAGTTAAAAACATGAATAAGCATTAGTAATATCTACATGACTTCTCACATGCATTGCCTTGGCTACAAAATGGTCTTTAATGGGCCCTTAGGTGTATAGGTGTGGTGGATGGCCTATTTTTGGTCATCATTGATCCCATGAAGATTCCATGAACCTTGAAATTACTCCATCACTCCTTGTCATGCAATGGGAGGTCATGCACTCATTATGAGAGGTATTTAATTACTTGAACCTATCCATTACTCACTTAATTACCGCCCTCCATGTCATCTTAATCCCATTCAACATTATCTTCCTAGTGGGAGAGAGAGAGAGAGTTGGGACTTAGAGGATTTTAGGTGAGTGATGAGTCTGAGAATGGATTAAAGAGAATGGTACAATAATGATCCTACTTTTGATAGTCTAATCACCATGTGAATAGGACTACAACATGACCATAGGCATAACTATTGTAGCATAGGATTTCACCCTTTGTGGGAGAGTTTCTCAGGCTCTCTCACTCCTAGCTATAAGCATTAGGACAACCTTAGGATATGGGTATCATATAGTGAGGTTGAAACTCTAAGATTTTTAATGAGGATAGCTTCTCAGATGCTTCACTTTAGCTTGTTCCCACACACTAAAAACCACTATTCACCAAGGAAAAGGGAGAGAAAGATAACATAAAAAAGGAAATCTAAGCTAAGCGAGGTGAAGCACCAAATAGAGAGAAATCCACATAAGCATGAAATAAACACTAATTCAACATAAAATAATTCTTTCCCACATAACCTCACCACTGGTTAATTTGCATAAGTGTTTTATAAACTAGGCTCACTAAACCATACATGAAGCAAAGAGGAATTTTAAAATACACACAAAGCATCTATTAATGGTAGAAAAAGCTCAAGTTCAAACCTAAAACTAACTTGAAAACACATAAAAATAGGTAATAAAGAAGGACAATAGACATGGAAGAACACTTTTTCACAAATCCATCATGCACAAGCTTGCTAAACATAATTTTCAAGCATGAGATAGGTAAAAATTAATCTTTATTGCTTTAAAAGGTCTTTCTTAAAAAAATTTATAGGGTTTCTCCTTGTCAAATGAGGATATATTTTTTATGGGGGAGCTAATGGAGATATATAAAAAAAGGGAATAATAAAAAGAGAAGAGGCAAGCAAACAAAATTCAATAAATGAGATCCAACCACCCTCCATGAATTCTCACACACATTTGGGTTAATTAGAACTAGTCCTTATTCAAAAAATTAATGACCATTAGCCCCAATAGTATTTAATCCCTCGCATTGGTTGAGAAACACACTAGAAGATAAGAAATTGTTGAGGATGATGATGTCATGATCCACTAAAAAGGAAAAGTTTAGGAACATCTTTAATGCTTGAGCTACCTTTTCTAATCATTTGATCTTCATCTTTCACTTCCATGCCATCCTTCACTTGTCTTACATGTATAAAGACAAAATCCTCATAACTTTGAATCTAGACTGAGTCATGCTACCTCTAAATTGAGTGACTATTTGTTATATATGATGGCCATTTCAAAGGATGAGGGACTTTCCATTAATTGTATGCACTAGCTCCTACTTTTAAACCTAGGCCAAATATTTGTTATAGATCGAAAACCAATCTAATGACATTGGTTTTATTGTATCCATTTATGTCAATACATTTCTATAGATTACATAGATTCTTTTGATATTTTTAAATGCCAATGTCCACTTGCAGGGGTTCATATTTTGATGTTTATGGGCCCATCATCAATTCCTTCGAACAACTTGTTCAACCATTTTCCTCAAATAATTTTCTTAGACACTTCTTGTGGATAATTTGTCTGAAGGAATTCATGTCTTTAGACTTTATTAAAATGCCCCTTTATGAAAGGGAGGTACCCTTCAGTAGTATTGAAAAACACCTTCAGCTTATCTGTTTGGACCTTTCAAAAATAAGACCCCTTCAAAAATTTGAAAATACCCCCCAACTTTGTGAAAATGATCTTTTGGAAAAAAATGTTTTGGCCCTTTTCAAAGGAAAAGTACCTTTTATATTCTTTTTAATGGACCATTGGAATTTCAAAATGCCTTCGGCCTCTTTGAAATAGTCCTTCAAAAAAATTGAAAAGGGGCCTCTTTTCCCTGAGAAAAGATATCTTTTAGAACTTTGAAAAGAACCATTTTCCATTTAGAAGTGCCCTTAAAAAAATGCAAGAGATTTAGTATGTGGGCCAAAAATGGCCAACATTTCTGGCAACTCATAGGGAAGGATGCCTACTATGCTTGAAAACCTAGACCACTTGCCCTACCTAGTCCATTGGGCATGGAGTCATTAGCTTCTACAACTGAGCTGGTCTGAAATTAGATACAAGGCTAACCCTTTTTGAAACTTCCTCTTGAATAAATAAGGATAATAAGAAAAAAATAAACACTATGCCCAAGGCACTTAGGGAAGGATAACATGTAACTAAAAATATGTGCACTTAGGAGAAAACAAGAAAAACTATACAAAATTAAAAATTTATACAATGGCTACAAACTCTTCTAATAGCAAGGATTTAGATGAATCTCAGTGACTAGGATGGGTAGTACCTCTCCATCTAGTTGGGTTATCTAAAAAGCATTATGATGTTTACATCCATGGATCAAATAAGGGCCACTCCACAAGCTATTGAACTTGGTATGGTTGCCTGGCTAGGCCTTATTCAAATCCCATTTGAGGACTAGATCCTCCTCTTTGAAGTCCCTGAATATGGCTCTCTTGTCAAATGATTTATTGAATTGAGCTTGATGTGAATCTAGTGTCTTCATTTCAAGGTCTCTTGTTTCTTCAAGCTCCATGAGGTTTTCCAATCTCACGCTCATGGGCTCATCTTCCATTAACTCTAGCTGATGGGCTAACTTTAATGTAAGTAGCTCAAGAGAAATGGGAAACTTGGCCTCCCTTCCATATACTAAGACATATGGAGAATTTCCAATGGTAGATTTAGGAGTCACCATGTCAATCCACAAGGATATCTTTAGTTTGGTGTGCCATGCCCTCTAATTCTCTTCCATAGTTCTCCTGATGATTTTTAACAAATTATTATTTGTAGACTTAGCCAATCCATTTCCTTGAGGGTAATAATTGGAAGAGGTGCTGAGGTAGATGCCCATATTGAGAGCCCATTCACTTGTTTTTAGACTAAGGAATGCCAATGCATTATCATAGATGATAGTGGATAGAACACCAAACTTGATCACAATGTTGTCATAGAAGTCTAGGACCATACCTTCATTATCTTCTTTCAACATAATGGCTTACACCCACTTGGTGAAGTAGTTAGTTACAGAAAGTACCCATTTATGTCCTACACTTGATAGAGGGTTGATCATTCCTATGAAATATATCCCCCATTACATGAAGGGTTGTTCTACCTAAATTGGGTTGAGAGGAAGAGCTACTAATATTTGCTTACGCACAAAGAAATCACACTTTTGAAACTTTATTACCCATGTATACACATCTTTGAAGAGGTTTGGCTAGTAATAACTAGCCCTCATTGTCTTTATTACTATGGTTCTAGGTGAAAAATGACCTCTTACAGGTCCATCATGGAATTGATCCAAAAGCTTGGTCACTTGGTCATTATCTATGCACCTTAGGAACACTTCATTGAGGTCCTTTCTGAATAAAATCCCATGAACCAATGCATAAGGTATGGATTGAAGTCTAAAATACCTTATTTTTCCCTATCCTTACCTTGAGGTCACTCACCTATTATCAAGAAATGTGTCATATCTTAGAGCCAACTAGTGTGAGGTGGAGGTGCATCTATTTGTGGGTTATCTTATGTTACCAAGATGACCAGTTTGTCTTTATGAAGTTCATTGACCATATGCTGATACAAGCCTTTACCTCTTACTAGCTTAGTGGCCTTGATCTCCATGTCATACTCCATGACTTTAGTAATCCATCTAGGTCTCTTTTCATTCAAGTCTTTGTGAAGAAGGAAGTCTCTCACTCTAGGATGAGACACCATAAGATAGATTTTACTATTAGAGAGCATTGGCCTAAAATTTTTAAGGATTCTTACTGCTACAAGGACTTAATTTTCTAAAAAAGTATACCTCACCTCATACCCCTCAAGCCCTTGACTAAAAAATACTATTGGCTGCTCAAGTCCTTCAACATTATTTTACATTATCATAGCTGATATATTATCAATATTGGCAAAAACATACAATATGAAATCCATTGAGAATTCAAGATTCATGAGTGTGGGTTCTTGGGCAATGGCTTTCTTAATAGCCTTAAATGTTGATTTACCTTCATTTGACCAAGTGAACACTTGGTTATTCTTTAACATAACAGTGATGGGCTTGACCAAGTTTGCAAAACTAGGTATAAACCTTCTCATAAAGTTTATTATCCTAAGGAAACTTTAGACTTATTATATCAAGATCACTAGCTAATCCTTGTTTTGAGACAAAGTTTCTCAAGAGTTTACCCTCATGAACAACAAACATACACTTCTTAGTATTAAAAAATATCTCATACTCTCTACATCTCTCAAAGATCAATCTTAGGTGGTCCATGTGTTCATTGGCATCCTTGGAGAAAATGGTGATGTCATCCAAGTATACCAACACCATTTGATTCAATATCCCTTGGAAAGCTATGTCCATTGATATTTGAAAAGTAGACCCAACATTTGATAAGCTAAAAGGCATCTTTTGGTATACATATGTGCCCCATTTGGTGGTGAAGGTAGTCTTGTATTGATCTTATTCCCTTACCATCACCTCGTTGTATTCCAAGTACCCATCCAAAAGAAAAAAATGTTTTGAACCTATAACTATTTGAAGAAGCTACTCCATGGATGGTAGAGGGTAATGGTCCTTCAAAGAGACCCTATTTAGATCTCTAAATTTAAAACACAACCTAATCTCCCCACCTTTATTCATTATAGGCACCAAATTGGATACCCATGATGAGTGTTTGATGGGAAATATAATCCTAGATTCAATCAACTTGGTTAGCTCTTTCCTCATAAGCTCTTCTATTTTGGGGTTGACAGGCCTTTGCTTTTGCCTCACAGACTTAGCATTAGCCTTTAGCTCTATAGTATATTGAGATAAATTTAGATCAAAACCTTTTAGGTTAATATATTCCCAAGCAAAGATGTTTGTGTATTCCTGTTAGAGTGCTATGAAAGCATGCCTCTTAGCCTTGCTGCTTACCTTCCTGATCTTGAAAAGTTTATCTTTGAATATGAGGAATTTATCATAATTTTCTTCATTGATTGACATTACCACCTTCTCTTTTCTCATATGGACTCACTCATGGAAAAGGACCTCAAGTATAACTAGTCATTTAGGAAGTTTTTTAGACCTTAGTTGTAGATTTAATCCTCATACTGATGTTGAAATTTACCTTAGTTCATTAAGGAAAACTCTGCTTATTTCTACAAGAAATAAGAATTTTTTTGTCATTTTCAAAACTTTCTAATGGACTTCATTATCTGGCATTGATGGCCTCACCACCACCTTGACATGTGGTTAAACCTTGGTCTCTTTTAGCTTACTTGGACTATCAAACTAGGCTCCCACAACTGCCAACCTATCATCATGTTGATTTTGGTTCCTTGGTATAGCTTGGATGTTGAAGGATTCAAAATCTTCAATTAGGTCCCACACTCTATTTTTGTAAGACCTCATCAAAGGATTCTTTGTAATGTTCAAGCCTCTAACTTGGTTCACTATAATCTTAATATCTCCATATGATTGCAATATTTTGATTCCTCTTTTATTGGCCCATTGGAGACCATAAATCAAGCCTTCATATTTTTTTTCATTAGAAGAGCAACTGAAATGGAACCTATAAGAATAAAAATACTTATCATCTAAAGGGGAAACTAGAATTGCCCCCACACCTACTCCATTTTTTCTCATTGAACCATCAAAGAACAACTTCCACATACCATTGAGATCCTCTTTAGGTTTAATGAGGGAAGGCATGAGTTTATTTTCTTCATGGAGTAGATAGACAGCCATGTCTCTTTCTTCAACACCTTCCAAATGGTTTAGAAATTGATTATCCCCTAATAGCTCATCCAAGAATAAATCTAGAATCTCCTTAGGATAAGTGTTCAGTTCCTGACAAATTGTGAATTCATCCTCATCAATGATAGTAAAATTGAGGTTTATGCTATTTGGATAATGGGGTTCAATGTGGAATTGTGCTATGGGATAAACCTTGATTGATACCTTAGTTCCATACCTTGTTATGAATTCTATGTAGGACCAATTTTCTACTAAATAAACCTTAATTTTGATTATGAATTCTCTAGAGAGGCAAGCACAAAGTGAGGAGTTACATCAAGGATCAACACGTCCTGAACCAATGAAACATTAAGACAAGCATGCAAGGTCATAGTCAAATCCTTGATGATACCATATGGATTTGTAGAAGAACCATCAAGCTGTATAACTCCCTTGGTATACAACTCATATTTGAGGTTTAACTAATTAGCTATAGACTTTGGCATTATTAAAGTGATAGCTCCACTATCTACTAAGCAATTATGTACCAAGGAATCACCAATGATTAATGAAATGTAGAATGGAGGAGGTTTGACCACCTTACTTGATTCTTCTCCCAAAAGACCCTTGGATGTATTAGTGAGGACCTCAACTTCCTTTTTTGGTTGTTTACCTATAGTTGTTGTAACACCTATCTTAGAGAAACCTTCTTGAAGGATATCCACTTGACCAAGAATGGAAAGCATGTCCCACATTGGTATGCTCACATCAGATTTCTTCATTTGTTAAACAATGTTGATTGGTGTATTACTAACCTTTGCTTTTGCTTTGGGAGTCACTGTTGTTGTTTGTTGAATCTATGAGTTTGTGGAGGTGTCAAGACCTTTGGAGTGACAACATGATTGTTAGGCTTAGACAATGGAGTGGTGGTAGGAGGTTCCTTGAATGTTCCCTAGTTGTCACCCATATTCCTTCTTTTGAATATTGTATTTTCTACTACTAAGACATGAGCTTGACTAAAACTAGCCTGCTAATTAGATGCATAACACTCTTCTTGCTCATTAATGACCATTATAGAATCTAACTAGTTTGGTACCTGATTTGATCCTTATTCTTTTAGAGACTACTCTGGATTTGTCATCATGGGGATCTCCATGTTTTGAGCCATAAGAGCTTGATTGTATCCATAAGAAATAGCTTGCTTCCATTGGTCATTGAATGCCTGGTTAGAACCATTAGTTGGGAAAATGGATTGCCTAAAAGATTGATTCCAAGGCATTATCCCTTCAACCTCTTGAAAAATATTTTTTATAATAGGAACCAAGGAATTAGAAGAGCCTACAATATTTGGATTATGGTTGTTTTGTCTAGCATAGTTAGGCTACACATGTCTTTAACCTTATGTTTGGAAATTTACTTTATAGGGTAGCCTATTTGCTTGATAAAACTATTATTGAGGCTGCTATGGATCTTGATAAGTTTTATTTAATTGATTTTTCCTTTTTACATTTACTACATCATTTATCAAGGATTGGATCATGCTTTTAAGTTCTAGGTGTTTTTTTTTCTCTTGAGAATCACTCGATCCACTAGTGGAGGCCTTATCTTGCTTAGGTGAAGGTATAACAATAATTTTTAGAGTTGGAATAATAACATAAAGTGGAGGAACAACTATAGAAGGTGTTCTGATCTTAGGGAAAAGAGGCATTAGGGGCCTAAGAGTAAGCTTGCCAGCCTAAACTAGATAATTTTTAGCTTTGATAGCGACCTCAAAAATGTTTGGTAATATATCTCCTCCCATGGATTGGGTCATTACTACTATGTCACTATTTAGAGCCTTCAAATAGTATAAGAATACAAAGTCAGGGGATGGTCTAATAGTAGCTAGAATTCTATCCCAAGCTTTTTAGAATCTTATGTTGAAGTCTTGCATAACTTCATGTATATCTCTCTTGATTATGGTCAACTATTTTTCTAGTGACAAATGATCACTCTTGTCTGAAAATATATTACATAAGGTTGTTCCCAACTAATCCCATAATTTAATAGAGTTAGGATCTAAAAATCTATACCAATCTAAAGGATTTCCCTTAAAGGATATATCTAATAGTTTGACAACTATATTTTCTACAATGACATTATGGATATTGTAGAAATTGGCTATATCTATGATGTGTTCAATAGGAGTTACAGGTTGCTCTCCTATGAAATTGTCATGTCCCCTTTTTAGTTGACATGTACAGAGTAGATGATTAGCCTATTATGCGACCCTCGTAGGCTGATGAGATGGATAGAGGGTCTTGATGGAGATGGGTCGGTTTTCATTCAGGCTCTTTTGGACATGAATTAAAGGAGATATTAATATTTGATTGATTTAATCAAATATTAATTATTTGGTCCAATTTTAATTAATTATTAATTAATTATTAATTATTAATTATTAATTAATTATTAATTATTTATTATTGGGTCTAATTTTAGAATCCTCATTCTAATTTAAGAATTGGTCTAATTTTAAGACCCTAGTTCTAAATTAAGGAAGCCCCAGTCTAATTTAAGGGAATCTAATTTTATCAAGCACACCTTTGGAGGTGTATAAGAATCTCTCATGGGAGAGAGTTTATATTCATGACTATTATTGATATTGATTCTTGTTAAGAAATTCTTCTGTGAAGACTGAGCCAAGGGTTCCAGGATTCCAATTGCATTGAAGAACGTCAACTCTTCATTGTGTGTGATTCAGAGGTTGTGAAAGATCAGCCGATCTATTGCCAAATTGAGAGATAAATTCACCCAGAAGTTGTCATAGTATTACAAGTATTTGAGAGATAACTTCACTCAGAAGCTATCACAAGGGTTTACAGTTATTTTCATTAATTTTGGGTTTTGATTCAAGAATTATCCAGATATAGATATTTTGTGTTAGCCCATAATTCTATAGATCAGGATCAAGCATACAGGTTGGGTGATATTAGTGGCCGTACAACTTTCGTATAGATTCATGAAAATCCGTACGCGTCTACAGAAATTTTAGGCACCGACATCGGTGAACAGAGACCTACAGGGACCGACATCGGTCGACATACCACCGACGTCGGCAATTTAGCGAATACAGGTCGACTGACGATGGAAGTATAACCGACGTCGGTGACTGTGTTTTTTTACACAGCAGGCCGAGATGAACTAGATTCATAATTCTTTTCCAGTTTGCAAAATATTCAGGCTATTCAGGCCGTACTTTTGATAATTTTTTGTATACTTGATAGAGGATCTCTATTGTAAGCTTATGAGCAAATAAATAAGAGTTTATACTGTGTTTTATTTATCTAATTGAAGATATTTTGTAGAAATTTAGATAAGCAATTCAGAGCTTTTGTTTTGATATTCAAGGGGATATTATAGTGGTATCAGAGCTAAATCCTACCATCCTGAGGGTTTGAAAATCTTATGCAGCCACAAGATTTGGGACCACACGGGTATTACACACACATTAGAGCTTTACTTAAAGGTACCCAGTTGTTAAAATAGCAGCAGATTATCATGAGTGACAGACGTGAGGGTAGCCCACCCAGGGGCCATCGACATAATGATGATCCAGGTACCAGAGAAACCTATCGTGAGATGACACAGGCATTACAGGCACTAACTACCATGATAAGGAGGATGAACCCACCTGATAGACAGAATGGGGACCAAGGTGATAACAGAGATGTTACGGTTAATCAGAGACCCCGACAGGCCCACTCTAGAACAGCGGATAGACCTACACGTCCTACGTTTGTGCAAGTAGAACCAGAAGTTCCAGCAGAGGAGGAAGCAGGAGATTCCTCATTTGCAGATGTTTACCTGGCTGTAGATGATGAGTGGAACTTATTACCTCCTCATGTTCAGGAGAGGATGACCTTTGATCATTTTGTTAATCTGAGGAGAGAGCACTATAAATTGGCTAGACAGGATAGGAGACCTAGACACCAGAACAATGATCTTAAGCATGCTACAAGCAGGCTCACACTCACGATGTTCGATGGTAGTGGTAAGGTCACAATGCAAGCCTGGGTTAGTATGTTGGACACTTTTCTCACATTGCGTCCGATGGCTGAGGAAGATGCTATTAGATATGCGACATTACATCTTGAGGGAGTAGCTCACGATTGGTGGCACCACGGGATGGTGACACTCCATCATGATCAGATCACTTCTTATCAGGAGTTTGTGGACAGGCTGGTAGAGCATTTTAACAAGAGGGATCCAGAGTCCTATTTCTGAGAGTTGGCACGATTGCGCCAAAGTGGCAGTCTAGAGTCATACCTTGGTGACTTCCAGAAGTTATCAGTCATGGTTCTTGACATTTCAGAGAGGCGACTAGTATTACTCTTCATGGAGGGATTGACAGAACCATTGAGAGGTTGGATCAAAGGCTTTGATCCTCCTTCATTACAGGAAGATATGAAGAAGGCACGCAGTATGGAGATGGCAGCCCCATCAAGTAGATCTAACTCCAGAGGCACTTCTTCATCTAGAGACCATAAGCACTCCAACGGGGATACAGAGAGACTGGATTTTAACATAGATAAATCCAGGGTTAAAAATGATTCAAAAGCCAATCCAGTAGCACCACCTTTGGATCGTGAGGTGCTTAATGATCTACGCAGGAAGAAGCTTTGCTTCTACTGCAGAGGTCCATATGATATCCATCACGATTGCCCTTTGAGGCCTAAGGGCAAAGCAAATCGTGTGATGTGGGCATATTATGAGGATGCGGAACTAGAAGATTTCGAATAGTAGGATAGTTCTGAGGAGGCAGAGGCTTTAGAGCCTAAGGCAGAGGCAGATTTAGAGCTTCATATACAGGAGGCACGCCTATCCAGCATTCAGTCAGATGAGTCATTCAGACTCTGTGGAGTTTTGGCAGGGCAGAAGGTTACCACCCTTCTTGATACAGGAGCCACACATAATTTCATAGATGCTAGACTTGTGGAGAAGCGTGGACTCACTACCAAAGATTTTGAGGGAATTAGAGTTAAGGTAGCCGATGGTCACACTCTTAGGTGTGAGCGCATGATTAGAGACCTCCCATTGCGCTTGAACAACTATGAGTTCAAGGCTAATTATTTTGTAGTGAACATGGGGGACATAGAATTAGTCTTGGGTATGAAGTGGCTTCATTCATTTGAGGAAGTTACTCTTCATCTCAAAGATATGGAGGTTCGTTTTGAGGTTGATGGGAAAACACATATTCTTAAGGCAATACGGGGCAGCAGCTTCAAACATATGTTTTTTCATCAGATGGAGATGCCTATTCTACATGACATGATAGAGTGCGATGATGAGTGTACATTGGCACCAACACAAGAGAGATATGAGGATGAGCTTTGTCTTGAGGTGAGTTCAGTTCAAGAGTTAGCACATGTGGTAGAGTCTCAGCTTTCTTTTACAGGTGGGCCACATGTTGATGACGATATGCGTACAGGAGACAGAGGTGATGTGATGCCATTGGATGAGAGTGGTGATGGATAGGGCCTTGAGTTTGTGTTGGTTGATAGCACTGTAGATCGAGACTTCATTTGGGATCCAGGTGGATCGATTGGTCTATCATTCAGCGATTGCTTGAGGGCAAGCAATTTCAGGAGGGGCTGATTGTCATGTCCCCTTTTTAGTTGACATGTGCAGAGTAGATGATTAGCCTATTATGCGACCCTCATAGGCTGATGAGATGGATAGAGGGTCTTGATGGAGATGGGTCGGTTTTCATTCGGGCTCTTTCGGACATGAATTAAAGGAGATATTAATATTTGATTGATTTAATCAAATATTAATTATTTGGTCCAATTTTAATTAATTATTAATTAATTATTAATTATTAATTATTTATTATTGGGTCTAATTTTAGGATCCTCATTCTAATTTAAGAATTGGTCTAATTTTAAGACCCTAGTTCTAAATTAAGGAAGCCCCAGTCTAATTTAAGGGAATCTAATTTTAGCAAGCACACCTTTGGAGGTGTATAAGAATCTCTCATGGGAGAGAGTTTGTATTCATGACTATTATTGATATTGATTCTTGTTAAGAAATTCTTCTGTGAAGACTGAGCCAAGGGTTCTAGGATTCCAATTGCATTGAAGAACGTCAACTCTTCATTGTGTGCAATTCAGAGGTTGTGAAAGATCAGTCGATCTATTGCCAAATTGAGAGATAAATTCACCCAGAAGTTATCATAGTATTACAGGTATTTGAGAGATAACTTCACTCAAAAGCTATCACAAGGGTTTACAGGTATTTTCATTAATTTTGGGTTTTGATTCAAGAATTATCCAGATATAGATCTTTTGTGTTAGCCCATAATTCTACAGATCAGGATCAAGCATACAGGTTGGGTGATATTAGCGGCCGTACGACTTCTGTACAGATTCATGAAAATCTGTATGCATCTACAGAAAGTTCAGGCACCGACATCAGCGAACAGAGACCTACAGGGACCGACATCGGTCGACATACCACCGACGTCAGAAATTTAGCGAATACAGGTCGATCGACGATGGTAGTATAACCGATGTCAGCGACTGTGTTTTTTTACACAACAGGCCGAGACGAACCAGATTCAAAATTCTTTTCCAGTTTGCGGAATATTTAGGCTATTCAGGCTGTACTTTTGATAATTTTTTGTATACTTGACAGAGGATCTCTATTGTAATCTTATGAGCAAATAAATAAGAGTTTATACTGTGTTTTATTTATCTAATTGAAGATATTTTGCAGAAATTTAGATAAGCAATTCAGAGCTTTTGTTTTGATATTCAAGGGGATATTACAGAAATATGGGATGATTTTAAGGCATACTACTAGCATATGATCATATTGTGGAAAATTCAAAGGACTAGCCACTGAAACCTACAAAATCTCTTTGGGGAATCATGGTAGCAAGAGGGGCTAACAAGGATCTTTTTGCTTAGCTATACCTCACAACTTATTTAGGAAAATAGTTTCCTATGTATGGATGAGTATGGCCAACCTTAAGCTTCTTGTTGAGTTTAAAGGTAATTCAAGAAATTCAAAAGGAATACCTCAATAAGTTGATATTTTAGTCATCTTTGATAGAAAAGATATCTACTATTCTACTACTAAATTGGTAAGTTTTATTCAAAGTCACTAAATACTAAAATATGAAAGCTATAAATGCTATAAATTGATCAAACCAACATCAAAATTGACCAATCTTCTTTAAAATTCATCCCACTAGGCATTTCAAAAACTATTATAGCATAGAATTGCACCCTTTGTGGGAGAGTTTCTCAGGCTCTCTCAATCCTAACTACAAGCATTGGGATAACCTTAGGCTATGGGTATCATATAGTGAGGTTGAACCTCTAGGATTTTTAATGAGGCTAGCTCCTTAGATGCTTCAATTTAGCTTGTTCCCACACACTAAAACCTACTATTGACCAAGGAAAAGGGATAAAAAGATAAAATAAAAATAAATATGAGCTAAGGGAGGTGATGCATCAAATAGTGAGTGATCCACATAAGCATGAAATAAACACTAATTCAGCATAAGATAATTTTTGCTCACATAACCTCATAACCAATTAATTTGCATAATTTTTTCATAAAATAGGCTCACTAAACCATACATGAAGTAAAGAGGAATTTAAAAATCCACACCATGCATCCATTAATGGTGGAAAAATACCAAGTTTAGACCTACAACTAACTTGAAAACACCTTAAAATAGGCAATAAAGAAGGATAATAGACATGGAAGAACAATTCTTCATAAAGACATCATGTAAAAGATTTCTAAACACAATTTTTATGTAAGAGATAGGTAAAAATTGATCTTTATTGCTTCAAAAGGTCTTTCTTACACATTTTGACAGGGTTTCTCCTTGTCAAATGAGGATATGTTTTTTATGGGGGAGCCAATAGAGATATATTAAAAAAATGGAAGAAGAAAAAGAGGAGGCAAGCAACCAAAATTCAATAAATGAGATCCAACCACCCTCCATGAATTCTCACCCACATTTGGGTTAATTAGAACTAATCCTTCTTCAAAAAATTAACCACTATTAGCCTCAATAGTATTCAATTCCTCTCATTAGTTGAGAAACACACTAGAAAACAAGAACTTGTTGAGGATGATGATGTCATGATCCACTAAAAAGGAAATTTTTAAGAATGTCTTTAATGATTGAGATACCTTTTCTAATCACCTGATCTTCATCTTTCACTTCCATGCCATCCTTCACTAGTCTTACATGTATAAGGACAAAATCCTCATAACTTTGAATCTGGACTAAGTCATGCTACCTCTAAATTGAGTGGCTGTTTATCAGAGATGATGGCCATGTTGAAGGATGAGAGCCTCTCCATTAATTTTATACACTAGCTTCTACTTTGAAACTTGGGTCAAATCTTTTTTATAGATGGAAAATAAATCTAAGGACATTGGTTTTCCTATATCCATTTATGTCAATACATGTCTATAGATTGCATATATATTTTTGATATTTTTAAATGCCAACAACTACTTTTAGGGGTTTATATTTTGACATTTGTGGGCCCATCATCAATTCCTTTAGACTACTTGTTCAACCATTTTCTTCAGAAAATTTGCTTAGACCCTTCCCACAAAAAAAATTTCTGAAGGAATTCATGTATTTAGACTTTATGAAATTCCCTTTTCTGAAAGGGAGGTACCCATTAGTGGAATTAAAAAGCACCCTTCAGCTTATCTATTTGGACCTTTCAGAAAGAAGACTCCTTCAAAATTTTGAAAAGACCCCTCCAACTTTGTGAAAATGATATTTTAGAAAAAATGTTTTAGTCCTTTGCGAAGGAAAAATACCTTTCAAAAAATTTGAAAAGGTCCATTGCAAAGGAAAATTACCTTTCAAATTCATTTGAATGGACTGTTGGAATTTGAAACCACCTTTGACCTCTTTGAAATAGTCCTTCGAAAAAATTGAAAAGGGGCCCCTTTTCCCTAAGAAAAGATATCTTTCAAAACTTTGAAAAGAACCATTTTCCCTTTGGAAGTGCCCTTCAAAAAAATGCAAGAGCTTTAGTATGTGGGCCAAAAATGGCCAACAAGAACCATGGATTATAAAATAGAGAGGAGGGTAAGCTAAGTGTCATCACTCCTCTTGAAATAATTTTAAAAACAAATAAAATGAAGAAAAGATAACTTTGATAGAATAAAATTAATGTAATTGCATGGAATCTTACCTTAGTACTCATTGAATCCTCTCAAAAACACCTTCTAACAAGCCTTATTAATGTTTAATATCCTCCTTATTCATTTCATTGATTGAGAGGACATGATTCTTGAGGATGTGGCACTTCCACCATCATTTTTGGAGATCATGGACAAGATACCATCATGAATTCTTGAGGATGACTTTTATTATGCCATAGTTTTTTCTCCTTAATTGCCCACTCCTTGTATTTTTTAAGATATATGTTTAGATGGTTTTTTTCATGAGGAACCTATTATTGTTGTACATTCTGATTTAAAATGTGTTGTTTCTCCTATGACTGCTATTGCTACTTGTTTTATGATAGATCCACTTTCTCATATGCTTAGTTTATTTGAGAGATATACTCTCATTTTTAGGTCTTGCACACTCAAATATATGGGCTACACCAATAGATTTATTGATAGTGACTTATATAGTATTATATGTACTATTAGGCCTATTTTTGGCAAGGTTACCACAAGATAAGTGTTTTTACAAGTACTGTAACTTTGGGACATTGTTATCACATAAAATAGTTGGATTTTATTCCTATAGGGATAAATCATGGTTTGTGTACATGGGACTATTCCATCTCATATCGATATGTATTTTTACATCCTTTACATACATGTAATATATATAATACTGATCTTTATGTGGGGTGAAGGAAGTTATCCTTACGGGGGATTCCATATGAAGTGGTTCCTTCCTTATTTTATCTCTTTTTGGGGAGGATTTTTATTTCCTTTGGATTTTCTCCCTTCCTTCACTTTATGAGAGATTAATTCATAGATTTATTATACATAAGTAATTGATCAAGCCTTTTTTCCAAAACTCATACTATAAATATACCACTTTATTTTTAGCCCCTTGCTTCACTTGAGGGGAGTGTTAGAGTAGGTTATTTACCTTAGATCATGTTCACCTAGGTATTTATTTATTCTCACCCATTTATGTGTGGATATTTCATTTATCTTATTAAAAATATTATGATATATTACATATTTATCTCTTAGATATTATGGGGATAATTTCTAGTTATTTCAATCCTTTAGGAATATTTATCTCTTAGTCTTAGGTTTGATTTCTAGCTTGATCTCTTAGTTATGATTTATCACTTAGCTTAATATCTTAGTTAGGATTGATATTCCTTATTTATATATGAAAGACCCATTCATTATATTTGCATAAAAGTTATGGAGATGTAATATATGAAATAGTTTCTCTTTATAATCAATATTTAAGTCTATTATTTCATATTCTTGTTATTATGAATGTGATGTTATGTTAACACCTAATATCTTATTGTTTGGATTGCTTTATTATTCACTCCTTTCACATTTCAATGGTTTGGCATAAGCAGTGATTATTCTCTATGTGCTCCACCTCAACCCTTATTACATTATTGAAATGCATTTCATATTTAACACTATCCTTACCATTCTATGATGCCTTTAAAATTAATGAAACAACTATAGGTCATTATGATAGTTAAATGGAGAGTATATTTATACAAACCACTCCTAATCTATTTTATCCCATTCCAATACACCTTCAATAACTATAATATCTCGGTATTAAAAATTACCCAAAACATCAATTATACTTAATGTCATAAAAATTTAGTCATAATTTATTAGTTTAAATATATCATGATGACATTTGAAATCTAACATGTTTTTAAACTACATAAAAATAAATTATTTAGATGCTTTGGTCACTAGATCATTATTTTTTTGAATCAATGGTTATTACTTAAACCTACAAAGTCTTGACATATGATTGATATAAGAACATAAACATCAATTATAATTGGTCACTTATTGATAATAATCTTATAAACTTGTGTATAATAGGAAAATCCTATTCTAAGTTAATTATATACAAATAATATGAACATCATAGGCCTATATTTACAATGCCTTATGTAGATAGCATAATTTTAGAATACATGGCATGTTGATCATAAAATTTTTGTGGAATATTTCCCTTTATTTTCATGTTGAAGTGGTGATTATTAGCTCATGTGCCAAGTTATAATAAGTTGTTATCTATCTTAAATAATATTGATGATTTATCTTTTTTTCTAAATAATATATGTGTGTGCTAACAAAATTATAATTTTTTACAACTAACCCACAATGTATATTATTAGTTTATGACATGATACATCACTATAATTTATAGCAAGTCAACCTAGAATGTTTATAAATCAGTTGTATCATAGATCACCCTTATTTTATGCCTTACCTTTCCCTCATTTTTGTCTTTTTTATCAAACTCTAAGTAATAGTCTTATTTTCAATTCAAATATCTATATTTATAGTTGTGGGGTTTAATACCAACTAATATAGTTCATGGGTTGGTATTTGTATTTCTAGTACTTTGGCTCTCCTTGTTATAAACACCTATCCATCAATTACATGGTTGAGTCATATCTCAATCCAACAAATCTGACATTGTGTGTCTCAATCCTATATTGAGCCACTCAACCCTATCAATAATCAATTCCATATACTTTGAATTGTAATATAATGATAAACCACATAATTCTAAAATCATACTACAACATGAGATATATACAAAAATACTTCACAGTATCTATAGTTATCCACAACAACACATGAAACATAACATATAATAATATTCATGAAGAAGAGATGATTATTTTGACATGAAAACAATGTCAAAACATGAATTCATAGTTGGATGTTATAAACACACTAACATGTAGAGAAATTATCCACTTATATTAGTTATCCTATCCTCTTGATCATATCATAAGATAATTCAAATAAAAAAACAAAATTAATACATGTATCTTAATGCTATTTATTAATATCTCCAAGCAGTTATATTTGATACATCAGTACAAAAATATGATAGCTTTGATGATATTCCATCTGTCAATTTTACTAAGTCTAAATACAATGATAAACTCCAATGGTCACATCATTTCTATATGTTGATTTAATCTGTGTAGCTCTATATTATGTTGTGAGGTGCAAGCTATGACATGGTAAATGCATGTGTTCAAAATTAAATTTTAAATAAATAAAAGATAAATCAAGTGAATAATTATGGATACCCTCAAGTTAAAATTAGGTAAATGGTATGTAGAAGAATTTAGAAAAAAAGTAAAACTAAGGATAGTAATGTTTTGTCCTATAAATCTTGCCAAGCGAAGCAAGAAAGGATGGGTGATTCAAGCACCAATGTTGTGGTATCTGATGTCAAATGATTAAGATAAACCACTAGGTTAACTAGCTATAACTCCCTAGACAAATACATGAATGATGGCAAGCAAATAAGTAATCACATCTCATCAAATAAAATTATAAACTACCATGTAGGGCATTAATTAACCAAATGTAACAAATACAAAAGGGTGATTAAATCATAGAATAACATTAATGTAACATGAAGAGTCATCAAAATTAATGTGATGGAAAAAAGAGGTTCAACCAATAAGGAAAGGCCAGGTCATCAAGATGGTCAATGCATGATCACCAAAAAATATGATTATGATCTATGTTACTACCTATAACCATGGGAAACTATACAAAAATAGATCCAATATCACTTCCATTCCTCTAAGATTTATAATCAGGAAAACTTTGTGAAATTTCTTCTAGTTACATTTGATATTGTGAGAGATGCATCAAAACATAGTAAAGGAAAAAATGGATGCCCCAATCCTTACGTACACAAGAATACTTGGCTTCCTAAAATCAAATAATGTTCTACTAAAAGCTATGGAACCATTTCTAAAGGTAGAATTTTCTAAGCTATGATAAAAGGTTGTTCACCTCAAGCATACATTCAAATACATTCATGCACATCTAACAAAAATTATCATTACAAAATTGAGGTAGACTAGGTAAAATTTGTACATGATATACTAGAAAAAATACATAGGATTAGAACCCTAAAGCAAAAGTAATTCTTTATATGAAGTTTGATATCTAGGAAAGATTTCCCTAATTCATCCTAATAGATACTATAATAATAATTTTACTCACCTAGATGCATAATGGTATTTTCTTCCTTGACCAGTCTCATGGCATTACCACCCAAGACGTTAAAAGAGTAATGAGGCTAATGAATGAAGGAAATAGTAATATGAAGCTATTAGCATAGGTTATTGATGATTCATCATAACATGCTAAGTATAGGGATATATGTACAAAATGGATTAGGAAGTATGATAAAATATAGAAAGTCAAAGGAATAGAACACATCTAGAAGGTAATGTAGATTATACTATTAATTATTTATAATAATCTTACTGATCAAGATTGACTATGAATGAAGTAGAACATTATTAACATAACTACATAAATAATCCATTCACATCTATCTAACTATGTGAATCAATAAATTTACATAGAGAGAAAACCATTGGAAACTTAATTGAATATCTATTATAGAAATGATCAAAACATATATCAATAGCTATTGAGTAATCCTACCATTATAATGAATCCACCATACTCATATAACTAGATAATAATTATAATAAGTCTAACCCTGCTATTACATTCAAGAAAAACATATACATATATTAATCTGATTTTGTTCTAACTTCCTTGAGCTATTCAAAGAGAAAATATACTTTATATGCAATTAAAATAACTATGTAACAATAAAGCCAATGTGATATATATTTATCACATATGTCCAAACATGCAATTTTGTCCTCATATGTACCCACTAACACTTTCCCAAACTTAATAGGTTATATTTTCTTGAGACAAATTTTAGAGGTAGCCAATTTGAGGACTTTAGGAACTAGACCAAAACAAATGATTATGTCATAGAACTCATAATAACCACTTGAGGTGTCGTTACCAATTTTTACCCTGTGCACACTACTTAACTAACTTTTCAAATTATCAACTAAGTAGTGGAACATCCTATATCCCTTTTGGGTTTTTAATAGATCAAACCCACTTATCTTACTAAACTATCCACTATCAGGGAATTCAATAAGGGTGGTTAGATCATGTGTTAGCTTCACAATGAAATCAAAATGAAAGGAAACACACTAACATGCATAACACTATCTTGCCTAGATCAAAGGGTGGAAGATTAGTAAATAAAAACCAAGTGACAAAGCAAAATTAAAATGCAAGAAAAAAAAAACTTTCTTACCTACCTTGAATACTCCAAGATATTTATTCATTTGGAATGCTTGCTTATGCTCAAGAGGTATTTGGAAAATGGAGTTGTGTGGCTCCTTCTCCTCTTGGCACAATGATTTGGCTCATGCTTTCTTGATGTATCTTGATGGCTTGATGGCATGGCTTGTGATTCATAATTTTGGCATTATAACTCTATATTTCAATCTTATCCTAAAACCAACATTATAACATTACTATGTCCAAGCTCTCATAAATGAGAGGCAAATGCTTGTATTTATAAGTTTAGCAACTAACCCCAACTGAAGGTGAGATACACTGTAGTTAGAGATTGGAATGGATTCAAAACTTACCTTTGTGAGTTAATTAATCCCAATAGAGTTAAAAGGTGTCAAATGGTCATAATTAGCAATGAATAGGCATGGGTGGGATATTTTAAGATTTTTGACAACTCATAAAAAGATAATTATGAATTCCTAAGATATTCTTTGATTTTTAAATTTCCTTTTTAATAATTCATTTAATTGATCATAGTTAATTCAATTCAGGCATTTGATTAGGTTTTTCATGTTAATTAATCTTGTTTAGGCTTTTGAAAATTTTGCAAGATTTGAATTTATTTGATGGTGTGCATTTATCCCATTTAATTTATTTATAAGCCAAATTGTATTTTATGAAGCCAAATTTGAGATTTTTAGTGATTCTTAGGATAGATTTTCATAGGTTGGTAAGAATTAGTCTAAATTATGATATGAAGCCATTAGTGGCAAATTTTAGGTGTCTACAATTTTTCCCTATTTAGGAAGGCATTGCAAGTTGTAAGCATAGTAACATCTTCTCAAAGAATGAAAAAGTCATGTATACTTACAACTTAAATGGAAATCGATGAAATAGAGGGTGCCCCATTGAGGGAGAAGTTGGAAAAAGGGTAAAAAAATGGTCCCTAAAAAGAAGGAATCAAGTGGACCAAATAGATGAAAATGATGGGGTGAAATGAACTAATTTTCCCATAGGCAATTATAATCAGTGGCATATGGATCTACCCTAGTTAGGATAGACAAATAAGATGATTTCCCCACATGTAGTTATAATCATTAGCATAAGTGGGACTAAAAAAAGGTAATGATTTTCTCAAAGGTGATTAGAATCATCGAAAAAGGCTTAAGGTAACTAGAGATGATTTTCCCAAAGGCTATTATAATCAATTAAAGGGGATATGACGATTTGCCCTAAAGTGGTTATAATAACTAGTAGGATAAAAGCATGCTCCAATTGGGTAGAATAAATTGAATGACTTACCAAAAGGTGGTTATAATCATTAACCCTAAAATTGGTAGAAACATAATGATTTGCCCAAAAGTGGTTAGAATCATTGAGAATTAAAGTGGGATGGTGTACAATGATTTTCCCAAAGGTGGTTATAATCATTGGACCCAAATTATGGAAAACAAGTGGGATGGTATAAAATGATTTGCCCAGAGGTAATTATAAGTATTGCATCCTAATAGTGGAAAACATGATATGAAATGATGATGGTAAATATGATGATGTCAAATTGATACATAGGATAAAGATGAATTAGGTAACCTGCTAGTAGGGAGATACTCATCTGAACTAAAAAGGGAGACAATTCTTTCATTATTTAATTAATTTGTTTGGATATGATGTCAATTAGATCAAAAAAAATTTTAGTGCTAGAGCCAAGGAGATATCATTGTTGCATTTTTCATGTAGACTTATCAAAGTTAATTTTTGTTATAGCACACGATCGTAGTCATCATGGTAGACCACCATGAGGAATTAGCCTAAATATGCATAAGGACTAACTCTTGATCTAAGACTCAATACAAATTAATGCACCAATGATAAAAACCATGATGAAAATGTTGAATTATGAAGATGGATGGATTCAATAATAATTTGCAAGGAATCACCCAATGAATGTATGTAGATTGAATCAAGGCAATGGTACTTAAATCAAACAAATAATCACACAAAGAAAGAAAGAAATAAAAATAAACCAATCGAAAAGAAACAACCAAACAAATAAACAATGGTTAATCATAATGTTATTACAAATAACATGAACATTGCCCCTAAAGAATAGGCAACAACTTAATAAACAAATAAGATGGGGGAATGGAAGAAAAGAAAGGGGTGGATGAGCTTTCTTCATATGCACTAAGCAAGTGGATGTTGCCTACATAGTTCCATGGATGTGACATCCAACAAAAACTTAAAGATTAATGTAGTTATCCTAGGATATGGGATAGAAGAAATATGATAAAAAATAAAACATGATGAATGCTTTAGAGTAATATGGGAATGAGATCTAAAAATAGCAAGAGCATGGGATAAAAGGCCAAAAAGGATTGGTAAACTAAATGACAAGTGGTTTCTTATGACTTAGTAAGGGTTCTTAGATCTTTGTTTTTGGTTTTTATAAATTAATTTTACAAATGTTTTTAGAATTTTGGAGCATCTCAACATGAGCAAGAATTACAAGACACTAAAAAGTATAATCTCATAAAATGGTGAGAGCATTCAAACTTGAAATTGATCATAAAATGGCAAGAGAGTATGGAAAAAGAGGACTAAGTTAACCTCAAAAAGAATTGATCACAACTCATATAGTCTCAAAATGGCCTCATGTCATAGTAGTTCCACATTATAGTAGGGGAATATGAATAATGTAGCAACCAATTCAAAAAAAGCATGCATAGTAGGTATAATGGCACAATACAACATAAGAATGGCATGTTAGTATGTCAAGGAAAAATAAACAAGTGTTGCCCCTAGTTTGCCCATATATGGTTATAACTAGGAAATAATGGTATATATCAATGACATGAATTTGCCTATAGGTGGTTATAATTAGTAGTAAGATTGGTTAGACACTTATTTGCCCATAGGAAGTTATAATCAGGCCCACATAGATAAGGCATGATATAGAATAAAACAAGAAATGAAGGATGCAAGTGCCAAAATGTCTATCATATTACTCCAAAATATAGACTCTATCTAGAATTCTTGAAATAATTATTGAAACTAATTTGATTCTTCATGTTGAAAATGGAACTTATAGATGAATCAAGGTCAAACAAGCTAGGTAGATACTATCAAACCATGTTGGTCAATAGAAAAGGTATAGTAGAACATAATGGTGGAATGATAAAGTGATAGAATGATATGATAAAAATAATGAATTTGATAATATGGTATAACTTGAAATGGTCCTTATAGATAATGCACCAAGTCACTCAAGTAAAGTGATGTTAGATGTGTATAATGTTCATCAGCTCATCAAAATTCATCCTCATATGGTGTGGTGAGCCTATATGCTCCAGTGCCATATTGTAAAATAACTATGAAAGGACCTATCTAGTTGGGTTTGAATATGCCTTTATGCTTATTTTTAGTTGTGGTATTCCTTTGGTTCTCTTTAAAGATAAGATCACCAAGTTCAAAGTCTCTATGTTTCACACATTAATTATTGTGGCCATGAAATTGGTTCTGATATTCTTGAAGGTTATTTACTACATCCATGTGTTTCTCATCAAGAAACTCTAGCTCTTGTAAGTGAGCTACTAGATATTCTTCATCATCTAGGACATGCTTCAAATAGATGCGTAATGAAGGTAACTCAAACTCAATGGGAAGAATGGCCTCATTACCATAAATAAGAGAGTATGAAGTGGTACCTATGGGAGTGTGGTGATTGGTATAGTATTCCTAAATGGCATGGAATATTTTTAGGTGCCAATCATAGCTAGTATCATTGATAATATTTTTAAGAATGTTGACAATGGTTTTGTTAGATGATTTAGCTTGGATATTACCTCGTGGGTAATATGCCATGGAAAAGTGTTGTTTGATCTTGTATTCAACACATAGTGATTTGAAATATTTGTTCTTGAATGATCAACCATTATCAGATATAATGTTTTAGGGGATGTCATAGAGGTAAATGAGATGATTGAAGATGAATTTGTAAATTTGCTTTCTAGTCACATAAGTAAGGGATATAGCTTCAACACACTTTGTGAAGTATTCTATGGTAGTAAGGATATGTTTATGGTTGTCAGATGAGGTGGGGTTTATATTCCTAATGAGATTGAGGCCATATGTAGAAAATGGCCATGGTTACAACATTGGTTTTAGAGTGTTGGTCAAGGCATGAATTATATTAGCATGACATTAAAATTTATCACATCTTTTGACTTATGTAACTGCATCTACATCCATTGTTAGATAATAGTACTTGATATGTAAGAGATTTTTGGACTAGATGGCCCCATTAATGTGGGTTATACATACCCCTTCATGAACTTATCATAATTCTAATGTAGATTCTACTGAAGGTAATCAACAAAACAAATTTCCATCAAAGCTATGGTAGTATAAGATTGGTTTGAGCAAGGTATAATGTTAGGCATTATGAATTAGGGCTTTGGATTTTTTGAGGGATAAGTCTAGTGGAATAATTTTGTCATGAAGATAAATGTACAATTTTTAATACTAAGTAGAGATAATACTAACAATATCATAGATCATTGTGATAGTTGATGGTTCATGAGCTAGCACTATTAGATTTTTAGTGATAAACTGGTAGTCTTTTATCATATTTATATGTTGAATGAGATATCCAATGGTAGCCATGGAATCTATTTTTTTTTTACTAGCCCTTGGTATACATTCAAATTGGACATCAACAATTTATTATTTGAAAGTGTTGACCATGGCCTTATATGGGACTAGCTTGTCATCTTTGGTCTGAAAGTGGTATATAACCTAATTTGTGATTAACTGAGAATCACCATAAACCTTTATATGATGTATGTTACATTACAATACTTGTCAAATCCCTACAATTGCTTCATATTTTACCATGTTATTGGTATAAAGAAAGCTGATTTTGAATGACTTAAGGATTAAATCCCCCTATGATGTTACAAATAAAAATACTACCCCCTATCTATGTGTTGTGAATAAACCATCAAAATATAGATTCCAATACTACTCCTCAAGACGTGTTTCAATGATGGTCATAATGGATTCATTAGGAAATTGAAATGTTAGTGGATCTATATCTATGAGGGGTGATTCAACAAATTAATCTATAATAACTTACTCCTCAATGGATTTTTGCTTCATATATTCTATCTCAAACTCACTGGGAAACATGATCCATTTGGCCATGTAGCCTTATAAAGCTATTTTATATAATAGATACTTAAGTGGATCTACTTTTGAAATGACCATGTTCTTATTGTTTAACATGTAATGGTGTAGTTTTTTAGCTATAAAGACCATAGCTAAATAATATTTTTTAATGGGCATATAATTCTACTCATGCATGACCAGTGTATGGATTAGTTAGTACATGGAATTCTCCTTTCCATTATCATCATGTTAAGCTAGAAGTGACCCTAGGGCTTTGTAGGTCACTGATAGATATAGAAGGAATGGCTTTCCTAGCATATGAGGAAATAAAATAGGTGGATTTTATAGATAGTCCTTTAGCTATTGAATATCTTTTTAAAAATTATCATCCCAAATAAATGTTACAACCTTCTTCAAAATATGTGTAAAAGGATGACACTTATCAACCAATTTAGATATGAATCATCTAATAGACTAGATCTTGCCCTACAAACTATGAAGCTGATTCAAATTGGTTGTTGGTGGAATTTTTTTATGGATTGTACTTTGGTCGTATCAACTTCAATGCCTCGATAAGACACAATGAAGCCAAGAAATTTTACTTAAGTAACTCAAAAAACATATTTCTTAGGGTTGAGCCTAACTTTATATTCATGCAGTCACTCAAATATCCTCCTCAATTTTGTTTGATGATTAACCCTAGTATTTGATTTACCTAGTATGTCATCAACATAGTCTTCAATAATATCATGCATCATATCATGAAATATGACTATCATGGATCTTTGATAGGTGTCCCCTATATTTTTAAGACAAAATGGTATAACCTAATAGTAAAATGTTCCCCACCAAGTGGTAAACATTATTTTGTGTTGGTCTTCTTGTGTGATTCAGATCTGATTGTAGCCTAAGAATCCATCCATTAGTGAAAGCATCTCATAACCTATTATGGAGTCAACTATCATGTCAATGTTTGGTATAATAAATTCATCCTTGGGGCAAGCTTTGTTAATGTCTCTAAAATCACTACAAATTATAATTCTTTATAGCTTTTTACTAATTGACACAATTTTAGAGATCCATTTAAAGTAGTTAGTTCGCCTAATACATCTGTTGGAAATATTGTCATTGATGTCAAAGGTCTAACATTATTGGTGATAAAAGGCCCCATTACATTTAATGATGTTTTTAATAGTTATATCTTGGCTAATGTGTGTTAATATTTATTTAATATTAATGAATATATTTTTGGTTGCATATAAGACAAAAGAAGTGCCCATGGTGAAGTCAAAGAGTCATAGGGTAAAGAAAAAAGAAGAATGGGATACATTTTCCCATGAAGGGTCAGCTTGGGAAATTTCAAGAGTCACCAAGTGAAGACAAAAGGGGAAGGGTGAAATTTCTCATGAAGGGACACTTTGAGGAATATGAAAATTCACCAAGATAAAGACAAAAGAGGAAATGACACTTTTGCTTATGAAGGGTCACCACATGACTTTTCAAATGAAAGGATACAAAGGGTCATGTAAGTTTGGTGCCATTTTCCATGAAGATTGAATGGTCACAAAGGGGGAAGACCAAAGGTCATTTGGAAAGATATAAATAAAGGCTTGAGAAGCCATTTGTAATGTGTGAAATATAGTATGAATTATATTAATTATATCTAGCTTAGAAGAGCAAAGGAGAGAGAGGAAAGAGATATTGTAATGAACTATCATTTATTGAGATAGAAACATTGAGAGATAATTGTGTGGTATACACAAAAGGGGTTGGTGCCCCTGTGGTTTGGTGTTCATGAATTTTTGTTGTGTTGGTGCTCAACAAAGGGGTTGGTGCTCCTATGGGTTGGTGCTCTTGTGGGTTGGTGCTCATGAATAGTTGTTGTGTTAGTGCTTAACAAAGGGGTTGGTTATCCTACAAGTTGGTGCTTTTGAATATTGTAGTTTGAGTTGGTGCTCATTCATATGCTTGAGATTGTTCTCCATGGTTTTTCCCACATTGGGTTTCCACATTAAATCTAGTGTCTCTCTCTATCTTGTGTGGTGTTTATTATTTTAGTTTTATTGCATATCTTGAATGTATGTTAACATGGAATATCATTAAGGGAAAGTTTATAAGATTTATGATATACTGATTCACCCCCCCTCTTAGTATATCTAATGCTTAATAATTGGTATCAGAGTAGGTTCCTTTTGAAAAAAATTTACAACTTGAAGGTAGATCGGGAAAGCACAAGATGGCCATACATGAAGATGCCTCTGTAAGCAAAAGAATAGATGATCAAGAAGAAGAAGAGGATGAATCCAAAGTGAATCTAGAAGGATAACTCATTTGTGCCTTAGAAGAATTAAAAGTTGTTGAAAATAAAAATCAAAGATTGAAGCACTAGATTGAGAAAAATGAAAAGGAGTCAAAGGAAATAATTGAAGATCTACAAGCACACTTTGAAGAAGCCAAGAATAATGAAGAATATCTAACGACATAGTTGAAAATAGTAATAAAATAATGTGAAAGGTATGTTATTTAAATTGCTTCTTTAAAAGTAGATCTTGATAAAACAAATAAATCAATCAATGATAGAGCAGCCAATGATTCAAAATTTGAGAATAGCACTAATATGCTGAATAAGATATTAGAAAGCCAAAAGACAATATCAAATAAGACATGTATCAGATTTGAAAAGAAAAAGAGATATGTTGAATCTCTTTCAAAAGAAGAAATAAAAAGGGAAGAAGTGAAGAATATAGAGGATATCTCAAACAAAGAAGGCCGGAGGGAAAAAATATACAAAAGGAAATTAGGTTAGAGATATAAGATTAGGTCATATTTTTATGGTTACTATTTTTATTTTAATGGATATGGTCACAAGAAATTAGAATGTAAAAAAAGAGCTAACAATTTTAGAAATAAGGAAAAGGAAAGTCATGTAGATTCAAGCAGAAGCTACAACACTTTTGCTCCTCTATCAAGCTTTGATGAAGAGGCCATAATTTGTTACAAGTGTAACAACTTCATACACAGAGCTTGGTAATTTAGAAGTGTGTTTGAGTCAGTCAAGAAGGACTAGAGTTTCAAAGCTCCATTCATCAAGAAGAAGGTTCAGACATGGTAGAAGAAACAACCTAAAGATTCTATGTTGGTTCAGACAGCTTTGCATGCAATAAATGAAGAAAAGTCATGGTTCATTGATAGTAGATGTTTGAGGCACATGACAAGAGACAAGAGCAAGTTCTTAACCTTGAAGAAGATCAATTGTGGCATAGTGAAATTTGGAGACAATACTACTGCCAGAATTACTAAAAAAGGTACACTAAGTTTGGATAATGGTATAACTAAAACTAAAAATGTTTTATATGTAGAAGGTCTTAAGCATAATATTTTGAGTGTAAGTAAAATGTGTGATCAGGGGCACACACTAAAGTTTTATGCAGAAGGTTGTGAAATTAGAAGAAAAGATTTAGATGTATTGGTTGTAGATGCTTAGAGAATAGAGAATAACTTGTATATGATATCAGACATCAAAGGTCAAAGATGTTATTTGAGTTAGATTGAAATAATTTGGCTATGGCATAGGAGAATGGGGCACATAAATTTTGAAAATCTTGTTAACAATAGCAAAAAGCAAGCAGTCATAAATCTTCCAAAGATTACAAATCCATCTGACACGCTTTGTGGACCTTGTCAGCATGGGAAGCAAGCTAGAAGGTGATTCAAAACAAAAGAGTAATCGACCACTCAGATGCTAGAGCTTGTTCAAACTGACCTATGTGGACCTATGAGGACTCAAAGTACTCAAGGTGATAAATATTTCATGTTGCTTATTGATGATTTTTCACGTATGACTTTGGTAATGTTTTTAAAGAAAAAATCAGAAGCTTTTAGACATTTCAAAACATTCAAAGCATTAGTTGAGAATGAAACTAATTTGAAGATTAAGTGTCTAAGATTAGATTGAGGAGGAGAATTCATGTCAGATCAATTTATTGATTTTTTTGAAGATCATGGAATAAAGAGACATTATTCAGTAGCCAGAACTTTACAGCAAAATGGAGTAGTAGAATAGAAAAATAGAATAGTTCAGGAGATGGTGAGGACAATGCTAAATGAATCCAAGATAGTAGATAAATATTGGAGAGAGGTGGTTGGTAAAATAGTGCATATTTAGAATAGAACATTATTAAAAGTCAATAGTGACAAGACTCCTTATGAGCTATGGAAAGACAAACTAGCAACAGTTGATTATTTCAGAGTTTTTGATAGCAAATTCTTCATAAAGGGAACTGATGAAAAACTTGATAAGTTTGAATTTAGAGAAGATGAAGGTATATTTCTTAGTTATTCTTGAAAAAGTAAAGCTTATAAATTTTATAACAAAATAACTAAGAATTTTTTTGAAAGTACAAGTGTCAGGATAGAAGAAGATGGAACACAAAGAATCAGTGATCTAGTAGACATTCTTGAAATCATTGAAGAGGAAGGCTTTGAAGAATTAGATGAAGATGAGGAGAAGGAGAAAAAGGGAACCAAAACTCCATCCAAATTCATTCATAGAAATCATAATGAAAGTGACATCATCAGGGACATAAATGAAGGAATTTGCACTAGAAAAATGATGGTAAGTGAATCTAAACAAGTTAATTTCTATTTGTTATCTAAAATTCAGCCTAAAACTTTTTAAGAAGCTAGACATGATGAGCATTGGGTTAAGGCTATGGATGAAGAATTAAATAAAATAGAAAAGAATGATACTTGGGAATTAGTGTATAGACTAAAAGATCACAATGTGATAGGAACAAAATGGGTTTATAGAAATAAGTTGAATGAAAATGGAGAAGTGACCAAAAATAAAGTAAGATTAGTATGTAAAAGATATGCTCAGATTGAAGGAATAGACTTTGAAGAAACTTTTGCACTAGTGGCAAGGTTAGAGGCTATTAAAATGTTTCTTGCATATGCAATGTTTAAAATTTTCAAAGTGTTTTAGATGGATGTCAAATCTGCCTTTCTAAATAGAAATCTTGAAGAAGAGGTCTACATTGAACAACCTAAGGGATTTATTCTCTCAAATATTAGTAACCATGTATGCAGATTGAAGAAAGCATTGTATGGATTGAAACAAGCTCCTAGAGCTTGGTATGTAATACTTGATAAATACCTACAAGATTAAGGTTTCAAGAGAGGATTTGTTGATAGTAATATTTACATCAAAATAGAAGGTGAGCATCAATTGATTGTTGTGGTATATGTTGATGATATCATTGTTGGAGGAAATATTGAAAAGATGAAAAAAGAATTTTTTGATAGAATGCAAAAAGAATTTAAGATGTCTATGCTTGGAGAATTATCATTTTTCTTAGGATTACAAATATTTCAATCAAATAAAGGAATTTTCATATCTCAAAGTAAATATGCTAAGGAAATGTTGAAGAAATTTGGTTTTGAGGATTGTGCACTAGTTGGCACACCTATGTATACATGAAATAAGGTGAGCAAGGATGAAGATTCACCTATTATAGATCAATATTTATATAGATCTATGATTGGTAGTCTTTTATATTTGATAGAATTGAGGCCAGACATCATTCATGTAGTAGGTATGGTTGCAAGATATCAGTCATCTCCAAAAGATAGTCATGTTTAGTTGGTGAAGAGAATATTTAGATATATCAAGGGGACATTGGATTATGGATTATGGTATCCCATAGGTAGAGATTTCACTTTAGTTTCTTGTACATATTTAGATTGGGTAGGGTGCTTGGATGATAGAAAGAGTACAAGTGGAGCTTTCTTCCTTTGTGATAGCTTAGTATCATGGCTAAGTAAGAAGTAGAATTCAGTATCACTTTCTACAACTGAAGTAAAATATATTGTAGTAGTATTGTGTTGTACTCAAGTGCTTTGGATGAAGCAAACTTTGGAAGATATCAAGGTAAAGTATGATGAACCTATTTCTATTTTTTGTGATAACACAAATTCTATAAATATTTAGAAGAATCTAGTAATGCATTCAAGAACAAAACATATTCCCATTAGATATCACTTCTTGAGAGAGCAGGTTGTAGATCAATAGGTTAAGATGGAATATATCAGTACTAAAAAATAGATTGTAGATATTTTCAAAAAGGCACTACCAAAAGACACATTTGAGTATCTATGAGAGAAGTTAGGAGTAATTTTTCTTACTTCCTACCATTTAAGTTTAGCATCAGTTGAGGGGGAGCTAAGTGTTAGCTCTAGGTATGCCCTTTACCATTGATGTCAAAGGGGGAGAATAATAGGTATAGGTATAGGTACAAAAATAGGTACAAGGAACATGTACATATTACAATAAGGGGGAGTTACTATATGTTTTCAGATGACAGTATGTGCAAGTTTTAAGATGTGACAGTTTCAAGATTGAGGTTACCATCAATGACAAAGGTGGAGATTGTTGGAAATATTAACATTGATGTCAAAGGTCTAACATTATTGGTGATAAAAGGCCCCATTACATTTAATGATGTTTGTAATAGTTATATCTTGGTTAATGTGTGTTAATATTTATTTAATATTAACAAATATATTTTTGGTTGCATATAAGACAAAAGAAGGGCCCATGGAGAAGTCAAAGAGTCACGGGGTAAAGACAAAATAAGAATGGGATGCATTTTCACATGAAGAGTCATCTTGGGGAATTCCAAGAGTCACCAAGTGAAGACAAAAGAGGAAGGGCACAATTTTTCATGAAGGAATACTTTGAGGAATACGAAAAGTCACCAAGATAAAGACAAAAGAGGAAAGGATTGAGGGATCACCACATGAATTTTCAAATGCAAGGATACGAAGGGTCATGCAAGTTTGGCACCATTTTCCATGAGGATTCAAGGGTCACAAATGGGGAAGGCCAAAGGTCATTTCAAAAGCTATGAATAAAGGCTTGAGAAGCCATTTGTAATGTGTGAAATATACTATGAATTGTATTTGTTATATCTAGCTTAGAAGAGCAAAGGAGAGAGAGAAAATAGATATTGTAATGAACTATCATTTATTGAGATAGAAACATTGAGAGATAGTTGTGTGGTATACACAAAAGGGGTTGGTGCTCTTGTGGGTTAGTGCTCATGAATTGTTTCTATGTTGGTGCTCAACAAAGGGGTTGGTGCTCAGCAAATGGGTTGGAGCTCCTAAAAGTTGGTACTTGCAAATATTATAGTTTGAGATGGTGCCCATTCATATACTTGAGATTGTTCTCCATGGTTTTTCCCACATTGGGTTTCCATGTTAAATCTGGTGTGTCTCTCTATCTTGTGTGGTGTTTATTATTTTAGTTTTATTTCATATCTTGAATGTATGTTAAAGTGGAATTTAATTAAGGGAAAGTTTATAAGATTTATGATATATTGATTCACTCCCCCTTCTCAGTATATCCTGTGCTTGACAACATCTCACTTCTAAGAGATTTTCCAACTCTTTCTTTACTAATATAGCAATTCAAGGATACATCTTGTGCAATTTTTGTTTCATAGGTTTGGCATCAGGATATACCACAAGGTAGTGAACAACCAAGGTAATGTCTAAACCATGCATGTCAGAATAAACCCATGCAAATATATATATGAATTCCCTCAATAGGGTTGTTAAGGCTTCATGCTTTTCCTCAATAAAGGATGTGCCTAATTTAATCCATTTTGGGTCATCTGGAGTCCCAATGCTTACCTCTATTGTATCTTCCACTAAAATGGTCAAACTATCTTCAAGAATAGTGGGAAAAGATTTAAACTATTTAGCAATGTTAGAGACTCTATTAGGACTAGTTCTTCAAGTTATCCCAAGCATGATGAATCAAAATACCCTAATAGGAGGGATGGCCATGTAACAAATGTAGTTGGAAACTCTTGGATTATGAGATTAAAAGCTTGTTATTATTCAAGACTGAACGCAGACCCGTAGACAAGATCATCATTATTGGTGGTATCTTAGATGATTTGATAAAAAGCCTATTCTTATTCAACACTAAACTTAGACCCATAGACACGTTCATCATTGGTCTGGTCTATGTTTGAAGAAGGTTGAACACCCCCATCTAATGGTGCCTAAAACAAGTTTTCACCACTAGATTGGCCTTTATCTTTACTTTTTCCCTAATCTAAAATCACCTCAAAGAAGTTTTCACACGGGTTCTTAGAATATATTTACATTATATTCTCTTAAAATATAATGTATGATTATATTTTACGAGAATATGAATTACAAGTTTTCCCATATACATACATTTGAGACACGGGTTCTTAGAATATATTTACATTATATTCTCGTAAAATATAATGTATGATTATATTTTACGAGAAAATGAATTACAAGTTTTCCCATATACATACATTTGAGACACGGTTTCTTAGAATATATTTACATTATATTCTTGTAAAATATAATGTATGATTATATTTTACGAGAATATGAATTACAAGTTTTCCCATATACATATCTAAGTTATATGTCTACACATAATTTAAAAAATACAAATAAATCAAATAATTCAAATTCATTCAAATATGTCAAAAAGAAAAAATAAGGACCTAATCATGACATGATTACTATATTACACTATTTACGTATGTTATTTATTACATGTTTCGTAGATGGCATATTCTCATTTAAGAGGTTTTATAAGTTTTCATTAGGTTCATTTGCTATATAAATTTTGAAATAAGTTGAGTTGTCTCAATAGGGGGGTTGGTGTTGGTAGGATCACACCTCAAATTAGTATTAGGTGGATGGTTATTAGATGATGGAGTATTAGTGGGATTATTAATTAAACTTGTGTCAACTACTCCCACAATTTTTTGAAGGTTTTGAAGATGAGAAGTGTCTTGATAGGTATAGAAAGGGTCAAACCCATAAAATTCATCTTTAGGTGTGATTTTCACCATGTGACACGTCATGTATACAACAATTTTTGGAATGACCTTCTATTTTATGATAGTCATATTTCCAAACACAAAACAATTTGATGAAAATGTCCCAAAAATTGAGTGGTATAGAGATAAAGAATATTATGACTATCATAAAATAGAAGGTCATTCCAAAAATTGTTGTATGAGATCAAAAAATTAGTACAAACATGAATGGTTCTTTTAACAAGGATTACAAAACTCATCATGATCGCACAATGTTCAAGAGGCATCCATTTTTTTTAATTTTTTTTGATAAGTGTGTTCACCTGCTTTCCAAAATAGGCTTTAGTATCCAACTTGATTGAGAACCCTTTTTTAGTGGTCTCCCAATGGAACATTGTTTCTAAGGCCTAAAAAATCATAGAAGGCCTCATCATTTTGAAACTCATCAACTAGGATATTGGATTCTTGTTATCCCCAGTCTATCAGTTAGGGATAATATAATGGTAATGGATTATGGTGAATAAAAGGTTAGAGGGTACAAATAGAATTATTTTCAAAAAAATTGGTATAGGATATGTCATCAAAATGGCTATGATCAAACTCTATTTCATTGTTGGTATCATTATCACTAGTCATTGGAAATGGAACTCAAATAAGATACATGGGATCACCCCTAGGTGGTTTAAATCCAAGCCCATAGGTTCCTGTGTACCTAGTCATAGAAATTGGCTCAAGTGTTCCCTATTGATTTGACCTGAGGCCTCCTCCTTCATAGTCTTGATTCTCTATGATCTGATTAGGAATTGAATATTTGGATTTATTATAATAATTGGCCAATTTTTCATTACACAACCATGATTCATCTCCTTCTAGAGGGTCCTATTTTTAGCTAGAGGCTTGTATGAAAGTGACAAGTGATGGACTATGTTAATGGCCTTTAACATTTATTTTCCAATACATGAGTGGTTTAAATTTTGATCTTCCAAAGGACTTTGGGTTCTGTGAAAGCTTTACAATGTGAAAGATGTCATGGGTCAAGTATTCTCCTAGGCCATTATACAAGATAATGTAATAATTAGACATTTTAGGAGGTGGCATGTGGGAAAGTTAATCAAGGGAATCAAGGTCAATGTAGTTGGCCTATGGTAAATAAATAAGTATTACTTTCCCCTTATCCTTCTTGGCTATTAGATTCATGCTGAAATGGTAATTTTATCTTTTGAACTTGGCCTCTAGATGTTTACAATGCTCATATAGATGCAAATCTCTTAAAATAGTAACCTCCATTTTTGAATGGGAGAACTTGATACATTGGTGTAATTTTGATGGGACTACATGAATATCATGTAACCAAGATCTACCCAAAATCATATTATATGACAAATCAAGATCTAACACATGGTAAAGTGTATCATGGGTCAAGGGCCCAATGATAATTGGTAAGCTAATGGTGCCTTATGATTCTCATTATTCATTGTTTTAGGCTTTGATGGTGATTATTTCTACTTGAAGATATGTTTTTGTGTACCCAATAATCTTGATGAACTTAAGAGACACAATATTTAGACTTGATCTATTGTCTATGAGGGCACATTTCACTTTGTACCACATTATGTAAACTTTGATGTACAAAGGTTTTTTATGAAGTGGGATAAGGGATGAAATATAACTTTAGTTGAAGGTTAATTATTATTCTGGAGCTAGGTGTCCAACTAAATCTTTAAAATTTTCAAGAGATATGTCATTTGTAACTTTGGATTGGCCAAGGAACACTGTCAAGATGTTTTTGTGGATTGTAAATGTACATAACAAATCTAAAATGGAGATTTGTGCTGGAATTTTTGTAATTATTCCATAAGGTCAAACATCTTTTCTAGAATAATGTTAAATGGCTTGTTCTTAGCTAGAATGATTGGTTGGATGATGGGTGAAGTGGTAGATGATTGTGGGCATGGTATGGTAATCCTTAACTATCAAGTTGTGATTGCATAATCAAGATTAGGTATAAGACCAATGTTTATAACAAATGATGGTGGAGGGGGACCACATAGGACAAGTCTCCATTACTAGTGTACTTATGTGTAGTCATAGGCTAATGACAAGTTATTAGTATAACGTCCAATCATGGGAATCTTTGCTTTCTAGTTCACCTATATGTGCTCCTAGGTCAAGGAAAGATTACCAAAATAGGTTGGTTGATTATAAATGATTAAAAATAATATTTTATAATTGGTACTTGATCTTAGATTGATGTAAATGGTGTTAATATGACCTTCTAAAATATGACCTATAACTAAGTTTTAGTCATGTGCAACAACATGGTAGGTCATTGGTTATTTGTATTGTTTTGGCCTTAGTTCTATCCATTGTTTTGATGTTGTTGGTTTTATTGGTTATATCGGTCTTGTTGGTTCAGTTGGTTCAATTGGTTTGGACTTGGTTATTGATATTTTTATTGTTGTTGTTGCACTAGCCACTATTATTGCTATTATTATTATTATTGGTTATTATGTTGGGGAAAAGGAATCTAATAAATGCATAGGATCTGATTGGATGTGGAAGCTCCATGATCCAATGTGATCTCTCCATTTTACAACATATTCTTGATCACATGTCTAATTTACACATAATGTTACAAATTATGGCCATTGACCCAATGATATTCATATAATTCATTTGGCCCATACCCATTTGGAATGTTAACAACCTCATGAACTTACCCTTTTAGAATAGGCAATTTAATCAAATTAGCTATAGTGAACTTATGAAACACTGATTCAATAGGTTCTCCAAGGTTACTAAAGACATGATGAGTAGGCATATTTATCCTTGGAGGAGTGTTTTGTAAAGGCATAGATTGTAGCATTTTTGTGTTGCTCTAGGTTTTTGCACTTACTGTGTTTGCTTCCTTTACTAAAGAGGTTATTGGTTAGGAGGTATATGTTATGACATATATTTTGAAAATAGTTTTTGTACCATTTGAACATGTCATAACTTAGTTACTTTATTTCCTAAAACATTCTCATTACAATTGAATTACCTGGGTCTATCAAAATTATTGGCCTAGGTTTGTTATGATGCTTGTGCTTGGACTAGATTTTGGTTTTGGCCATTATTCTAGTTTTGGTTCTAGCTTTGATTAGATGAGGCTAGTTTAATGGTACTTTTTTTAATGATGGTTCTTTCAATCACCAAAAATTTGTCAGTGATCTCTTTGAAGGTGTGTGCACATTGTAACTCCAAATTATAAGATATCTCACAGTGTATATTTTTGGTAATCACAATGGCTAATTGTTTATCTAGTAGACTATGGGTAAATCAACTTGAAAGGGATCTCCATTAATGAAATTAACTTGTGAATATTTCATCAACGTTTTAATTTGATTATGTCAAATCTACCAATTAAATATCATGTTTGAGATTGTAAGAGAACTGTTGCATGAACTTGTCTAAAAGATCATCAAAATTAGATACTAAATTCTTGGGAAACTTAAGCAACCATTCTAATGCTTTCCCTACTAAGCTTCATGGAAACAACAATAGTAGGTATATGTAACTATAAGCTAATAGTTGGCATGCAACAAATAATTTTATCAAATGGGCCTTGGGGTCACCTTTCCCCTTATATTTGTCAAACTTTGGGGGTTCTTACCCTAGAGGAAATGAAATCTACAAGTACTCCATGTTGAAAGGGTAAGAACACATGTTGTCTAACTTGAACTTTTTAGGTTGTTTTTCCACTTAAATGAGGGCAATTACATCCTTCATTTATTTTAGTTCCTATGCAAGGAAACTAGTGGGATCACTGGCTTGAGGTGGAGGTTGAGTGGTCAAAAGTGGATTACTTTGACTGAAGTATCATGTAGGAATTTTTTGGGGAATATCAGAGTGGCTAGGGAATAGATCAAGAATACACATACATGGGTTAGGGTGTAATTTTTAAAATTACACATACTATGGTGTGATATTCTAGTTGGGATTGGGTATGTTGGTCTGGTGTTAGGAATACTTTATTTGGGATGAAGTAATATAATTATATTGTGCCTATTGAGATTGAATAGGGATATGTTTCTAACTAGTCATACCTTGATGATTGAGGAGAACTTGTGAAACAAAACCCTATCTTTGAGCTTGTGGCATGTTTTGCATGAAAAGAAATTGTTGCATAATAGGTACTTGAGGAACATTAGAACCTCTTTATCATATGAATCATTATTGGGAAGTGGATTTATGTTGGAGATTTAGAATCTATCATTGACCAATATTTACACATTGTTGATTAGACATCATTTGATTTTGGATCAACATGTTGGTCTATGACTGAAGGGTATGCTCATTACTACCTGGTGATGTGGAACATTGGTAGCCCCTTGTTGAGGTGGAAATATGTTTTTCTTATATTACATGGGTATGTTAGATGGTGTCTACTATTGTGTAATATTACTCATCAACTATTGGGGTGGAGTAAGATTTATCACATTTTGTTATGGCATGACATTGGTCATTGGCTGACTACTTAATCCTTATTGTTAGCTGCTAGAAGAATAAATTGGTTGAGGATTAGAGGTAATCAGTTGAGGTTGAGAAGTAGAAACTCCTATCCCCTAGTTTATGAACCACTCATGGTGTTGTTTAAAGGCACATTTTTTGTTGACTATGTGTTTGTGCATTAACACCACTTTGGTTTAAATTGTACATTACTTGTGTATTGTCTACTATGTTCTATTCATTATTATGCATAGAATTAGAAGATACTTCCTTGATGGTTGGGGTATTGAACATGTTTTTTACTAAGGTTTTTTTAATGTAAATGGGTCTAAATCTTAATTTTTTTTACCAATCAAATCAAGTAAGATTCCCATTAAAGGAAGGGACCAAATAAGAGGTGTATTTGACATGGAAATATTATTAAAGTTACACATTACGTTTTGATAGGTCTGGTATGTTGTCTACATTTGAAATAATTGGTCTTTCATGAGGCCCCTTTGTGTGACAAACATACATATATTTTGATATGGCATCAATACAGTGGCATTAGAGTTATTAGAAGAGGCATGTTCATTATAAGATACATTGGAAGGCCCTCTTACTATATTTTGAAAATTTTCATGCCCTACCTCCACAGTTCTATTAAGATCATAGGATAATAACATTGTAACATAATAAGGTTGGTATTAGACTGCTTCTGCAATCAAAGGTATGCTTTTTAAATATTGGTCTATTTGTTCTTGATATTGCTCCATGTATGGAAGAGTACTAACAAAAGAATTGGCCAAAGGTTCTTGACTCTGTTCCCCTGTTTGAGTGTTATATGGTGGATAAGAATGTATCTCCCAAACAACATTATATCCATAAGGGTATTGAACAAAGTCCTCTTTCATGAAAATATTTCTATTTCCTAGATTAGACATGGCTCCACTATGTGTATAGTGAGAGATGGTAAAATCACTAGCAAATATTATACAACAAGAGAGAGGATAGAGTTCTACAAACTCTAAAAAGCTATTTCTAAAAAGATAAAAGGGTTCAATTAAGTCTAACTTAGTCAAAAGGAGTGGATTTGTATCTCCAAAAGGTATATTCAAAGATTTGGTAATAATATTATAACATTAACTGCTTTACACAAACTAGGTCAATTAAAAAGAACTAAAAACAAGATGTCAAACTCTAAGGTCCAAAGATGTTCTAAATAGGTCTAAACTAGGAAAGGGAAAAATAGTTTCTAAGATTGTTGGCCAAATGCAACATCAAAATATAATCTCAAACAAGGCATATGTTAGGACTTTTTTCCAAATGTGATGTCAGTATCTAGACTTTGAAATAAAGGGATGATTTTAATATAACAAACTTGGAACATTTTGGCAAAGACTAGGCACTTAATTCTAGACATAAACATGATCAAATTGGTATAAGGCACTAAACAAAAGGCATTTGGAGATATATTTATTCTATCAAATAAAGGTGAAAAAAATATAGTTTCCAAATTTGGGTAATGGGTTAACCTAAGTTTTACAACCCAAAAGAGAAAGATTTGTGTAACAACCCCTGCAAAATGAGGCCTAAACAAAAATCAATCAATGTTTGGACTCGAACTTGTAAAATTTAATCAAAGATTCAAATTTATAGAACTTAGGATTTAAAGACCATCAAGGTAGGCAAAATTTAATAACATAACTACACTAAAATAAATATCCCATAAGAAACAAATGTGATTGGTTTAAATAATGAAAATTTGGACACAAGATAAGTCTATTGAAATAATTTGAGTAGCATAATGGAATTAATGCTCTCAAAAGGTATAAACAATGTGTGTTTCAAAGACTTATAAGGCACAATAATTGAAATTATTGATATCATAATATTTCCCATCTCAATCAAGTGTAATACTCAACATTTTTTACATAAAGAGTTTTCTAAATTAAAGTAAAATGTCAAACAGATGACATAATGCCTCCTCAAACAATGGATTAGTATAGACAAACAAAATCATTCATGATTGGTATAAACAAGAAAGTTTTATACATAAAACACTAAGAAGTAAAGTAATAAATTACCAAAATACAATTAAGTATATCATCTTAGATCTTATCAAGGTGTGGTAAGTGGGGTTGATTAAAACTTACAAGTTACGACCATATAGATTGATCTCAAGTGTGGCTAAAAAAATAGAAGCATCATGTCAATTGAGTTCCTACCAATAAACTTATCATGTAAGTGATTATTCCTTTGCATGACTATTCCATATGTGGACTACTTAATGGAATCCCCTGATTGACTAGACTTGACTCAAGACTTTGTTACTATAGGAGAGGTTAGCTTCTCAACCCCCTAGATCTAGAAGTATGCATACCCTAATTTGTATACCCCAACATGGATCAGGATTAAAATACTATCATGAGATGAATCCATAGTTTAATGCTTCCCTATAGAACTTGTGAAAGGTAATGACATCCCATTCACAAGCCAAATTGCATGAAAATAACAGACTAGTAAAAATACTTTAGGGTTGATTTTAGATCACCCAATACCTACAAGTTTTGAGGAGAGCCCAAGAAACTTTATTTCTACACCTTGGACTAGGCATAAATGCAATGAAAATGCACTTTTGATCACCCAAGTTCCCTATAGGGGATGGGGAGAGCATACACACACTATTATTTTTGTGATAACAAACAATCAATAAATATTTTGCAAGCAATTATGATTGGAGTTTAATTTTAGGCACCAAATTGAAATGTGATGACATTATTTACTTGGTCCCTTGGCTTAAGTTTGAAATCTTGAAATAATTACACAACACAACTTAAGCAAAACCATCTAGTTCATTTTAAGACCAAAATCTAAATATTTAAGATTTAGGCTGAGTTCATTTTTAAACACCAAAAATAAGTGTCCAATACTTAATAATTCAATTTAATCACCAACAATGAAGTGTTTCTAAGATTTATTCATTCTAATTCCTTTTAAACACCAACATCTAAATGTTTAAGATCTAACATGTTCATTTTAGTACCCAAAATAAAGTGTGAATGATTTAGCTAGATTCCTTTCAAAATCCAAAAATAAAATGTTATTTAACCAAAACTTGAAAATTTGTGTTCAAATCATGTCTTAGACCTACAATTTTTAGATAGCCTCCTACTTAGAAGCACTTTTGATTATGAACAAATGAACTTTAGAAAAATATCTCTTGGGTTTTATTTTTGAAAACATAGTGACCGTGCTCAGTCAAAACTAACCAATATCAATTCTAAGGAAACCAATGTTGGTCGGTATCAAAGAGAACCAATGATGATAGTAGATGACTGATATCAGTTGACTAAGACCAATGTCGGTTAACTTGTGAACTCGAAGGAAAAACCATAGTAGATTAAAAATGTTATATTAGACAAAAGATTGATAAAAAATTATTGAAACCTACAATGTAATGATTAGGTAGAGAATATAAAAAATGATGAAACCAAAAAATCATGAAAAGGAATGTTAGAAAGATTCAAAATGCAATGTTTATAAACTTTGATTCTCCCTGCATACTGATTGATGATGGTCACATAAAATTGATCTTGGTTGGGAAGAACTGATGTTGGTTAGGCCTGACTGATGTCAGTCTCTATGTAGATCCAAGATAATTCAAGAATTATAAATATGGCAAAATCAAATCTAAAATTCCAAATTTAAAGTTATTTAAGCATTCAAATGTCAATTTTTGAGTTGCATCTTCATCTCCTTGCTATGTATGGTGCATATGGTCCCATTAGGCATGCTATTTATGATCAAGGAATCTAAGAAGGGTGGTCATATCATCTATTAGCTTCACAATGAAAGGAAAATGAAAAGAAACACACTAACATGCATAATACTATCTTTCTTAGATCAAAAGGGGAGAGCTTAGTGAATAAAACCCAATTAATAAATCAAAACTAAAATGAAAGAAAAAAACCTTTCTTGAATGCTCCAAAATATTTATTCATTTGGCTTGCTCAGCTTATGTTCAAGAGGTATTTGGAAAATGTATTTATGTGGCTTCTTCTCCTCTTGGCACCATGGTTTGGATCATGCTTGCTTGATGTAGCTTGATGGCTTGGCTTGTGATTCATAATTTTGGCATTATATCTCTATAAATTTCACTCTTGTCATAAAACCAACATTATAACATTACTATGTCCAAGATCTCATAAATGAAAGGAAAATGCTTGTATTTATAGGTTTAACAACTAACCCCAACCCAAGGTGAGATAGAGTGTAGTTAGAGCTTGAAATGGGTTTAAACCTTACCTTTGTGAGTTTATTAACGCTAATAGAGTTAAAAGGTGTCATATGGTCATGATTAGTAATGAATAGGCATGGGTGTGATATTTTAGGATTTTTTAAAACTCATAAAAAGGTAATTATGAATTTCTAGGATATTCTTTGATTTTTGAATTTATATTTTGATAATTCATTTAATTGCTCATGGTTAATTCAATTTAGGCATTTGATTAGGTTTTGCATGTTAATTAATCTTGTTTAGGATTTTGAACATTTGTCAATATTTGAATTAATTTGATGTTGTGCATTTGTCCCATCTAATTTATTTATAAGCCAAATTGTATTTTATGAAGCCAAATTTGAGACATTTAGTGATTCTTAGGATAGATTTGAAGAGATTGGTAGGAATCAGTCTAAATTCTGATGTGAAGCCATTAGTGGCTAATTTTAGCTGTCTACAAATAGGTTATATTATCATGAGAAAAATTTTTAGAGGTAGCCAATTCGAGGACTATAGGAACTAGACCAAAATAAAGGAATATGTAGTAGAACTCATAGGAACCACCTGAGGTGTCCTTTACCAATTTTCACCCTATGCACACTACTTAACTAAATTTTTAAGTTATCAACTAAGTAATGGACCATCCTACATCCCTTTTGATATTTTAATATACCAACCCTATGTATCCTACTAAATTATCCACTATCAAAATAAGAGAACAAAACTTCAAAATTTGAGTTTTGTAGTACCTAACTAATAGGTGGTTTCATGGGTAGAGTGGTTGAAGATGAAGCATCATGTGATGTAGGCTAAGATTCTTTATGAATACTTTAGGACACACTTTTTTCTATTGAATAATGGGATAGAATTCAATTAGAGGAATGAATTTTGACAAGTTCATCAAAGGTGAAATATCACTATTGAAAGTGGCCAAGTTGACCTTGGATGCTTGTTAGTTTAGAACAAACTATTGAATAAGTCACAAAATAGCTCACAACAATATTTTTGAAATAATTAGTGACTTGATATCATCATCCATAGTGAGAAGAAAGGTATCTTTGGTAGTGGTGATCTATTGAGCAATATCCTACTGGGGATCAATTTACTTATGGGTGGCATACCACTACACTTGAACTATAGTGAATGTGATTCAGAACACTTGGTTCTACCATGTCTATAGATTTGACATGTTTTTATTCCATGTGCTACTAGACTCATATAAATTTATATCCATATCTTAATAATTGTGGTTAGATTTAGCATAGTGGCCTTGGTTTTTCTTACCTCTATAAAGTCATTTTGTGCACCTACCCAAATAGTGTCAAGTTATTGCTTCCAATCAATAAATCATTGGGACACTTGCATCACTTGGATTGAGGCTACATCAAAAACATGTTAATAATATTCAAAAATATTTAAAAGAATCTCATTCTCTACTTTGATGGTTTTTCCATGCGTCAAGAATTGGTGGACCTTATGAATGTCCTAGCAATCCTATACCAACTATGTAAGGAGAAGAAGCAACTATTGATGGTCTGAAATAAATTGACTCCTAATGACCTATGAATTCTTAATAATAAGATGGGCATTGAGAATGTGTTACATCAATGATGTGTTGTTTATCTACAACCTTCTTATATGTGTTAACAATGAAATTACATTCTATGTGATTAATTCATGGAATGTAATGTCTCCTTTGATCTACTTGGAAAAAAATAACTATGACACATCTAAGGAGGACTTAGTGGTAGGTGGTGAAATTTATAATGATGTAAATTATGTGGTTTTAGGCACCTATCACAATGGTGCATTTTTTAGTGGAAATATAGTGTACCAAGAAAAGGGAATAAGAACATCCCAAAACCAAATGTTTCGTAATGGTTATGTTATATGGGTGTCTTATGGATTATTAGTGTTAATTTTTTGTTGTTTCATTTATAAACAACCCCAACTATAGCTTCATTCATGGTCTTTCCATCGTCTACCTTCTACACTTCCTTGGACTCATCTAACTTTGGGTTCTCAATAGATTTCTCCTTTTTTGCTTTATTTGTTTACTACTTCTCATCATGTGTTTTTCTCTTGTTATTTTAATCTATGATTTACTTCCTATGATATTGATCAATGGTTGGCTTCATCATCTCTAATTCATCAATAAGGGTATTTTATGTTTTTACATCTTATGCATCTTTCATACTCTATGCCTCATCTTATTTGACCTACTTTAATGGATCGATATCCTTCATTATCATATGTGTCTATGGTGCCTTAGTGGTTGGGATGTGTCCTTAAACTTTGTATTTTACTATGCATCATCCTCATTTCTCTCTCTAAGTTCCTTTATGTCATCAACCTATTTTGGATCCTTAGCTTCATTAGTTGGTTTTTGGGATACAACATGTTGCTACTATGTTTCAGCTTTTGCATTCTTGTGAGCCTCCTTTTTCATTTAAATTTTCTACTCTTTGTGCACTCTATGCATGGTGGCCCTCTATGCATCTTCATGGGTAACCTATTACTCCTCCACCATTTGTTTATATATCTATGTCTCCTTAGTATCTATGAAGGGTTCATATTCATATGAGTGAATGTATGTGAAATGTACCATTTCCATATAGACAATGGTTTTAAACTTACTTCAAGTAATTAGCTTTAATTTAGTTGGTTGTGCAATTTTAGGTAATGGTTTTTGTGCCTCTTATGTTTTAGGTTATGGTGACTCAAATTGCATTGGTTACTCCTCTATAGTTCTAAAGTTTATAGCATGTGCACTAATGGTTGGGGATAGCTAAGCCTCCCTTCATGTTTTTTGCCAATAGAAAATGGCCTATGGTGGGATCTTAAGGAGTAGTTCTAATGACACCAAAGTATCTAATTATTTTGATTCAAATAATTCTACTGAGTTTGGTGCACTCAGCTTCCTAGTAGATAATGCCAACTATGATATAATCAGGATAATTAGGGATGCCCATCAATATTTCCTTTGGTACTTATTTTCACACTTAAATTATGTGCACTAATTTCAAAAATAAAAACTCCTTTTCCTCTTTCTTATATAAATCACCAGCTATGTCAGCAAGCATTACTTAATAGACCTTATGTTCATTAGTTCCCATTATTGTCAAGTCACAGAGAACTACAATCTTTGGCACCTAGGGATAATCTATCCATGTAGAATTTTTGTGTGTTTTATTTTTGGAGGAAGGGATTAACTTTATATTAGTGTTTTTCTCTTTTTCCTCTACATATTTGATGTGATAGAGTTAGGTTACTATTATACTAGTATTGAAATTCTTAGAGGTACTATTTTTAGTGGCATTATGTGGAATGTAACTAATGCCTTTTATTTGTTGACCTCTTTTTAGGTCATCTACATATCAATGAAAAATGGAATAATGGGACATGTTATGGTGGGTAACTCGTGTATATGCACCACAATACCTTTTTAAATCTTGGCCACCATGGCATGTTGATTGAACTAATGCATTACATCAGGAGGAACTTTAGTATTGGATGCAATAATTTGGATCAACTCCTCTCACAATGATCAAAATATAAATGGGTGTGTAAAGTATGTACTCCATAGCATCCAAATGAGATTCATAAACTTAATTTCAAGATAATTGTCAACATCCAAATGCACCTCTATTTTGGGTAAATTACATTATGTGAAGACCAATAGAAGAACCCAAAATTGGTATTAAAAATTATGGTTCATATAATTCAATATTTTGTCAATGTTTTTGGTTAGATCAGAGACCAAGAATTCAATCCAATTGAATTCTTAATTGAGGAAAATGATGTGGTGGGAAATGTTAATTACCTCATTGGTATATTTCTTGGAATTCTTGGTTTTTTACCAATATATTTATGTAATGCATGATACAAACACTCAGAATTGCTCATCTATAATATCAATAAGGAGGATTCCCATGGATCCCTTACTATAGGTATCATGAACATTTGGTATAATTGGTGGAGATTTATATTTATAAGCTTTGACTTATTTGCTTCAAGATGGAAAAATCATGACCTATGCCATCTGAAACTCATTAATGTAGATGGAAACCTATTAGGATAGATAGATATATATTACCCTCATTATATTAGCCTAGAAGTAATTACATGATTTCACTGAGGTTTTTGAAATTTGGTATCTAGATTAGGTGTTTGGCATCTATGGCATGAAAGTGATTTGGTTGTGTCAAAGTGAGGGGTTATGATCCTTAGACTACCTCTAGAATAAATAACTTTTTATCTATGACTTTGATGAATTTTGAGGCATCTAGGTTTTAAAACTTCATTTATCATAGATCTAACCCAATTCCCAAATCACATTTTTAAGAGTCTATGAGATTAATGATCATAGAGAAAAGATTGAAAATATACATAATACCATCTCAAATTCTACCATGATACACAATACATAAAACTATTTATCTTCACTCAAAGAGATGGAAAAATATAGAGATAGTGAAAGCTTGATATGCACTAAGTGTAAGATGTCCCAATGGTGTATCTGTATACACATAATAGTTTCAAAATTTATAATTGATGATGCTTTCTCTCTTTTAAGAATCCATTAAGTCTCACTCTCTCTGAGTACATGCCTTAAAGGGTGCATAAAGAAAGGGGTGGGAAGACCATTAGTACTTTTTAGGAATGATGTCCCTTTAGTACCACTTGATATCTACACAACCTTCTCCTAAAAAGACTTCACTAAGATTTGTCTTCTCTCTTGAACCCTCCTCTAACCATTTTATAGCTTCATTAGCCCCTTCCTAAGCTTAAAATACTTTCTAATAGTTTACATTACACTATTAGTCCAATCAACCCTATACTCTAATTGATAAAACATATTTAGGTTCTAGGTCAGCCCTTGGCTGACATAAAGCAAGACCTAATTTATTTTTATCAATAATGATATAGAGTCAATTGGGCTGAACCTATCGGCTAAACTTTCAAAAGGTTTAGGGTTAGATTCATCTATATATACACATTCATTTTGTCATTTCTTAGAGAGACAAAAAGAGTTTATTATTCATTTGTGCTTCTTTACAATCTAATCTTCCACCATTCTACTTGAGGATTTATCACTTAGGGTTTCTACTTGGAGAAGAATCTGGTCTTGTGAAAAGTATTGGATGCTTTAGCCTTTCTTAGTGATCCTTATAAATAAAAACAACCTTTTTCAAAGCACCTTTGGCCAAGGGATATATTGAGTCTCGATGGGTTTGTCTTCAAGGTAAGTATTTATAACTTTATTCCTCTATTTTAGTAGATAAAATTAGCATAAATAATGGCTTTTAAATATATTTCTCTCTCCATGCATTAGGGTCTTACTTATACAAATCTTAATTAGTATTCTCTTATGCATGTTTGATCTTAAGTTTACTAACCCCCACATTATGCCACAAGATTTGGTGATCACTAGATTAGATTTTAATTTACTTATCATTTATTTATTTTTTAATATAAAAACATATGATCTAGATAGGGTTATTGCATGGTGTTGTTTGACTAGAGGATTTAAAACCCTCTATAATGGTATTATTGTGGTAAGCTATCACTTTGTTAGGTATAATGGATATATCTTGGTCATGACCCTAAATATCTAATTTATCAACAATAAGAAGTTGTAAGTAGTATTTACCTTCTTCGAGATAGGATTGATTAATAGATCATTTTCATTTCCCTTTGCATACATTATGGTGAACCCGATGTGAACCAAACCCTTGTAGGTTTTTTTTCATGACATAATTTTTGTCATCATATTATATTTTAATATAAATATAGTATTATATTGAACCAATTGGTATAGTCCTAACATTTTTTGTGCAGGTTTAACACACAGTCATTCCAAAACAACTATGTTTTATCTATGTAGGTATTTGTGAAATCAGGTTATTAGATTGATCAATTAATCATAGTATTCTTCTTTAGATATAGATTCACATACATATTCAAAACAATCAAATTTGTCTTTTATTCTTTTATATAAACACACAATTCTATAAATATAGTTAAACCTATTGACTCTATTCACTATTTCTCTTTCAGCATACAAGGTTTTACAAACTTGGTCAAGCTAGTCAACCTAATTAATAGAATTTGAAATAGCATTTGAACATCATAGCATAAAAATTTGAAATATAAAACATCTTCAAGCCCACCAATATTCATTCCTTTCTCATTAACTTAAATTCCTCTTTCAATATTGTTTTTCACAAGTTTGTAGTTTTTAAAATTGTAGACATACAAAAAACTAAGTTGACCTATTCAACATAGTTATATAGTCTATCTTACATCTATAAGACATAGTTGACCTGTTAAACTATGTTCTTATAGATCTTTCTTAAATAGAATAGTAGTGACCTAGTTGACTCTATTTTACACTATTTACATACAATGTCGCTTGAACTGACTCTATAATCTTCTTAATCAAGGAATTAACCTCTATTTTCTAGTTATTAATTAACTTTTACTTTTTAATTTTTTGAATGCTTATAGTAACTCACATATATTAAATAGGTGGTTTTTTAAAATTACCATTTTTGTCACATGGCTTTTATCTTTTGCACACACTACCAAAATCACTTTTTATTCAAAAATCATTAAACATTTACCTTCCCAAGGCCTACCTACTTAGATTTGATCCCCAAGGGGGAGGCCGACTTGGTTTTTTGGCTAAGTATAAACATGTGTTTGATGGTATATATTATAAAATCACCCCACACCCTTATCACTACAGGATTATGAAGTGAGATGGTAGGCCCAAATACCAATCCAGTACCATCACCAATGCAGATCCCTTTCAGCTTAAACATCTTAAAAGTAACCTTAAATTACTTTCTAGTTCCTTATTTCAACCAACTTCCCTATCACATTAAAATTAAAACTTTATTATAACTTAAAAACACTTTGGATGACCAATTAGTTAGCATTTACTTTCCAATTATTGTTTTCTCTTTGATCATTGTATGTTGTATTGAAAAAATTACATTGGCTAGCATTGGTGCAAGGTTTTTATTGTGTGTTCTAATTGGGTTAGTCACATTAACCCAATTTATTGTGTTTCATTTCATTTTTCTTTAAAAATATCTTTAAAAATCTTCCTTTATTTCATAACACTACTATTTCTATTAATACAGTCTCTCATAAACTATTTAACTTCCCTATTTAGTAGTACATAATCGACCTATCTAACTGTGAATCTTTATCTTCTTTCTCAGTTCCATGTTTAATAGTACACTATAGACCCATATGACTTTGTATTCTTTGTAGCCTTTTTCACTTTCATCTCTTCCAACATATAGTTGACCAACTCAATTGTGTCCTCTTATTTTTTTTGTTCTATGAATTTTATTTATAGAACTCTATCAACCCAGTCAACTCTTTACTTATTGGACAACTTTGTTCTCTATCTAGCTGACTATATGCCTATTTTTCACTCTTTTTTTGTAATCTCAATTCCTTTCATATATTATCATGAAATTCCCTATTAAAATGTTATTAGACAACATGAACCCATTTATAAAATATATGGGGTGCTATTTTCTTCCTTTCTATAATTCTAAGAGGATCCTCACTCTTGGATTACATCTTTTCCTCCCTCATTTTTATATTTCAATATGGTTCAAATAATTAAAAAAGATGAGATATGTGAATCAAATCCTTTTCATACCTATCAAGATGATTCCCATCTTCAAACATCTCACCATAATGTGGGGACAATTGACAAAAGTCTATCTAATAACCCCATAGGGAATCCACCACCTAAAAACCCTCCCCCTAATAACAATTTATGGAGACATCCCATAAAAACCAATCCACAAATTGATACCTCTCATATTATTTCATAGATAGTGTAACAAATGAACATAGTACAAACTTTTGACACCTTCCAAATGATGCAACTACAACATCATTTCATCAACATGGATAATCAACCTCTCATTCTTCTCCATCAAAACAATCCAAATTTTATTCCTCAACCTCTTAGAGATGTCATGGGGAATGTCATCCCCAAACCTATCATGCACAATAAGATGCTTCAACACATATAAAATGATACTTTATCCTATTTAATTATTTTTATTGATATTAGTAACATATCTCCAACTATTAAATATTATGGGACTGAAGACCCTACATCTTTTCTTAAGGCATTTGAAAATATTTATAAGGAGTGAATCCAAACTAATACTTCCACTAGAAATAAAATCTTAGTTAAAACTTTTGCCAATCATGTATTATAATGGTACAATCAACTTACATAAAACTACATATGACAACTAGAGGATTTATTCAATCCTCTAGTTGAAGAGTTAAAACACAATGATTTTATCAAGAATTAACTTAACCATTTCATTAATGCTAATCAATCTCCTATCAAATTAGCTCATGATTTTATCAAATGATGGAAATCTTTGGCTTATAAATCCTATCATAACATTACTTATGAATTTATTTAAAACTCTTTACAATAGCATTAACTCCTTGACTTTAGTATAAGGTTTGGAAAATTTCTCTTCAAATGCTAAATTAATCTCTTGACCAAGATAAGCATCAAGACTTATTAATGAAACAATTAGAACCTAATAATAACCTTATTAAATGATATTTTCAACATTTAACTAATGTAATAATCAACAATCCTCCTCTACCCAAACTAGGATTTGCCAAAACTGACCATCCCCAAACTTCTCATATGCCATTAGCAGTGAAAAAAATGAAATATTTTTTAGCACCCTCTAAACTATTTACTTATCCCAATAATCCTCCTAAATGGTATGATCATAATTAATTTTTTTGGTTCCATGCCAAAATGGTCATTCCTATGAATCATGTAGAGGACTTACAAAATTTGTTGTCTCCTATATGCTTAGTAATTCATTCAATCACAAATCCATGATTCGACTCCATTTTCAATATTACATTAATGATTCTCAAAAATGACAAGATCCCAAAGTTTCTTATTCTAACAACCAAAAATATTTCTCCACATATAATGATAAAAAAGACAACAAGGATATTTATGCAATTGATGCTGACTATGACCACTATTACACCAATTCCCAATATGTTAATGTAGCTAAGGTCAATTATCAATGAAAACTATCTCATAAAGGTCATGTCACCAAAACTAAGAAACCATATTTGTAAGAGAAACTTCTCAAAGATACTACCACTACTCAATTAGCTTTAAAAACTAATGAGGAACCATATCCTCCTTCTAAACCTATTTTACTTTCTAAGCCTCACACTGGTTCTTCTTTCAAAACCCATTAAAAGTTTTAAAAATAACTCAACTCCATGCCTTATAAAATTCATCTTATGGATCTAGTTCGTACCTCTCCTTATCATCGCAAGTTCCTCATGAAACAACTTCAATTTATTAAAGATCCACATCCTTTAGAAGAAGAACCATCTTCTCATGATCCTTAACCAACCAAATTACATACCATTGAATCCATTTGTACTTATTCAAAAAGCTCCATAAATTTCCTCAAAGAAGACATGATCAAGGAGGAGATCATATTTGGAGACAATGATCCACCCCTTTTCATCAAAATAGCCATTAATACCACCATCATTTATAAATTATTAATATACTAAGGGTTAGGTATTAATGTGACATCTTTGTGGCTCATCCAATAACTTAGCTAACAAATATCATATTAAAAAAACTTGCTTGACATGTCATGGATTTGAAAAAACTAATCAAAATCCACTTGGTTATATCTGGCTCCCTCTTACAATTGGACCGAAGACTATACAAACTAAGCTCATGGTTTTGAATTTACCCTTATCTTAAAATATAATCTAAAGACACCCATGGACTCATACAATGAGGTATATCACCTATTTTATCAACCAATGTACCAAGTTCATTCATAATGGCGAAAGGTATAAACATGAGGCCAACCCTAACCCATGGAGTATTCAACTTCTAAATACCAAATATGAATATCAGATTCCCACCATTCCCAAGATTAATAGTGATATTTTACTTGAACTCATCAACATGAATCTAGATTTACATGGCACTCTTGTTGATTCTAATGATGATGAGCCAAATGACTTGAAAAATACTTACAACACTACTAGGCTACCTCATCACATCTTAGAGTAGATACCTCCCTCTTTATTGCATTAAATTCATAACATCCCAATGAGCCAACTTTTAAACATCATACCATCCTAATGAGACAAATGAGCCAAATTTTGAGTTAGCACCTAAAGGTCATATACCTCCTACTAATTCTCAACTCCCTAATACCTTTTGGGTGGTGGTAAAAATATCCCTCCTTGCTCCTTTGTAACTTCTAGCATCAACTATACCTCCTCCCACACCAGTCATTCTATCTAATCCTCTCCCTATTAATACTACTAATGATAAACCAATCAAATTATATCAACATTCTTCTCCTATTCTACCTACTCCTGAGATTACACTAGATGCCAAGGCCATATATGTACATCGAGTACATTTTGAATATCACTACCATGGTAATAAAATAATTGATATCAAAGTAGATTTGGAGTATTGTGTTCTTCTTCCCACTTTTCCTATTGATGAATCCATTCTTAAATTATTCCATGCCCAAGAAAATAAACTTCCTCAGCAACATCTTAAAATTGGTAATTTCAAACAAAAATCCTCTCATTTTAACAATTTCATTGCTAGCATTGATCCTAAAACAAATCCCATTTCCTCTCTACCTAATGTGCCATATCATTTCCAATATGGAAATGTTATGCTTATCAAGGAAACTACAATAATAAAATATGGCACCCCATCATTACGTTGACCAATCAAAATCTCTATATAACTTACACTAGTTGTAAATAATAATTTTAGTTTTTCTTTGAGAAATATCATGAGACTTTTTTTTGGTCCTATGAGGACATGCCTAACATTGATCCTAGCATTGTGTTTCACAATATCATCACCTATCTTGATACCAAACGCATGCAACAAAAACAATAAAAAATTCCCCCAAAATTTCCAATTTATATCATAAATAAATCATTAAACTTCTTAATGCTAAATTTATCAAGCATGTGGACTATTCAGAATGGGTCTCAAACATTGTCCCTATTTGGGAAAAAGTGACCATGGTCATTTGCATTTGAATTTATTTTAATAGCCTCAATCTTGCTTGTCCCAAGGAAAACTTCCATTTACCTTCCATAGATTCCATTGTCAATTCCATTGTTGGCTATGAAATGTTGTCCCTTATGGATGGATTTTTTAGTTATAATCAAATTCACATTTCCTTCAAAGATCAACATAAGACAAAATTTACCACAAAATGGGGCACTTATTGTTACATTAAAATGTCATTAAGCTTTCAAAACATTGGATCTACCTATCAACAGGCTATGACCCACATTTTCCATGACATTATCCATAATATTGTGGAAACCTATGTGGATGACCTCATTTCCAAGTCTAAAAGCTACAAAACTCATCTTTATGATCTTGCTATCATTTTGGATCACCTCATCAAATATAAAGTTAAAATAAACCCCTACAAATGTGTCTTTAGCATCACCTATAGAAAATTGATAAGGTTATTAGTCTCTCTTCATGGTATTGATGTTGATCTTGCTAAGATCAATGCTATGATCAACATGTTTATCCCTTGTTTCATTCCAGATATTCTCACTTACCTTGGCAAGCTTGGCACAATAAGATGGTTTATCCCCAAAATGGATTACCACATATATTCTATTAATTCAATTATAAATAAATTTAATCCTCTCAAATGGATGGATCCTTATTAGAAAGTGTTTGAAAATATGAAAAAATATTTGCTTCATCCACCCACTATTCATCCACCTTATAGTGATCATCCATTATTTTTATATACTTCTTCCATAGTTGTATCAGTTGGGGCAATGCTTGCCCAAAAATATGATATTGTAAGAGAGTATCCCATCTATTATATTAGTTAAGGCCTCATTGACTATGAAAAATGTTAAAAAAAATTATAATGTGATTGCCTCATAATATATTTTAAAGTTGAAAATATGTCATTATATGCTTTATCAAACAACTTACATTATCTACTCCATCACTTATTCTCTAAAGCCTTTTCTCCTTGGAGACAAAATTAAAAAGTGGATAGTTATTATATTGGAATTCTATCTACACATTATTACACAAATATATATCAAAGGATAAATCATTGATGACCAACTCGTAATAGCTCCCATACCTACTATCGAACACATTCAAGATAGTCTCCCTAATAATAATATCATCTATATTAAAGGTCTTAATTAATTTATCTCTTAATGATTACTTCGATAATTTCACTATTGATATTGAATCAAGTAATCTTGAAGAGTCATCTATCCTTCCCAATACTACTAAATGTAAATTAGTCATCGAAAAACTTCCTAAAATTAATGTTTATTTACATGAAGATAGTTGGACCCTTTATTTTGATACTTACAAATGCCTTCAAGGAGTCAATCTAGGTTGTATCCTCACTAGTCCTATTATAAAAATTATCCCTTTGGAATTTATCCTTACATTTGATGTTACTAATAATATGGTGGAATATGAAGCATTAATCTTAGACATGAGAGTGACACTTGATTTAGACATCACATATCTTCACACTTTGGGTGAATCCCAACTCATTTTTGGATAGGTTAATGGTAATTATCAATTCAAAAGTGGAAATGTCATTTATTATCATCAAATAACCACTAATATTACCAAATAATTCACTTCTTTTACCATCAATCCCATCCCTTGAGATCAAAATTCTATCCCTGATTTCACTTGCTTCTTCAACATCTCTTTTTCATTTGCACTAAATTTTTATTGATTCTACCTTTCCTATTCAAATAAGAAAGTCCAAATACTCCATTAAACCATAAGATTCACTTTTTTTCCATATTGTTGCTATCACCATTCAATACATCCCATGATACAAAGACATCATTCAATTCCTTGAACATAAAACCTATCCTTTGAACATAAATTCCCATAAAAAGACTTGAAGTCACAAACAAAATTTCAAATACATATTTTGATATAAAATCCTTTATTATCACAATTTTAAAGGTACCTTACTCCATTTTATTATGAAATAAGATGTTCCTCCTCTTATTTAACAAGCACATGGGGTAATTTACAATGGTCACTGTAGCAAACATGTTACAACACATAAATGCTTATGTATGGGATTTTTGGTCCTAATCTTGAAAATTATTCCATTGAGATCACTTAAAAGTGTAGTGCTTATTAAATTCATGATGATATAATCCATTCACCTCCAGTTGAGCTCCAAACTATGGAGTTTCCTTGGCCATTCTCAATGTGGGGATTAGATCTCATAGGGAAATTGCCTAGATGATAGGATGGATATGTATTTATCATCATGGATACTAAGTATTTTACCAAATGGATCAAATCCATGACTCTCATCAATGTCACTAAAACCACCATTTATAAATTCATCCTCAATCAAATTATTTATTGTTTTGGATTTGCCCATACTATCATTTTTGATAATGGCAGTAATTTAAAAAATAAAAACATCAAACAACTATGTGCTAAATTCAAAATCAATCACAAATTTTCCATGCCCTACCATCCACAATGCAATTTCAAAGTTGAGTCCACTAATAATATCCTCAGTAAAATTCTTCAAAATATAATCTGTGATACCTACATTGATTGACATCTTCATCTATTCTCGCTCTTTGGGCCTATCACACTATCATATGCACTGCCAATGGGGCAACCACATTTTTGTTAGTATATGGTTCAGAAACATATTTCCCATTAGAATTTGAGCTTCCATCTCTCTGTATCTCTCTTAATGGTATTATACCTTATGAATAATTATGTGAAGATCAACTTTATACTCTTAATCTTCTTAACAAACATCATCTTTCTTCTTTACAATAGAACCACTAATACAAGGCTTGAATCACCAAACAACATAATAACAGGGTTAAAGTTCACAATTTTAATATTGGTGATCTTGTACTTAAATTATATTACACACATGAAAAATAAGGAAAATATGCCAAAAAATTATGGGTTCCTTATTTATTCAAAGACATACTTGGTCTTAACACCTATCACCTTCAAACTAATGAAGGCCATATTTTCAAAGAGCCCACAAATTCATAATTTTTGAAGAAGTATTTTACCTAGATCTTTCCCTTTTTATCTTGATTTCTATATGATATACTTATAACACTTTTTTAAGGATATCTACATGGGTATCACCCTCTAAAACATTTTTTCTTTCCTAAAACCTTGGTTCCTTCTTTTTGGCCCTTTGGTTTTTCTTTTCTCATGAGTTTCATTGTAAAATAGTGGATAGGACCTAGTCTTCCTCATGATTTCCTTTTGTTCTCATTATTTATTTACTTTACAATAAATTTTTCACCCTCTTGGGGTTATTTTTTATGATTTTTAATTTAATACCATGGATAAGACTAGGCTTTCCTCATAAAATCACCATCTTTAATTAATTCAATTTATTTTTCTAGAATGTTTTAGCAATGAAAACAAGTTTATGATGATTTTATCTCAACCTTGTATTTTTCTTAGTTTATATATAAAATTTAAATAACAATAAAAGTGTTATCATGTTTTCCTAAACTTACCTCATTCTTATGATAAAGAATCACACTTCACTATAATTGTATCCCTTTTTCACCTTTGTCATATGTTTTGTGATTTGAAGTAATTTAAATTGTTTTAAGTTCACTCCTCTTTATCTCATTTCCTTTCCTTTAACTCTAGATAAACCAAGGTTTAGTTCAAGATAGCACTTTTATTTTCACCTAAATTAACAAGACTCTTAGACACCATAATTTCTAATTTCTCTTTCATATCAACTAATTACAAAGTCTTCAAATGCTAGTCATCTTTCACACCCATGTTTGGTTTTCTGAATCCATATGGAGGAGGAATAAAAAAAGACATAAAAAAATTTAAAATATAAATAATTTAAAATAAAAATCAATGATAAAAAAGGTAACATACAAAGTTAAAAGTCAAAACTTCACCAAAAGGCATGATGAATAACACATCTCCTATTTCTAATCAAAACCCAAACTTCATAGTTGGCCTCATGATAGAGTCGAGGTATATTGGGGTGCATTAGACTAGTAGATTGGAATAGGAGAATTCAAAAAACTCTATGGTTCTACCTACTTTCTCACACAAATACCCAATATTCATAGTGGATTGATGGATCTATAAGGGGTCCTAAGGAATGCAGAACACATTATGGGAAGGTAGGTCCATTTTATTTTTTATGCATATAGTACTCATGGGATTAGATTCACACTTCATTTGATGACATTAGATTTGTGTGGCTAGATATTTTTAAGAGTAATTAATGTTGAAAGTCCACTTATTTTTAGAAACCTAATTTGAGTGTCTTGAATTCAATAAAGAATTTCTCTACCTTCATTTTTCCCTTCACCTATTTCATTTCCCCCATTGATAGGCAAGTGTGATTCTCAATTTTTTTCCCAGTTCTATATTTCCTATTATTCACATCTTAAAAACATTCTATCACTACTTTTTTTTAGTTTTATCTATCCTTAGAATAAAACAATATGCTTGAGTGACTAGGGATTACTTTTTTTATACCATAGCTTTAATTTTTAGACTAACTTTGCTATCTTTTACCATTTTTTGTTGTACTTCCTTTTTTTGGACACTTAATTTCTATTCTAATTTCATGTACTTTTTCCATTGTTGAGTGAAGTTGGCTTGTTACTTCTCACTCACATATGTTTTTTTCCCCTTTCATGCACTTTTTCCATTGATGATTGAGAAATAATTGTTACTTCTCACTCATCAATGTTGTTTTACCAATTTGCTTGTCCATATTTATTTAATTAAGGATTTTTACTACTTACACCTTTATGTTTGATTGCCAATTTTAACATATATCCTTGATTTTACTTGGTGTGTTTGCCTTTCTTACTTGAGGTTTATTTGTTTGAGTTTTTGGGTCTTTAGTAGCCTTGGATTTTTGGTTACTTGATTTACTCTAAAAATTTTGACTTGTCATTTGGTCCTAACTTAGTAAATGTCACCTCAAATTACTAAATTTCTAAGTACATCTCATCTACACCACATCAATTATCTTAGCTTTCCTATGTTTTTTTTTTGTTCTTTAGTTTTGTATCCTTGGGTTTGTCCAAAATAGTCTCTACATCCTCCATGATCAAAACTATAAACACAACAAACAACCATATAATGATAAAGGTAAGTCAAGGTATGCATACATTACTTTTATTTTTTATTTATTTCACTTTTAGTTATTTTATGCTTTAAAATATTATAATTTTTTAGCTTTATCATTTTTTTACTATGTTCTTTTCTCAAAGTACCATCCCATGTTGTACCTAAATGAAACATGATGAGCTTTGAGTGGGGCATATGTATACACATAATATTTTCAAACATTATAAATTGATGATGATTTATCTATTGTAGGAACTTGTTGAGTCTCAATCTCTCTTAGTTTACTCCTTAAATGGTTCACCAGAAAAGGGTTGGGCAGGCCATTGGTGCTTTGTAGGATTGTTGTCCCTTTACTACCACTTTTTATCTACACAACCTTATCCTAAAAACACTTACCTAAGATTTTTATTCTCTTTTTCACTCTCATCTATGAATTTTTTCCTTCATTAGCCCCTACATAAGCTTAAAATCATTTCCAATGGTTTAAATTACACTGCCAGCCCCATAAACCCTGTACTCTATTTTATAAAATATATTTAGGGTCTAGGTCAACCCTTGGCTCAGCTAAACCAAGACCTAATTTATTCTATTAATAAAGATACAAATGAAATTGGGCCAACCCTATTGGATAAAATTTTGTAAAGTTGTAGGGTTAGATTAATCTATATATGTACATTTATTTCATCATTTCTTAGAGAGATAGAAAGAGTTAGTTATTCATTTACGGTTATTTACAATCTACTCTTCCACCATTCTACTTGAGGAGTTATAGATTAGGGTTATACTTGGATAATAATATTTTATTATGGAAAATTATTATATGATTTGGCCTTTATTAGTGATCTTTAAAAACCACAAAAACCTTTTATAAATCACCCTTGGCCAAGGGAGAGATTGAGTCTCAACGGGTTCATCTTCAAGGTAAGTATCTCTAAATTTACTCCTTTATTTTATTAAATAGAAGTAGCATAATTAATGGCTTTTGAATATGTTGATCTCTCCATGAATTAGGGTCTTACCTATACATAGATTAATTAGAATTCTCTTATGCATGTTTACTTTTATGTTTACTAACCCCAACTTTGTGCCACAAGCTTTGGTGAACACTAGATTATATTTTACTTTACTTGTTATTTAATTTTGTGCATATGAAAACAAAGGACCTAGTTAGGATTATTACATGGTGTTACTTTACTATAGGATTTGGAACCCTTTCTAGTGATATTATTGTGGTAAGAGATCCCTTAGTTAGGTTTATAGATCCATCTTGGTCATGACCATAAAAAATCTAATGTGCCAATAATCAAAAGTGTAAGTATGATTTATCTTCTTTGAGCTAGGATTGATTAATAGATCAGTTACAATTCCCCTTCCATACATTATCCAACCTAACCTTTATAGCTTCATGCACACTCTTCTTCCTATGTTTTATTTGAATATTCCTTATTTTCATTTGATCTTGACCATCCACACACCAAATAGTATAATATTATCTTGTTGATGTGTCAATTTTTATGAGTTGTCTTACCTTTTGATGGCATACAAAATATAATAAATATCCCATCACCTTATTTTAAAAAAATTGTACTTGATAATTCCATCTATGATGTTAATATTTGATCTATTTTAGAATATTTATCAATCTCATCACCTACTTCATCATTAACAACCACATTTGAATGTTATTATCTATATATTATTGAGATCTAACCACCATATGATTCTCTAACTTAATTGAAGTTATACATTATCCTTTGAAACTCACTCTATCCTTTAGCCAATACACTCTTCATTAATGTCATATTCGATAATATTACTCCTTAATCCAGTCCCTTGAGATTACAAGAGATCATAACCAAACCGATGCACTCATCAAAACAAACAACTACACTCCACTCAATATAACTTAAATGAATCATAAACTACATAGTGTGATTTATCATTGTCTCATACTTGTAGAGATGGATTATTGGAAGTAGGGTTTAAGCCTACTACCATTCACCTATATAGGTAAAAGGGTGCATGTAAATCTATAAAAACTACCATTCCTAGTTGTGATAACTCATGGATAATGTATGTACCTTTCCATCTAATGTTGGGCTTGCCTGAGAAGGCTCTAAACTGGATATCATAAAGTAATACTAGCTGATCTACTTGAAACTCTTTGGTGCATATATTTTGTCATGTAACGATTTTTGGCTACATTTATGCACATCCTATATCTAATATGCTTTGTGTCAATATTCATCCATTTTATTTAGCTCCAATAACCTATTTGTCAATGATTCTTGATCATCCATACACATAATGATTATAATTCATAGAATTAGAATCATATACTCCATGTTCATGACATTTTCAACTCATAGACTAGTTAAAATAGAGTGTACCATATCACATGCTTACAATGTATGTAATATGCCTATAGGATTGAAAAAATTTGATACTCCTAGTCATCCCTTTGAGCATCCTAGATTTTAGTAAGCATATTACCCAGTACCTTATTCACAGCTTTAGCTTGGTTATTAACCTAGGGATGATATGTTGTACTTTTATGGTGCAAAATCATAAATCTATTAATGAAAATATTTATATTATTATTAAATAAATGGGTTCCTCGATCCCTCAATAGTTTGATAAGATGGACAAACCTTGTAATAATATTTTCATATAGGAATTTTGTTATATCCTTAATACTAAAACTTGGTGTCATCTTCCACCCACTTCATAAAATAGTTTGTCACAGTAATAATATATCTATCATAGATATGTTTATTGGGTAGACTAATAGGCCTAAAAAAATAAATTCCATGTTACTCAAAAGGTTGTTGCATTAGGATCAGTTATAGAGTAATTTCATCTCTTTGGTTTGGTGTGCTCATCCTTTGACATATATCTCACTATTGTGCAACTCTGTGGGAAAATTAAAATATATAGGGCCACCAAATAACACTATATAAGATCTTCCTTGTAGTTTAATCTCCTATGAAGTAACCCCATTAAATCCCTTGATGTGCCTCCTCAATAAACTATGACATTTCATGCTCTAGAGCAACTCTACACATCACTTCATCCTTTCCGAAATGATAAAAAAATCTATTTATAATATTAAATGGAAAGGATATAGTAATGAGTTAATTATTATCCTTTTCCACATAATTTTACTTAAATATCCCTTATTTAGGAATGTTTACAATAACTTTTAACTATTCTAAGATCATAGACAATAAAAAAAATGCATTTGGAGACTCATATGGGATCTCCTTGGGTTCCTTGCCATCTTTTAGTCTAGTCAAATGATCTATACCCATATTATCTCACCTTGGCTTAACATTTATCTAGAATTGAAATTCTTTGAAAAACATCATCCAATGTGAAATGCATCCTCCCAACATGGGCTTATTAACCAAGTATAGTAGCATTTCATGATCGGTGAATAACTCAAAAAAAATAGAAAAATGTAGTTCTAGAACTTATAAAGTGTAAACACCATAGCTAAGGCCTCTTACTCATTTATTGTATATTTTTTACTCATAGAATACAATTTCCTACATGTGAAATGGATAGGGTGATCTAATACACTATTTCCTAGTTTCACTAATACCACTATATCTATGATTCCTTATCTATCTACATGTGCATGAAACGATTTAATCTAGTCTATAAAGATTAGGATCATTGCAGTCACTGGTCTCTTATTCAATTCAATAAATGCTTCCTTTTGTATGGTTTTCCATAAAAAATGTGTTCCTTTGTGAAATAGCTTATATAAAGGGATATATATGGTTGTATACCCATTTATGAACTTCTGGTAGTATCTTGTGTGTCCCACAAAATATTGCATCTATGTTGAACTTATAGGTGGGTGCATTCCCATAATTACTATGATCTTAGCTTGATATACCAAGATTCCCTTACTACAAACTACATGTCCTACCAAAAATCCAAATGGTGTAAAAACTAAACATTTATTCAAATTAATCACAATTCACATTGCCCTAAATCTCTCTAACATAAGTCTAAGTTTAGATAGATTATTTTGGAACAAATAAAACATTGGCTAATCATTCAAGTATACTTCCAAAAAGTCATGGATAAAGTCCTTAAAATTAGTAAATACAACTCTAGATAAAATTATAGGTGTATTCTTCAAACCAAATAGTATTATCTTATATGAAAAAGAACCCCATTAGATTTTGAAAATGGTCTTGGACCTATCCTCTTCTGTGATTGTGATCTGATGATATCCACTAAATCCATATATGAAATAATACACTTCATGCCCTATGATTTCTTATAAAACTTCATCTATGAATGGAATAGTAAATTTATCATCGACAAAAGCTTAATTCAAGATGTGATAGTCTCCACAAATTCATATCTCACCAGTCTTGCTTGGTTGCACCACCATGGGGCTAACCCAGTTAGATTTATCTAAAGGAAAGATAATACTAGTTTCTTTCATGTGATTCAACTCATATTTCACTTTAAGCTTCATATTTGTATTCAATTGGTAGGGTATTTTATTGATTGGGCATGAAAACTCCATCTTAATGTGCATTTACACTAAGGATGGATCCACATCCTTAACCTCTATGAATTTTATAGGGAAGACATCTTGGTAATCCATTAAGAGATGAATAATGTTTGATATGTCTTCCTGAAACCAATAATCTCCAATATGTGATATCTTGGGAATGACCTCTATTCCAATTTTCCCCACATGTTCCTTTAATGGTTCTTGATATATAGTGTGTTACTCCTTAGTAATTGAGTCACACATTATCTGTTGGGTTTGTCACTCTAGAAAATTTATATGTCATAGCTTTTATTCTTTTATCTACTCTATGACTGGATATGGAAGTGGCTCAACTTCTCATTTAGGTTCAAATAGATCAGCTAAAGCCATGTCATCCTCATCATCCCAATTAGACATCCAGTTATCTTGATCTTGTTTCCTATGGAAAGATTGAAATATGATTTTTTCCTTCCCCTTTTCTACTTTGTGGGTTTTTAAGGCATCATTCAAGTTGGAGATTGTGCTTTATTATGAATATGACTTAGTTACTCTATCTAAGTCCTTGATTTGCCATTGACATAAAAATATATTTAACTTATATAATGCTTTATGTGTCAAGGCTTTATCATATTCAAAAATGAAGGTTTAAATGAAGTCACTTTGGATATGTGCCCAATAATTCATCTCTTTCTTATGATCTTGATGTATGTACCATGTAATTTGGAAAACATCTAGTGTATATTTGAAAACATCTACCCAAAAATTTAGAGCAATAGCTTTTGAAATCTATAATTTGATGCATCAATAAATATGAAACTCTAGATAATCTTCCTCTTTGAACACTGGCTAATCTTTTCTAACATTTAATGGTAATTGGAACTGAGATAAAATTATTTTAAATACTTAATCCCAAATTATTTTATCATCATGGTGAATTGACCATCAAATTTTAGTAATCCCCTTTAGTGTGTAATTGAATCAAGCTCTTTGGGTATGTAATATGGTTTTCCCACATTTATTTAATGGAATTAGTATGATATTATCTCCTTGATGATATTCTAGATGATTCATCACCATGTTGATGGTCATATAACCATCATACACCCATTTTTTTCTAATCAATGCAGGGTAGTGATTATTTTCTATTTTCATGTCAATGAATTCAAAGTCACCATGCAAACTCAACTATATAACTTTGATTTTAATATCCTATATATGTCTCCTAATTTAAAATCATCCATAGTCTACAAGGATTATAGTGATAGGACTATAGCTCAACATAGGTCACCCAATAACTACCCATGTTGATCTCAGGATCATGTTAACGGTGCTACCAAAATCAAAGAGTGTTTTGGGTATTTCATACCCTACCAAATTGATATTGATCCTAGAATCAGTGTCCCAAGGTTTTTATTCTTAACATACCATATCATTATATTTATTTAATTTTGGCCTTTCTATACATATTCAAATAAATTATGGAGTAGATTGGTGATATTGTTTGAAATTCCTTCATTACACAATATAATGATTAACTTTAATAAATCTATCAGGGCAGTGACAACACCATTTTTTCACATAATGTTCATTACTTATCCATACATAAACACATCCATTACCACAACATCATATTTAGTAATCTATTTCTATTGGATTATTTTCAAAATATATGTAGATTCTAGCATTAATCCTTTCTTGGTGACTGGTTCAGGATATTTGTCTTGCTGAGTCTTTCTTATCTTATGATCTTGTGGCATCTCTAGAGGTGTTAATACTTGTTTCACATGTTTTTTCCATGTGACTTCTTATATAAATTCATCTTTTCTAGGTTTTTAGTTAATCACATTTACATTCCTCACTACATTATATCTATTCACTATTTCTCCAAAACTAGCTAGTCCTCTATGTCATGTTGATCTAAAACTCTACAGTAGACATAGTAGGATCATTAATTAGGATTTAAGGGATAATTACTTTGTACATGATTAAATTATCTACATAAGTAAAACTGAATTGTAGGTCATTTTTAATTATTTACACTACCTCCTTATGCACCTCCTCGATATCCTCCCATATATCCTCCTCTATATCTTATGTTTGCTTGGAATCCACAACCATTTAACTATTACAACCTAAAGATCCTAGAATCTTGTTATGCATTCACCCTTGTTGTTGTGGGCCATCATACCCACCATATTGGTATTTATAAAGTGATGGAACCAAATTTATTTATTATGCTTAGGGAATCATAGGATTCCATTAAGATGAAGATTGGTATTATAGTGTTGGATGTGTTCAATTCTATGAGGTTGATGTCCAAGTCTGATATTGTGGTGTCTAATCAATCATACCTATAGGTTTATATTAAAACCCATTTTAAATCCATGGTACACTCAATTGTGTTTCACCTATTATGATAACTTCTTGATTGGGAATTTTTATAGTCACAATATTTATTTTTTACATAGTGACCACAAACACATTCTTTGTAATATCTTCCTTTAGTTCTTAGAGATATCTACAAAAAAAATCATCATGATTATGTGACTTATAGAAGTTACAATACAAAGTCTCTATATTATTTTAAAAATATTATAGGATATGGTGATGAGATGTCACATTCCCTACCACTCTGTATATTTTTTAAAACTTTATTTTGATTCTTGGGCACTCATTCCTGTGATACCCTTATTTTCCACACTCTATAAACCATAGATTAGATTTAGACTTGTCTCCTCCCTCTTGATACTGATCCATATTTCTCTAGAGTTTTTGTATAGTGTTTTCTATTTTTTATGTTGAATTTGAAGTATCAGCATACTCTTCCATCTATTTGACCTTAATAATAGTTGAATCTTGCATCTACCTTGGTGTTGAATTATGTCTAAGTGATGGCTAACTATATTATTATTATTAGTCCTTACATAAACCAACTCACTTTATCTTTATCTTATAAATCAAACTCCATTTTATTCATCACATCATAGAATCTATAATCATATTCAAAGATTGTCTCTTTTGCTCCCTGTCACATTTCTTTCAAATCCTATGTAGTTTGACTAGAACATTTATTATCTTAAATTTTGTGATAAGCATGTCCTTTATTTGTTATAGATACACTTGATTATCATTTATATGGAATATGAATTCCAATTCATGACCACAAAATTATCTAATTAAGTCACACTTATTTATTACATCATAAATAATTATGTTGGCCTATCTCTTTATATCATAGGTGAATAAGTATTGTTTTGGGTCCACAGACCCATCATAGGGTGCCAGATTGATAAAGGATCCTAATTGAGATATCATATTATTATTTATCATAGCTATTATATTTAGTTTTAAAATAGTTAATATCTATGAATTTTGTGTAATTTATGAGAATACCTAAGGTTTTAGCACCTGATGTGTCCTTGCTCATTCTAGTAATGAAACAGTCTCTGATGTATCCTTTTCCTCTTCCTCTTCTTATAATATATATATTTTTATGAAGAAATCCATTGTGAAATAATTATGGGATTTTTGTGTGTCAATGCTAATGCTTGTATATTCTTCTTGTGTTGTTCATAAAAATTATGTGTAACTTCATGACACGTTGCCTTTTGTGCCTTGATACCTTTCTAGTGCATCTCTTTTTTGAATGGTCCTTATCAATCCTTATCTTTGAAAGTGATATTAAAATTAATATTATTCTAAAAAAATAAGCTTGGGGTATGTGTGCTCCCAATTTGAATTATTTATACCTCAAATAACATATTTCTTAGAGTTTGAACCTATACTATGTCTATGATTATATGACAATCATTTCTCTCCTCCATGGATTACTCTTTTGTATGTTTATGAGCTCTTAACTACCTAATCTACTTATACATTATTTACTTCCTCTTCCTCTCTCAAATGATCTTATTCATCCTCATGTTCTCTATCCAAACTAAGCTTGGGATCCTTACTCCTCCTCTCATCACCTAGTTCTTCTCCCCTTCTCTCCTCACTTTTTTCTTCTGCACTTCTATAAATCTTGATTATATTTGTAACTTCATAGGTCTTTCTCTATTTATTCCACCATTTATATTATCATAGATCTCTTTATAACTCCAAATACTTCTTCTAATTTGTATCCTCTTGGTTCTCCATTATAGACTCAGCTTCAAACTTTTAACTTTTTATTGTCTCAACATTCATCCTTTTGTCACCAACATCCCCATAGCACCAAAAGTGACTACTCCATTCATAATTTGCACCATGTCCTTTTATATGGCTAATAACTTGATCAAGAAAGGGATTTGTTGCAAAAATTTACCTTTTATCCCCTAATAAATTAATTATTTATCATTTCAAATTCTATATACCCTTGTACTATGAACTCAATTATCTATTTGTCACTGGTAGTAGTTATCTAACAATCGATTACATGAGTCTAACTATTGTATATATTTTTTAGCCAATCTATCTTTTCTTCAATCCATGGAATAACATATATAAATATAAATTAGAAATATTGATATTCCAATCAGGACATTTAAGTAGCTAATAGTCTAGGTAGTTCACACCAAAATGTTTTGTAAGTCTAGTCATAGATATGTTATTTTACTATTTATCTCATGGTACATCCTATCCTTTTTGATTCATCCTCTATGAATTTATGATTCTTCTATTCTAACCAAATTTACACCTCCCTTTGATTGGGTGACCATTTTATCATCTCCTTATCCAATTATGTTCCACACCACACCATTGTTAGTAGAGGTACTTGATGATTCATCAGAACATGCTAATTATAAGAATAGATATGTGAATAAAATTAGGAAGTATGAAAAAACATAGATAGAATAAGGAACATAACACATATATAAGGCAAAAAATATTATAATCATAAAAATCTAAAATAATCACATAGGTCAAGCTTAACTATGCATGAATTAGAACACTATTAACAAAATTATGGGAAAAAACCATTCACAGCTATCTAACTATGTGAATCAATAAACGTATATAGAGATAAAACCATAATAAACTTAGTTGAATATATATTACATAAATGATCAAAATATATAACAATAGTTATCTAGCAATCATGTTATTATAATAAATCCACCATACTCCTAGAACTAGCTAACAATTACAATAAGTCTAACCCCATTATTAAATTTAGGAAAAACATATATAAATGTCAATCCATTGTTGTTCTAACTTAATTGAGATATTCTTGGACAAAATATTCTTTATACACAATTAGAATAACTATGTAACAATAAAGATAAAGTGATATCTATTTGTCACATATGTCCAAACATATAGTTTTATACCCATATTTACCTTCTAACAAAAGTACAAAAATAAGGGTTCAATGAAAGTAGTAGTAGCTTCTAGTTGTTTAAAAACTACTCTAGGAAAATGTAACATCCAAATAAAAACCATTCCCAATGCCACCTACAGATACATAGTCAAATCAGTAGCATAAAAAATATAATTTATCAACATCCAAGATGTCATGACCCCTAAGTGCACAATGGTGGAATTCGATATGATGTCAATGAAGACCAAATTCAACCTCTATCAAGGCCTACTAGATAAATTAAATTCCAAAATTCATAATATCAAGAGATCTAAGCATAATTTATGCTATGGATCTATTTTACTTTGCCTAGTTATGTACTACACAAACATCCTTCCAATTAAAATAAGAAAAATATAATGGGATCAAAAAATGACCATAGGAGAACAAGTAAAAAATAATATAGAGACCCTATATATGAAAAAACAAGTTTCCTCCATGATAATGTGGGTAAATGATTTACAACAAACACTTAGTTTTTGGTATCATATTTCCCTACAAATAGTAAGTAAATACCATTACATTTTAATCTTCCCATTTTTTCAACATATCAAAATTATTCCATAATTATAGTATGAAGTGTTAGACAATAAAATCAAACAGCTTGTTCCCATTATCTAATCCTTTCCATGAGCCTTGGGGAATTTTGCTCAAACTGACATGTAATCCACTATGAAAGAGTTAGTGGCCAAATTACTAGGATCAACATCTAGTGGTGAAATAATAGAAGAGGAAAAAGACACAGATGAAGCCTTAGGAAAAATAGAAGCACAGGAGGAATTAAATAAAAATAATGAAAAATGGGTTCAATTTCAAGCTATAGAATAAATATCATTATCATAGGATGTATAGGTACATAAAAATGGAAAGCCATCCCAATCCATAGAAATAGATGGTGGATCCATGGGTAGCAATATTGTTCGTAGAGTAAAACCAATAACACTTACCCCATCACAAATAGCTAAAATTTCACCCAAAAAGAAATAAAGACAAAAGAGCACAACTAAGAAATAAAACCCCATGCATTCAGAGCCAAGTTATAAATAACCCCCCATTGATGTCTCTAATATATAATCAGACATAGAGCAGGAAGAAGGAACAAATAAGATACCCAAAAAGTATAAGAATAAAAGAAGAAGAAGGTGGATGAGTATACTTCCAAAAACATCAATGACACACAAAATCTACCCACAGTAGAAGTCAGGCCAAACATACTTGCCCAAGCACCACAACCACCATATTTTCTAAGAAACCAATTTATACTCCACATTCCACTTCCACTCAATAATTGACCTCCATTTCATCCACCCTCACTCTAAACCCCAATATTCCATTTCCCAAATTAATTTTTTTGGCCTAATGTCATAAATTCAACACCATATATTTCTCATCCACCCTTACCCAAATAAAGCCACAAAGAACTAATATAAAGTTACATGAATTGACATCTAGTCAAAAGTAATATTTGGGAAACATATTTTAAGAGAGTGAAAGTATGATTGAATTCTAAAATTCAAAAACTTAAAGAAAACACTATAGGATGCCATCTAGGTGATTACAAAATCTAATCCATAATTTGAAGTAGATAAAAAGATACGAATTACTCAATGGTTTACCAAATATTTTAAAAATTTTATCAAACATCATGATGTCACCAAGAAAAATATGCAAAAAATTAGGGATAGTGCAATAGAAGATTTTAATCTTGAAAAAAATACTAATCCCTTATAAGATAATAAACAACATTACACTATAGTGAAATAACATATTGATTCTCTACATAAATAAATTTTAGATGTCAGTTCATATTATTCTTTCACTCTTGCATGGTCTATGTCAAAATTAGAGGAAAATAAGGCCTTAAGAAATCCTTGAGGAATAATAAAACCAAGATACAACTCATTATGATATTTATAAAGATCCCATAGGCATAGAGAGGGTGATAATTTTGGCACTAGGTGAAACTTCTAGGAAAAACATCAACAAGGAGAAAAACTAATCATTAGGATCAAAGAATTAGGAGAACTAATAAATAATTTCATGGGAAAATTGGAGAGGTTTACAAAGGAAATAGAGATCTCATTAATTATTATTTTAACTCATCCTACCCCTAATGACATCATTGAACTGACTTGGGAAATATACAGTTAAAAAATGAAATCCCAACGAGCCACTAATTACCTCAAAGAATGAAAAGACACAAGACTAATAATTTAAATAAACATCAAAAAAAATTGTCATAAGACCCAATTCCTTAACATTTTTTTGGTATTATTAAAATTTGGCTTGTCTCAAGGATAAGACAAAAGTTTAAATTTGGGGATAATGTTGGCAAGTTTATTCAAAACCCTCTATAGAAACTTACAGAGGTATATGGTTTTAATCTGGCATAGTTCTGACCACAAGTATTTACTATGGCATAGCTTTCACCTTGAGGCATCCTACAAATCTACATGAATCAAATCAATAAACCATTGGAGTATATCATTTTATTTAGACTTAGTAAAATAGATAGATGGAATATCATCTAAGTTATCATTTTTTTGTATTTATCTATTATATGTAATTGTTTGGAGATAGTAATAAATAATATTTAATAGATATTGAATACTTTTTTGTTATGTGAATTCATAGATACATATGAATGGTTGTTTGATATTAAATTTTTCTTATTGTGTTTGGTCTTAACAATGCATTGTAATAAAATGGATATGATATTTTATATCTTGATCAAAATGAGCTTGTGCTTTTTTTCTCACAATATATTAAGAATTTCATCAATTAATCACATTCTACACAAGATAACTATTGTTGGTAGTTTATGGTATTCCAATCTTGTGTAGAATGGGCACATGCAATATGAACATCCACATTCTAATCAATATTTTGTAAGACAAGCTTGGAGGATTATTTAGTAGAATATTAAATGTAACAATATATTGTCGAACCTTATGATGGTAATATGATATCAAAAAGCTACATATGTCATTCACAATATAATTGATTATATGTAGAGGCATCCCATGGAGAATTAGACCTAAAAGGTATATGCATTAGGATGAGATGTTTGTATTTGATGTTAAATTTGTATTATTGTATTTGGTATTTAAATTACATTGTAATAAAATAGAGATGATATTTTATATCTTGCTCAGAATGGGCTTATGCCTATTTTTGCACAAGACACTAAGAATTTTATCAATTAATCTTATTATACACAATATAAATAATTTTGATAGTTGTAGGTATTCTAATATTTTGTAAAATGGTTACATACCTATTTTGAATAAGATAAGAATAATATTAACATCCACATTCTAACCAGTATTTTATAACACAAGCTTGGGGGATTCTTTAGTGGAGTACTAGACATAATAGCAAACCATGAAACTATGTGATAGTATTGTAGCATTGACAAATACATATTTTATTCATTATATAATTGATTTTATCTAATAGCATCCCATAGAGAATTAAAATAGAAATATATATTCACAAGGATGAGATGTGTCGGTTTGTTATTAAATTTATATTATTGTATTTAGTCTTAACAATGCATTATAATAAAATGGATATGACATTTTATATTTTGGTCAGAATGGACTTGTACCTAATTTTACACAATACATTAATAATTTTATCAGTCAATCCTATTCTACACAAGATAAATATTTTTTTTAGTTGATAGCATTCTAATTTTGTGTAGAACAGGCTCATGCCCATTCTAAACAAGATAAGAATAATATGAACATCCACAGTTTAACTAATATTATATAACACAAGCTTCATGGTATTCTTCAATGGAGTACTAGACATAATAGTATAATATGGAACATTATGATGGTATCGTGGCATCAAAAAGCTAATATGTCATTCACAATATAATTGATTATACCTAGTGATATCCCATAAATAATTATACATGAAATGTATATGCATGAGGATGATATGTGTTTATTTGATATTAAATTTGTATTATTTTATTTGGTCTTAACAATGCATTTTAATAAAATGGAGATGATATTTTATATCTTTATTAGAATGGGCTTGTGCCTACTTTTTCATAATACATTAAGAATTTTATCAACTAATCCCATTCTACATAATATAAATCTATTTAGAATTTGATAATATTTCAATCTTGTGTAGAATGGTCACATGCCCATTCTAAACAAGAAAAGAATAATATTAATATCTACATTATAACTAATATTCTATAACACAAGCTTGGGGGATTATTTAATGGAATACTGGACATAATAATATACTGCATAACCTGATGATGGTACCATAGCATTAGATAGCTACATATGTCATTCGCAATATAATCAATTGTACCTACAACATATCATGGAGAATTAGGCCTAAAATGTATATATTTGAGGATGTGATGTTTCTATTTGATATTAAATTTGTATTATTGTATTTGGTATTACCAATGTATTGTAATAAAATATAGGTGATATTTTATATATTGACCAAAATGGGCACGTGTCTAATTTTTCACAAGACATTAATAATTTTATCAATTAATCCCATTTTACACAAGATATATATTTTTTGTAGTTGATAGTATTCTAATTTTGTGTAGAATGGGAAAATACCCATTATATACAAGATAAGAATAATATGAACATCCAAATTCTAACCAATATTCTGTAACATAAGCATGATAGTATTATATACTGAAGTATTAGAAATTATAGTATACTTTGGAACTTTGTGATGGTACTTCAACATTATATATATATATATATATATATATATATATATATATATATATATATATATATATATATATATATATATATGATATTCACATTATATTCGATTATAACTAGAGGCATCCCATAGAGAATTAGACATGAAATGTATATGCATGGAAATGAGATGTGTCTAATTGAAATTAAACTTGTATTATTGTATTTGGTATGAATAATGCATTACAATTAGTGTTCCCTAACACACACATACACCCCATTTTATGAAATTCCAATGGGGACCCACTATGGTTTTAATGTCTTTATGTAGGGTCCTCTAAGCCTTAGACATTCATGACTATAGTTTTAATTTGAAAAAGTATAAGATTATCCTCAAAGTCTACATTTATGTAATTTAAAATTATGAAAATAAAAGATTGAATGGTAATTTTAATTCATCTTGAACATTGGGTTTTCATAATTTTCATGATTTATTTGGTCTAATAAAACTAATGACTTTTGTCATATTTTCCTATGTTTTTATATGTTTGTAATACCATAGTCAAATAATTCACAACTGAGACTTACCTTTATTCATAAAATACTAGGATGGGTGACATTCTTATGTTACATGTAGCCTTTAGCCATCATGAAAGTTTCTAATCCTTTAAAGTTTCTAAGTTTAAATAGTTGGACAAGTGGCCTTAATATGTTACATGGATCCCTGTAAGCTTTAAATAAAATTCTAAGTGGCTGTGTCTCTGAGATATGATAACACACCATTTAGTTTATTTTTGTGAACCAAAAACCAAATAATATTTAAAAATAAATTAAATCGTCTAATGTTTCTAAGGTCTCATAGTTTTGAGTGATTGATAGGTGTTAGAAATATGTTAACCCAGAACCACTTATGGATTAAGTAAGTCTTATGTCCCTGAGCTCCAATGGTTTAAAAACTCTAAGATTTTGATCTTTAAGAAGATGAAAATTGACACAATTCTATTGGTTTAGATCTTCAAATAATAAACATTCATTTAATGGCTTAATGGCCATGTCTATGAATATTCATGCCTATGAAGCCCAAATATCATTCCATGTGTTTACATCCCATTAATTAGTGAATTTTTAGAGATATACAAAGTTCAAATGGTTCAATTTCATATGCCTCCAAGACTCTAAGTCCATAAAGTCCTGATATTTCTCCCCATGGAAGAATTACATTAACTTACAACCTTGGAACATATAAATAAAATATTACAAATCTAAAGGCTTGAGTAAGTGAGAAGTGGACAAGTGTCACAATTCAAGAGAAGTATGTCAAAAGTGTATGCAAATTAATTTTTCAGTACATAAGATAAGATATTAAGAGAGAAAGTGACAACTATTTCAAAAAAGTTGATTAGACACATAAACTTAACGTAAAGTTGCCATATTGAAAACACACAAACCCACCAAAGTTAATTGATGAATTTAAATTGAAACTATAATGAAATTAAAATACATTAATAATTTGAATTTAAGAGATGTAAATTAAGCATTCAAGGTGCATACCTTAGGTAGTTTATGAAAAATCTAAGGAAAAGGTAGGTCACTTCACCATCAATATTCAAGTGAACATTATGATTTCATGCTTTCCTATAAACAAAATCCCTATTTTTCTAGTGAACCTACAAAGAGAATTAATATATTCAATGAAGTGATTATATAAATCAAAATTACTAAAATGGATTATTCTTCAAAACCATCATGCATTCAGGGCCCTTATGCATATTATTGTGAAGGAATTATAGAATATATGGATACAATGTTTGAAAAATGCACCTTTGAGTTCAAGTTCTCATATTACTTGGTGCTATAGAATGAAATGGACTCTTTGGTCCCATACTCTACACATGACCAATTGCCCCATGATGAGAATTAGTACATCAATGACCTTATACCCATAAAAATCATGGGACTTCATTAATCATTATTGAAACTAGAGGTAATGTCTTGTGTTGACATGTGTATAAATTTATTTTTAATGGTACTTGTTTTGGAGATTGTATACACCTTAAGAAGGGAAAAAATCAATTACTTACATTTTTAGGAGGGAATTTGAAAGTTTTTTTAGGTTTCTAGTGCCTACTATTACTTATAACCAAGTCTTGGCTAATGTATACTCTATCAAAACACCGTAGAAGGCAAACTAAAACAATGGCTACTAAAAGGTTGAAGGCTAAATTCAAAGGGTGCCACTTCCAATGGCATCATAAAATTTAGTCCTATGATTAGTATAGATATGAATCTTTTAAATATATTTTATGGATTTACTAACATTACTTATGTACAAGTAGAATGGATTGTTTTGCTAGACAATCTGTTGACTTCAAACAAGTTTGTTGCCCTAGTAGAGGTTATCTATGTTAAGCTAAAGACCCATAGGTATAAACATGAACAAAGGCTTGTTTTTTTAACCTTTTAGGGTTTTACTAGGTGTAAATTCCATGGAATTGAAGGTATGAATATGTTTTTAATATGAAATATAATTGAAAAATATTGATTCAATAGACCTTTCCCAAAATATCAAGTGAAAGGAGAAAATGAACTTATCTAGAGATAAATAGAGTTTTAAACAAATCAAGTACTGGAAATGGTTGATCAGACATAGAGAAATGAATTATGACACTAATTTACTTTTTATAGGGACTATCTATAATGTTTTAGGAAGTTATAGGAATTTTTGGATATCTTATGGGTGATTCTTTATCACTCAGGGGATCATTTATTTTGAATATAATACACTATTTATTGGCTAAGTCATAAAAGAGAGATAAAAGAACATAAGAGAAGGATCACAAAGAAGTTAGGACTCAAACATAGTTAAAAGGGACTATTAAACACTAGAGTCATAAGTAGACACTAGTACCATGTGGCACTACTATCCTAAAAGTGGTGTTAGTGTCTTAAGGCTCATAATAGAGCAAAATTTAGGGAAGATAGGCTGGGGGTCCCTGTGAATAGGAAAATGATGACCTGTAACTATAAGGAGTGTTACAAATAGGGAAAACAAGACAATAAATATTGAAAGACTCAAAATGACCAAGATAATAAGGACTATAACCATCACTAAGACCCTCATGCGAAAGATCAACAAAAGACATAGTACTTGTGGTTTCTTGACCAAATTAGGGTGTTTACATTTGCCCCCATTTTATTATAGTAATGAAATGAAATGAAAATACTAGAGTAAAATAAAATAGGAATGTATACCTATGCTTACTTGTGTAAAATTAATCCATATTTGGCCCACTTCTTGGGCAAAGAAGTGGATAAGAACTCTAGTGTAATATGTGAAGGAGAGACACGTGATTTGGATAACCCTTGTAATTAAATTAAGTATGTGAACTAAATTTATGGATAAATAAGGCTTGATTACCTCCACTCTGAATCTGAGCATGTAAACTAAATGTAAACAAGGCTTGCTTACCCCTACTCTAATTCTTAGTATGTAAATTGTGTCTGGTGGAATGTTATGGGTCAATCACTATAGATAAACCTGTGACCCAAATTGGTGAAAACATGTGATGATAATGGTGATGATACTAAGTTTAATCTAATAAATATAAAAATGGGGACCAATGTTAGCCCCAAAATTTTGTCTAAGTGTTGTCTAATTCTAGGATAGAATTGGCATGATGCTAAAGGACCATGGCACAAAAGGACTATGGCACATAGTTGATAGGTGTAGAAGAACCATGGCATGAAACCTATGGGGTGAAAGAGGATAACAACATGGAGGAAAAAACATGAGAGGACCTAGTCAGAGGGGAATAAGTCATGAGGAACCTAAGGACATAATACTTTAAATAGAAGCATAAGACTAGGGGAGCATATGGGAAGTGGGAGTAGTTAAAATAATGGTTCATACAGACCACCCTAAAAATATTAATAATAAATTTTACACCATCCCACAAGGAGAGGAACACATGGTAGAAAATATATATCATAGATCAAGGATATATGGGGCTAGAGGCCTGGATCTTTAGGGAAAAAAACTAATTGTTGAGTGTCATGACTCTCATTCTATTAAGAGTTCATTGGCTAACTATTCATGCCATTAATGATTGTAAACAATTGGTCAAGGAAAAATAAATATAAATAATCCTATTGTAAAGTAATACAAGAATAGATTTTGGGATGAATTTATGATGAGCTTTTACCTTTATGATGATTAAGCTTAATAAATGAGATAGTAGGTTTTATCAACTTCTTGTGTTTTATGATGAATGATGGTGTGTGAGTTAAGTGATTAGACTTAAATATGAGTTCTTCCCTATATTTTTTTCTTTTCTAAAGTAATTGATTCTAATATAACATGATAATATATTATGTAGTGATATTAATCAAACCTAGAACTCAAAGGATCAAGGTAGTCTATCTTTGGATTTATATAAAACCTGTTTAATTTGCATAAAGAGAAGGATATGAACAATTTATTAAGACTATGCAAAAAAACTTATGTGAATCAATATTTCATTTCATAATTTAGGTGAGCATGCAAGACCTAAATATTGCATGAAAGGACCATCATGCTAGCTCATTGGGCTAGACTTTAGTGCTAAAGCTAGAATTACCAAAGAAACCCCAACAAATAGTGATGTGCACTCTACATTATCCCCCCTAATCTTGATATCTAAGTAATGTAGTTGTGTATCTAAATATTTGAGTGAACTGGTATACCTAAGTCAAAACTATATATTTATGTCAATTGTATATCTGAATACCTGTGTAAACCTATGCAAACCTAGGTACCTATGTAGAACTATGTGTTTATATATCTAAATGCCTATGAATATAAATATCTATGTAAACCTATGTACCTTTGTAGAGTGTCTATCTAAATACCTATGTAAAATTATGTAAATCTATGTAAACATATGTACCTGTGTCTATATATTTGAATTCCTATGAGTCTAAATAGCTATGTAAACTTGTGTACCTATGTAGACCTATGTGTCAATATATTTGATTGTCTATGAATATATTATATATGAATATGAATTACTATGTAAACCTACGTATAACTATGCATCTATATATCTAAAAACTTTTGAATTTTAATATCTATGTAAACCTATGTATTTATGTACACCCATGTGTCTATATATTTGACTAAAACTTTGTATGTCTAAAGTAATATATGCCTATTCTCCCCCCTTTTGGTGAGAAATCAAAGACTTTGATGAGGATATGTAACCAAAATTGGTAATTATTAGTTCTACATGGTGCTAATTACTAGGTGTAATGTTGTGTTAAGTTTGAATATTGCATTTATTATGTCAGAGTTGATAATTGATGTGTAATTGAATAGATGTTTGCTCAGTTATAATGTTAAATATAATGATATTGTTTTTGTCATTTTGTATATTTTATAATAATGAGGTTATTTGTTTAACCAATATGGTACATTTCATATTGATGTTAAGTCCCATGTGCATAAAATGGTTTGTAAATTGGAGCTACGATTCTCGAGATATGGTGATAACAAGAGATTTATATTAGTTAGTGAAATTGGCATGCAGGGGTAACCTTAATAAGGTGGAATTAGGTAATTTATGACTTAAATAGGTCATCTTAATTCATTTGTAAATTCATTCAAAGAATTTGAGTTGAAATCATTTTGTGTTTGAGTGATAGAAATATGCCGAGGAGATGAGGAGCTAGTTTATCACACTATCAGAAGGTTAAGGCATGGATTCAGGTTAGGGAGGAGGTTCACTTGGTAAGGAACTCAAAATTTTTCCTATTTTTATAATTTTTGTGTCGTTTTTAATGTTTTTACTAAAAAGGAATTGGTTTATATCCTATTTTTCATAGAATGGTGCTAGTGTCCAAGGTGTGGTGCTACTATCCTCTGTACAATGCTAGTGTCTAGTAGTCCTAAGATGTGATGTTGAGTATTATTGATTGGTTTTTTATGAATGTTGTTGTCTATTGGGTTTAATTTTATTTTTTTGATGTTTGATTTGGTTTTAATCTCTTAGGTTAATGTTTTCATGAGGTATTTTCACATGGGGAAGATGATGGAGACCTTATGGAGTTTGCCCTTGGTAGATATAGAGATAGAGGTGTTTAAGAAAATAGTCCTAAGATACATAGCTTTCCTAGAGCCTATGCCTTGGGATAAGCATATGATCATTACATTGTGTGAGATATGGGATGTAGATACATATACATTTTTGTTACCTACTAGTGAGATGACTATTAGAATATAGGATGTTATCATATTTTATGATTGCCAATATTTGGTTTAGTAGACTATATTGTAGGAGGCTACTAGTCCTCAAGCCATATTGTGGGCATCTAGATGTTTATCTACCATGTTGTTGGGGACTCATTTTATAGGGAGTCTAATTGATATATTTTTGACTTTGATTATGACTGTCAGGGTTTCATGATTATGAAAGTTCCTAACTATGTTGTTATTTTCATTTGTTGTTTTATATGGGAGTTGTGTCTCAATTTCCTAAAGGATGCATGACATAGTTCAAGTCATCAAAGAGCATGACACTATGTACTCTTGGTTTGGTATGATTCTATCTCACTTATAAAGTGATCTATATCATTTTACATTATAGATGTGTGGTGAGGGTATCATAACATCATTGTTATTATATTATTGGGCATATGATCATATAGCCATGAGTAGGCCAATGGAATGTTCCTGGGATGGATGGGCTCATCTAATTTTTTTTTAGAGATATGGATAGGTATAGGTTATGTTTTGAAGAAGATCACTACATAATTTCATCAGTTATTAGACAATTTGATAGTAAGGGATATCATTTGGAGACGCTATAGGTGATACCAAGGGTAGACTTGGGATAACACACAATTGAAGTAGATTTAGGTTAATTGTTGGCTATATGACCAATAAGACATTTTATATGATAAATTTTAGTATGAGTAGGTCACCTAATAGTTTGATGTTGTGAAAGATATGGCCCCAACACTTATGATATGATTGAGGAGTTCTTGGGCTCTTATGAGGCTAAGTAATATGTTGAGGTCATATATTATGAATATATCTTCCATTTCATTTACAGATTATGACCCTGATATTGAGATATTGGATATAGACAATGTGGTAATTACTAAGGCCTACACATCTTGGTGGAGTGACCATAGATGGGCACCTTTGTTTCTAAGAGATGGGATGAATGGAGGATGTATTAAATGTAAATACCTTGAGTGATATTGATGGTAAGTTAAATAACATGTTTATATATACTATGTAAATTTGATTATGTGTTTATGTGATAAGGAATATTATGAAACATGTGGACACTTACAATTTTAGGGGATGATGAGTATTGGGAGGTCACCATTGAATCATAATTTCACAAGTTGACATATTATATCCCTAATGATGCCGTGGATGATGGATTGGTGGTCAGGGCCACCATTGTGGCTAGGGTGTATGGCCATTTATTTGAATAGGCTATGATAGTGACTTCAGCATATAAGTGAGTAGTGGTAGATAGATATGAGGCATGTGCTAAGTTGCATAGGTGTACCATACCCACACTTTATTCTCTAGGTGGGGCTAATAATTGGATAGTAAATAACTACATATTACTTTGGTGAGATCATGTTGAGTGTATAGATGAGATCATCATGTATTGGGGAAGAGAGAGAGAGAGAGAGAGAGAGAGAGAGAGAGAGAGAGAGAGAGAGAGAGAGAGAGAGAGAGAGAGAGAGAGAGAGAGAGAGAGAGAGAGAGAGAGAGAGAGAGAGAGAGAGAGAGAGAGAGAGAGTAGATGAAGCCATATATCTAGGTCATTTAGAAATAGCAGGTCCTCTAGTTCTAGCTTTGATGTATTAAGAGTGAGAGTGAGGGATTTGGTCCCAGTAGTGATGTTTTCATAATTGAGTGATGCACCATATTTGTATTGAAATTATATTCTGAGTTATATCTACGTAATCTTTTTATTTAATTTAGAATTATGTGTATTGGAAACTAGATCTTGTTATGTTGTATATATATTGTTATGTGTTGAATTAATTTGATTGTTTGAAATGTTAAGATTTGTAATTTATTTTGGTTGGAGTAAATTTAATGGATTTGTATCTGTTTGATGAATATGTATATATATTTGTAGTGGATAATTATTTTTTATTTTATTGGTATATGGTTTTTGTTTATATTTTATAAGATGTCAAAATGTATAACATATAATAATGGTGTGCCTTATATGAACCTAGATGACATGGAGAACTAATGACCATGATGCTCATGTTGTGATTATGTAGAAAGAAAGTTTGAAATTGGAGATACCTATGATGCACTACTATTATGTGAATGTGTAGACTTTGGTACAAAAATCTTGATTTGTTGACATCTTGAAACTTCACACTGAGTTGTATGATTTCTATCAAATATCTTAATCAGTGTACAAACTAAAGTTGTGTTCTAATCTCTATAATTATTGCCATATATCTTTGTTGGTGTTTAAACTAAAACTATTTTCTTGGGTTTGTAGTTTTTCCAAAATATCTTGATTTGTGTATGCATTGGAGGTGTATTATGAACTCTATAATTATTTCTATAGATTTTATTGGTGTTTGAACTAAAACTATACCCTTGGGTTTATAGTTGTTGCCAAATATCTTGATTGGTGTATTCACTAGAGGTACATTTTAATCTCTATAATTATTTCCATATATTTTTATTCATGTTTGAACTAACACTATTCCCTTGGTTTTATAATTTTTCCCATGTATCTTTATTAGTGTATGCATTGGAGGTTCATTATGAGTTCTCTAAAGTTGTTGCCATCATTGTTGAAGTTATGGTGTATGGGAATCATCATAAATGGGTATCTTAGAATTCATATGTATCATATGATGAGTAAATAATGGTTACTTAAAATGAAAATCTTGGTATAACTCCATTGTAAACGACTATGATCTAGGAGAGTATGGTGAATGAGGCCTCAATTCCCCCTATGTAAACTCTATGATGTCTTTAATAACAAGTGGTTGATGTAAGCTTAGAGTGCATAATAATGATCATCTGAATGTCTATTTATCTTGCGAAAATGAAAATATGACTTATGTGGTACCCAATGCAAATAGTGTGGTGGATGACGAGTATTAGAAGGAAGTGTGATCATCCCCCTATCTAATAGTGTAAGCAAAATGTCATGAGGCCTAACCATATCTAAAAAGTGTCTAACCCCTATGTGTATATCCTATGTTCTACTCACTATAAAGGTGTTGTGTATAGTGCCTCTTTCCCCTTACTAATTATTTTTATTTGGTGGCCTTTGTTCTAATGAGTGCTTAATTTGAAGTGGAGTAGGCTCTTGTACAAGATTAGATGGTTGAGGCTCTGAGGGGTCTATAGCCAAATCTACCTCTTATTGGGTAATGATCAATCCTAACTCATTTTCTAAGGCTATATTTGTGTTAATATATGTATAAATGATTTACATATTTGATATAGAAATCAATCCTTGAGAGGATAGATTAAACTTATGGCAAAGATGTAATGTACTTAATATATTGATTGATAGATTAGTTAATGAAAACAAGATTTAAACTATAGAATGTATTTAGATGTAGGCTCTGTCTCACCCTAATGTAATGAAGGAAACCTCTCATGTATGACTAGGGTCCCTTATTCTATATGTAATGCCTGATAAAGGTTATCTCTAGCTCCTCATATGTGTGTAAATATCTAATAGGGATTGTGTGTGGGAACCAATCTAGTGATTTCCCATTTATAGACTTTAGAAATAATTTTAATAGAGTTAATTTATTTGTAATATAGGCCATGGATTTCTCATAAGTCTGAATATGTAAGTATGGATCTCTATGTCCATCAAAGATAGGTAACATTGGTATTTGAAAATTGTGTGTCAAAATTGTAGTTGAGATTCTATGTTGAATAGGGTCACCATGCATAACATTGGAATCAACCTAAGATTGGTATGTTTTATTATCCAAAGTAAGATGATATAGTTATTGTTATAAATCACCCATAACATGAATTAAATAAATTAATACTTGTGAAGGTATATTATCATTATCAAGGGGTTTGTTTAATTATTAAATTTTATTATTTATCTTATATGTTGGTATATTGTATTATAAATCTTATTTAGAGAGGGTTGGTTTTCTCTTAATAACTCTTGGAGGTGTGGTATTTGGGACATGGTTAGAGGTAAATGAGTTACCACCCATGTCTAGGTTAGTTTGAAAATAGGTTCTACTATAATAAGGGGGATTAAGGGGGATTCATTGGTATCTTTTATATTGTTAAGTTGTGAAAGAGTAACACATGTTAGTTGAATAGAAGGTACTTTATTCTCATGTACATGTAAATTATGAACATAATAATGTGTGTGTGTGTGTGTGTGTGTGTGTATTTATACATGTGACCTAGTGTTTATTTGAACAAGAGAGATAGGTGAGGTAAGAGAAGTAGAAGGTGTAGATTATATGTCCTCCTCATCATAATCAAAATAATAATCATTATCCCATGGTTATTAAAAATAATAATTTATTTAATTTGTATAAGTAAAATTATAATAAGTATCACCCACATGATCATTAAGAGAAAGAGAAGAGGATTATTTTAAATTTTGACTACTATGGAATGTGTCATCATATGTAAGTTTAATGCAAGGCATTTAATCACTAGTTATTTTTTAAATGTAAGCATGATTATCACTTTTAATTTTGGAATCAAGGGAAGGAGAAGTAACAAACATGTTTTCTTTCTACATTATATGACATATAAGAGAAGAGTTAGAAACATTTACATTATTAAATTGTTGTAAATAATCATTGTATTGATCTTGAAAGGTGAAGGAAGGTGATAAAATAATCTCATCTACCTTAGTTTTTTCATTGATAAAAGGTGTAATACTATTTGTACTTAATTTTTCAAGTGTAACTGAGAAGGGTAAAGAAGATGAATTCTTCATATCTACTTCAATTGAATCATGAAAAATTGGTTTTCATGTAGTACACTTATATTTATTTAATTTGAATAATGAAGTAGCAAAATTAGTTGAAAATATAGGATCACATTAGAATAAAGCACTACCAACAAGAGGTTCTTTTGGCATTAAATTATTAGTTTGATTTGGAGGAATGAGAGAAGAATGAGAAGAAAGAGAATATGATGTTCTTATATATATTCATGTTCATTTTCATTTTCATGCTCATAATAATCCTTGTATCCATCATTATAAAAATATTCATCATCATCATCATCATAAATGAAATCATTATTATTATCTAATGTACAATCTTGAAAATCAGTCCATTAATTATTATAATCATGAGAAAAGTTCAAGATTGCATCAAGTGGATGAGGGCTAGAAGACTTTTTAGATGTCATTTTAAACTTGCCAAATAATATAGTGTAAACAAGAAATGACAAACACATAAGAGGTAGAATATGATCTAACATAAGTGTGTGTGTAATGTGTTGAATTTTTTAACAAAGTTTTTAATAAAAAATAGGATAGTGATTGAAACCCTAATTGCTAATATTTGTATGTATAGGGATCTAGCATATGGATATAGGTTTTTGATTTAGGTTTGTGTTGTAAAAAGTTTAAATAAAATAAAATAAATGAAACCCTAGTATAGGATTAATTAAATTATCTAGGTTATTCCATAAATTAAAAAAATTATAATTTTATAACCCTAATTTAATGCACAAAATTTAGAAAAGGTAAATCATAAGGAAAATTAGGGTTTTGAAGAAATATTTTGAATTAAGATAGGTTCACCAAATATTTTAACCTTTTAAGGTTTTATTAGGTGTAAATCTTATGTAGTTAAAGGGTTGAGTATGTTGCTAATCTGGAATAAAATTGGAAATTAATGATTCAATGAAACTTTTACAAAATAACAAGTGAAAGGAGAAAAAGAACTTATCTAGAGATAAAATAAGACATAATAAATATCAAAAGACTCAAAATAACCAAGCTAACAAGGACTATAACCATCACTAAGACCCTCATGTGAAAGATAACCAAAATACATAGTACTTGTGGTTACTTGACCAAATTAGAGTATTTACACCTATAAATGGAAACTTTTATATGATATAATATTTATTGGACGTACTCCTTGAAAAAATTCATAGGACAAATAGAGAACTGTGTAATAAACTAACATAGAATGTTGATAACATAATATGTGAGGATTATTCCTTCATGTTCATCTATAGATTAAGAAATGAGATCAAAAGTATTTTTTAGAAAGTCTATTCTCAAGTATACCAATTAATTCATGACATTCATATGCTTTGACTATATAATAACTTGATAATAACCATAAAATAGGGGGATTACTAGTATTACCCAAATGTGATAATTATCAAAATTTTAGGAACAAGGGAAACTCCTTTGTTTTTGCCAAACCATGCCCCTAACAAAAATTTAGATAATAGGTGGCTCACTAGATTTAAAATATCATATATGAATATATAAGATATAATCATTTGGATTATTACTTTAAAACTCCTTTGAGTATTTGATAGCTTCCATATGTGGTAACGACCCATTTCTACCTAGTTGGGAAGGTGAGATCTTATTATAATTTTGATGAGGCCCAATTTAGAGAGTGGGATCCTAAAAATAAAATTAGGAACTATCTTTGAATTCTAAAAGAGAATAACAAGGTGAACTTCACATATGGTCACCAACAATATGAGAATGATGCAATTTTCATGAATGCATCAGATGACATAGAGGTATATTATAGAATAAAAGATAAACAAATGCCAGTGATGGTCACCTAGGCCATCTAATATAATCATAACATTATAAAGGATTGGTAATACGATAGGGTGGAACAAGCACATAGATCATGAAGTCATCAATGGCCACCATTTCAACCTCAAGACACAACAATCTCAAGCCAACCCCTATCCTAAAAAAAATAAACTAATCTATAGGAGGGGGAGTCTAGCATCCAAAGGAATAAAAACAATAGATACAAAAATATATTATTATAGATATCCTTGGTCCCCATCTAACTCCCACTCATCTAGTTATGACTACCATAATTTTTTGCATAGCCACTATAGTGGAGAGGAATTTAACTTCTCAAGATAAGAAAAAGAGCACATTCTATGTGGTACCTCTAGCTCCACTTATAATAGTCATGCAGGTAAGTCTTCTATAGTTTATACAAGTTTCTCCCTTATGTTCATCCACTCCATCCCCTCAACTAGGTCCATATCCACCTACTTCACCTTCCACTACCATTGTTCCACTTTCCATTCCTTCCTCACCACCTATAATAATAATCCCTAGTAGTGTGGCTCTGTCATTTTCTTCATCTTCCCTTTCACCTCCTATTTACCACATAGCCACTTACTAAAGGATATCTAAAGCCCTTCTAGACTCCTCTAAATCTTATCAACTAGAGTAAATACCACCATTTTGTCTAACTACTATAGAATAATCCCATAGTGAGGATGAAATAAAGGAAGACGAATATGTATATGTAATATCCTTGGTGGATTATGTCACTAATGAGGAGGAAGGAAATTTAGAAATGATGACATAATAAAAATAAAGGGTAAGTGAAGAGGAAGCCAAAGGTGAGTAAGATTAATAGATTGAGTTAGAAAATGCCAAATATCTTATCCTGGGAAGCTTACAAGAAGGAGAAACACTAGTTAGTGCCCTAGACTAGGAAGTCCATATTGGAGAGCAAATCTAAACGATGAGTGAGATAGTTTCTTTTCCTTTTTCCTATGTTTCCATTGTAAATATTTTATCTACTGATTGGCCTTAGGCTGTTTTGGGTCCATGATTTTCTAGTTTAGTTGAGCATTCCATTCTTTCAACATCCACACAAATAAATACTCCTAATAAAGGAGATCATTTTGATAATTTGGTCTCATTTTTAATTTTAAATCCTAAAAAGACACTAGTCCCTAGAAATCATTTAGCTCAATTAGAGATACCTATGCCACAATCCTCACCTATATAATTATCCATGTTGTCAGTTTAAAAGAATCCTAGATTGACTAAATTTGTAGTTGAAGTTGACCCATAGAGGGAACCCTCATCATGGTAAATGATTATTTATCCACCATTAAAATTTCTAATTAAAATAAGTGCTTCATTAGCACCTTAAACATTTAATCCTATAGAAATAACTTCTCCTCTAATTTCACCTCCACCCTCTGCCTCTAAAGATCCAATTCCATCATAAGAAGAATGGGACCGTATTTTTCCCTAATGGGTTAGAGAAATTCAATAAAAATGGGATGCAATGTATAATTTGGTTTACAATGAATTACCCATAGTCTCCACCAGGTTTGATAGAGAAAGTGGTACCATATAGAGGGTGAGGAAGAGGAAGGTAGTGAATGTGGACATAAGGGAAGAAATTAAGTTAGAGTAAAGATAAAATATGTTTCCCTTGGGGATAAAGCCAAAATGAATCCCAATGATCTAATTGGGTATACAAAATATTTATTTTCTTTATTGAATTATAATAGATAAGTGATTGACATGTATAAAATCAAAGAGGAGGAATGATAGAGGTTACTACAGAGGTAAATCATACATGCCCCTCATAATTTTTTTGATAGTGTTTAGAGTTTATCCACCTAGATGTACAACATATTGAGTAGCATTCAATTTTTTAGAGGAGAAATCCAATAAGAAAAGACAGTGGTGCTCAAACTATAGCACAAGATGAAATAATATGAGAAAAAGCTCACTTTATTGATTCAATGTTCTTGGAGTAATGCTTTCAATTAGCTTAAATTAATGTCTAGATAGGATGTAACATGAACCTTGAGTTATGTAATTTAAAAGAGGGATTATTCCATTACTTGTCATAATCAAATGAAGGCTCAATCAGGACATTTTATGAACCAGATAACTAGGCATTGTAAATCTTTAAATACATGAGGCTCTCTGATGTGATTACCTACACAAGTGAGTTGGTCAACAAGACAAATTTTGAGACAATCCTTAAAGTAGATAAAAGTATATTTAAGGAGGAAGGTGATGGAATATTGTTTAATACTAATGATGAAGTTTTACAGCTAATAATTTTTTCAAAGCATAAAGTGATAAAGGCAGAAGCCCTAGGATATAATTTTAAGAGCTCGAAAGTAGAACATACAATTTTAATGGATAAAACCATCAAAATATTCAACCTTCTTTATTCAATTTTGACATTGATAAGAAAGAGTTTGAATTTTCACATGTATTATTTAATGAAATCAAAGATAAAGATAGAGATTTAGGGTTAATACCTAGCATGTAACTAATTTTAAGTGATGATACATATACATAGGCTTCCCAATTTCTAAGATATGTTGTCATACATACTATAGGTGGGATTTTTTTATCCTTAAAGGAAGTATAATGGATACTTCATTCTTTACAATTTTTACTCCACCGTATTATTCTACTATTAGTGTCACATCAACACCCCTATAAAATAAATATGTACTTGTATGTTTAGGATAAGTTGGGACATTGGTTCCTAATTTATTTTACATGTATTTATTGTATTTTAATTATAGAATTATATTCTAGGTAGACACCTTTGTACATGCATACTCCGCATGGTTTGGATGCACAATCCCATTCTTAGAAATGCAAATTTAGAATTCACTTGGAGGATGATGACTTCCCCTTCCCCAAACCTATATAAGTTTGTATCCTCCCAATCCATAAGGGAGAATAATTTTGGCTATTTAGATTAATAGTATATTCTATATATTGTTTTTTAGTTACTCTTGATGTGTAAATCTTGATTCTTCTCCAAACATGTAGATTTTGTAAGAAGTTTTGTCATTTTAGTATCTTATTCTTTTAGTTGTGCATGAGTTAATTTTTTAATACATTTATTCATATTATGCTATCACTGATTTGAATTCCTTTTGTGTATTAATCATAATCCCCATTTGTATATGTGAAAAATCAGTCTTAAAAATACATTAACCTTTGATTACATATGTATGAGTCTACTATAACATGCATAGAATAGGCACATGTTGTAATATAATATTTGGTAAATTATTTAGTTAGGCACTAGAGATAATATTATACCATAAAAACTTATGACAGTATTGTGGTATCATATAACTACATATGCCATTTTTGGTATAATCGATGTTGCCTAGTGACATCCCATGAAGAATTAGACTTGAATTATATATCTATGAGGATGAGATGTGTCTATTTGATATTAAAATTGTATTATTATAGTTGATATTAATAATTCATTGTAATAAATGGAGATGATATTTTATATCTTGATCAGAATGATCTTGTGCCTAATTTTACACAATACGTTAAGACTTTTATCAATTAATCTCATTTTACACAATATAAGTATTTTTGATAGTTGATAGTATTCCAATCTTATTTATAATGGGAACATACCCATTATGGACCAGATAATAATAATATGAACATACATATTCTTAAAAATACTATTTAACATAGTCTTGGGGGATTGTTTAATGGATTATTAGACATGATATGACAACATAAAACCTTGTGATAGTACTAAAACATCATTAGATATGAAATGTATATGCATGAGGATGATAATTGATAGTATTCTAATCTATTTGATATTAAAATTATATTATTTTAGTTGGTGTTAATAATTCATTATAATAAAATGGAGATGTTATTTTATATCTTGATTAGAATGGGATTATGCTTGATTTTACATAATATATTAATAATTTTATCAATTAATCACATTCTACATAAGATAATTTTTTTAGATGATAGTATTCCAATATTATGTATAATGGGCACATGCCCATTCTAAACAAGATAATAATAATATGAGTATCCGCATTCTAACCAATATTTTGTAACACAATCTTGGGGGTATTCTTTAGTGGATTACTAGACATAATAGTATACCACAAAACCTTGTGATTGTACCATGGCATCAAATAACTACATATGTCATTCACAGTATAATTAATTGTAGCTATTAACATCCTTAAAAAAATTAGAACTGAAATATATATGCAAAAGGATGAGGTGTGTCTATTTTATATTAAATTTATATTATTGTATTTGGTATGAACATTGCATTATAATTATTATTCACTAACACACACACCTCATTTCCTAAAATTAGAATGGGGGCCCACTATGGTTTGAATGTTTTTATTCAAGGTCCTATAAGCCTTTACATTCATGAATATAATTTGAATTTTCAAAATTCTAAAGTTATCCTCGAATTCTACATTTATAGTTATAATTATTAAAATCAAAACTTGAATTATCATTTTAATTCATCTTGAACCTTGAGTTTTCATAATTTTTGTGATTTATTTGGACTAATATAACTAACATCTTTCATCCTAGCTTATTATGTTTTCATATGTTTGTAGGACTATCGACAAAGAGTTGTTAAATCATTGACATCTAGGAATTACCTTTATTCATAAAAGATCAAGATAGGTGGAGTTATTACATTACCCAGAGCCTTCATCCATCATGAAAGTTTCTAAGACTTCAATGTTTCTAATTTCCAAGAGTTGAAAAGGTTACCTTACTATGTTACATGGAGCCCTTCAAGTTTTAAATAAAATGCTAAGTGTCTAAGTATCTAAACTCTAAGAACACACCACACAGTGTATTTACTTGAACCCAAAACTATAAAATCTTTAAAAATAGATTTAATCATCTATTGGTTTCAAGGACCTAAATTTTTGAGTGCTTGATAGGTGGTAGAATTGTTATAACCCAAAACCATAGATGGATTAAGCAAGTCTAATGGCCCTAAGGCCCTACGGTTTAATAACTTTGAGATTATAATCTCCATGAAGATGACAATTGACACAATTCTAATGGTCTAGAGATTAAAATAATAAATACTTAGTTAAGGGTTTAATGGTCCCATGGCTTTAAATCTCCATGACTTCAAGGCCCTGAGATAATACCATGTGTTGACATCTCATTACCTACTGCATATTAATATATGTACATATTTCAAAGGATTAAAGGGCTTATACCATAGGGCCTCTAAGCCTATAAGCCCAATATTTCTTGATGTGTCATAATTATGTTAACTCGTGGCCTTGAAATATATATATATATATATATATATATATATATATATATATATATATATATATATATATATATATATATATATATATATATATATATATAATATTTCAAGTCTAAAGGCCTAAGTAATCAATAATTAGGCAAGTGTCACAATCAAGGAGATGCCTGCTCAAAGTGACCATAAATGAATTTGACAATAAAACAAAGAATTTGGTAAGAAATAAAATGACAACTATCTCAAATAGGATGACTAGACACAAATGTTAATGGAAATTTTCCATATGGAAAACATATGAACCTGCCAAAGCTGACTAGCAAATTTAAATTTAAATAGAAATGAAATTAAAATCCATTAATAATTCACATTGAAGTAACATGAATTGAGAATTCAAGGCATAGACTTTGGGAGATATATGTAAAATATGAGCAAAAGGCATGTCACTTCACCATCAATATTTGAGTGAAAATTGAGACTTCATGCTTTCGTGTGATTAAAAGTCCTAGTTTTCCAATAAACCTACAAAGAGAATTCATATAGTCAATGAAGCGATTATACAACTCAAAATTACAAAAATGTCTTCTTCCTCAAAACTAACACAATCCAAAGTAATAAAATATTATAAATCAATCATTACAAATCTAAAGGCTCAAGTAAGTGAGAAGTGGACAAATATCACAATCCAAGAGATCTTAGAGGTACAATCACTAAGAGGTGGGCTGAATCAATGAGCCTAGATATTTTCAATTACAATTACAATCCTTTCAAACTATTTAAACAATCAACATATATCAACTTTATCAAGAAATATTACCAAGAGAGCTCATTCATTCAGTGTATACACAAGATCAAACACATAACACATAGTTCCTATGGGAAACCCTCATGGGGAATAAAACCCACTATCAAGCTTGCAACACAAATGGACTAATTTCCTATAATAAATTACAAACAAGAGACTAATCAACTCCTTTATACTATAAAACCTTGATTATATCCTCTTGACCAAAGGTATTTAGTGAAACACTTGTTTCACAAGGAGCAATTGTCCCTAGGGAAGACCAAGTCTTGTAGACCCTCCTTTAAACATATCTACCTAAGAAATGATGTATTTAACACATGATGATGGATCTCTATGTTAGGGTGTGGAGCTAAAAGCTTCACCTGAATTCAAACAGGAAGGAGGATGCTGAGTATGTAGTCGCTAGTGTCGACTGGATCACCGACGTCAGTCAGTGGACATGTAGAAGGAAACCGACCTCGATAGATATCGGTTGACGTCGGTCGCCTCTAGTCAGACAGGGCCTGATGTCGGTCACCTATGCGATTCTAGAACTACTATTGATGAATAGTCAGTTAAGTGAACGGGTAGTTTGCATGATGAAGACAAGTTCGAGTCTTGAGTCGTAAGTCTAATTATTGTATGCATGAGATCTATATAATAGACTCATGGGCTGTATTATTAAGTGGAGAATTTGTAGAACCCAAGTGTAGAACTTGGAGAGTTATTCCCATGGTGGAATCAAGTAAGATTCCCCATGTATGTAAGATCAAGTTTGATATGTAGGTGTTGCAAGATCATGGAAGAGATCTACATGTGATAAGTAAGATCAGGGTCCGAATGCAAACAAGAAGGAGGATGCTGAGTATGCAGTTGCCGGCATCAGTAAGATCACTGATGTCAGTCAGTGGATGTGTAAAAGGAAACTGACCTCAGCAGATATCGGCCAACATCGGTCACCTCCAGTCAGATAGGGACTAACGCCGATCGCCTATGCAGTTCCAGAACTGCTGTTGACAAATAGTCAGTTAAGTGAATGGGCAATTTGCATGATGAAGATGAGTTTTAGTCTTGAGCTGCAAGTCTAATTATTGTATGCATGAGATCTATATAATAGACTCATGGGCTGTATTATTAAGTGGAGAATTTGTAGAACCCAAGTGTGGAACTTGGAGAGTTCTTCCCATGGTGGAATCAAGTAGGATTCCTCATGTAATAAGATCAGGTTTAATATGTAGGGTGTTGTAGGATCATGGAGGAGATCTACATGTGATAAGTAAGATCAGGGTTGGTCTGCTGGGGTGTGTGAATGCGAGGGTCAAACAGAGATCGGTGAGGGAGCAAGATCCAAGGTGATAGCAATACATCAGGAGCAGGATCATGGTGAGATCTACTTGAAGTACCGATTCATACTCGGTTGTACTGGATGTACAATGAGGTGAACAACATCTTGTGTTAGCTGTGTGTTGTGACCTATGAGAGAAGATTACTCAGGTGGGAAGATTACTTGGAGCCCTCAAGGTGTGGAAGGCCTTGTAGAGGTGGAAGAAGAGTGTGATCTCTTTATTGTAATTTCTTTTGTAATGAGTTGAATACAATTGTGTGTTGCCTCTCATATTCTGTGTTATTTCTCATTGATAGTTATTTGTTCTTCTGGGTATTTCTACATGTTTAAGTTGATTATACATTGGTAATCATGTGTGCTCTTAAATCTGACAAGTTGTGTCTGAACTTTGGGAAACTTTGGTCCTGTCAAATGGTATCAAAGTGAGGTTGGACATTCTCAAAGTGAGCTTGACTAACAGGTGGTTTAGATCTGTTAAGTGTTGTTGATTACAGGGTACTCACAGGGGTTGCTATTTGAGTGGGATTATAGCAAGGTAGAAGAATGGAGAAATTCAGACATAGGTGTAACACCACAGGGTGTGTGGTGGGTTGTCTTCAAGTGGGAGCTCGGAGAGGGATACAAGCTAGGATGCAGAATAGACAAAGTACTAGTATAGGTATGGGTGTAGCTTTTTATCTCCAAGTGGGAGATTATCAGGGAGTGGAGCTAAAATCTTCACCCAAATGCAAAAAGGAAGGAGGATGCTGAGTATGCAGTCATCAGCGTTGGTAGGATCATCGACGTCGATCAGTGGACATGCATAAGGAAATTAACCTCGATAGATATCGATCGACATCGGTCGCCTCCAGTCAGACAGGGACCAACGTCGGTCACCTATGTAGTTCCAGAACTGCTCTTGATGAATAGTCAGTTAAGTGAACGGGCAGTTTACATGATGAAGATGAGTTTGAGTCTTGAGCCACAAGTCTAATTATTATATGCATGAGATCTATATAATAGACTCATGGGCTGTATTGTTAAGTGGATAATTTGTAGAACCCAAGTGTGGAACTTAGAGAGTTCTTCCCATGGTGGAATCAAGTAGGATTCCTCATGTATGTAAGATCAAGTTTTATATGCAGGGTGTTGCAGGATCATGGAGGAGATCTACATGTGATAAGTAAGATCAGGGTTGGTCTGTTGGGGTGTGTGAATGTGAGGGTCAAATGGAGATTGGCGAGGGAGCAAGATCCAAGGTGATAGCAATACATCAGGAGCAAGATCATGGTGAGATCTACTTGAAGTATCGGTTCATACTCGGTTGTACTAGACTTACAATGAGGTGAACAATAGCTTGTGTTAGCTATGTGTTGTGACCTATGAGAGAAGATTACTCAGGTGGGAAGATTACTTGGAGCCCTTGAGGTGTCGAAGGCCTTATAGAGGTGGAAGAAGAGTGTGATCTCTTTATTGTAATTTCCTTTGTAATGAGTTGAATAAAATTGTGTGTTGCCTCTCATATTTTGTGTTATTTCTCATTGATAGTTATTTGTTCTTCTGGGTATTTCTGCATGTTTAAGTTGCTTATACATTGGTAATCATGTGTGCTCTTAAATCTAACAAGTTGTGTCATAACTTTGGGAAACTTTGGTCCTATCACTCTATTTATCTAACCCCTACACAAAATTTCTCTTTATCTTATACAATCCTCTCACATAGGCATGCCACAATCTCTCTCCTTCACTCAAACTATCCTCATATGCACACTCAGACCTCTTCACATATCCTCAAACTACAATAACACTTTTCTAACATAAAAAATATTACCTAAAACTCATACACATATTCGTCAAACTTATATTATTATAAACTCATCAAATATGCACTCTACCTCTCCTTCACTCCATAACTCTCACATCCACCTTACACAAATCTCTCTCATTAGTCTTCCACAAGCCTAGAAACAAACACATTTGGTTTCACTCTCTCTCTCTCTCTCTCTCTCTCTATATATATATATATATATATATAATTCATGAATTATCAATTCTAAAATCTTTCCCTATCATCCACAATACATGCCTTCATCCATAAGGCATCTCACATAGGTCACACTTAAGCACAAACCATTTTCAAATAGGCCTAAGTAACTTTTAGGTCCTATGATGACCCATTCACCTCTTTGACACTTCTCTAAACAATACTAAGAACATAAGAAAACCTTAAAAAACCATGGATCCATTATAAATGATCTATAGGTCCCCACTAAGTTTCCATATCCATCATAATTCCCTTATACTTAAGCATAATTTGATCTAATGACATTTTGTGCACACAGTCACCATGAACAAATATAAATTTGACTTCTAAACCTTTGTTCATATTGCATAAAATTATTTAAACCCTGATAATGCACCTATATCATCCTCATCAAGTCTAAAATACTCCACAATATCCAATTCATCATAATATATTCAAACAATATCAAAACAAGCTCGAACATCCTACTTGGGTCACTTGTAGAAAATGCACAAACACATAGTCAACATTAAACCAAAATATATTTGACTATACACACTTCCAAATATTTAAATTTAAATTTCCATATGTTCCTTGGCATCCTCTACCACTTTCATTTTTACACCATGAGCAAATTCATCTTGGAATAAAAGATATAGACAAAATATAGAGCACTAGTTTTTCCTTTGTAATTCAAATATTCAAATGCAAACGGTCATAGTTAAACTTAAAACACAAAGCAAGCATCTTATGTACTCTCAAATTTAGATCAATATTGCACCATTAATATTATTTTAACTTTAACACATAGGCACCAATTCTCAAACATTAAACCTTGAATATGTTGACCTCATCTTGTGCAATATGGAAACTTTGACTCAATGTGATCTGTTAATCTCCTATACATAGCTTGATCTTTAACAATGCTAAATAGTTGTCACTTTTAAATCTTGAATTTAATATACATCATTGATATATATCTATATAATCACCTACTTACCATTAATCCTTTGAAGAAGCTCAATCTTTATCTCTGTTCAGCATTAAACATCATGCACCTATCCTCATCTCACTGCTTCCTAACTTCTTGTAGTAATGCACTCTGATGATGTTTCTCAAACTTTAAATTGTGAAAATTTGACTATGGGAACCTTTCTTATCTACCTATAATTCCAAATTTACATAGTCATATCTTTTGCCTCACTCACTCACATGTTCTCAAATTTGGACCATATGATCTTTGCACATAGGATAATACAACCATGTGATAAACTAATCCTTGAACCCTCACATGTGTGAGATATATCATCATTAAAATTACTTCTCAAAATATTCTATCACAAAGCCAACTATGCTTAGAACTTGTTTATGATGCTAACTTTGAACATGTATATCTTTTTCCATGCTTTGGCACTTAACCTAAAAATTAGCACAAATCAACTAGGCACCAAATTGAATAAACCCATATGATCACCTTCTTCTAAAATATGCACATGTGTGAGATATGAATACATCAAAATTATTATGTGGCTATTTCTTTCCTCATGAAAATTTGGCTATGGGAAAACACTATCAAAATGCCTAGGAGCCCAACTTTGTACTTGCATATCTTTTGATACTCTTAGGTGCATGACCTGAGATTTATCACATAAGAGATAGGCACAATACTTAACAAACCCATGTGACCATTTCTTCTTGAAAAATTCATGCATGTGAATGATAACATCATCAACATGCTTACTCAACTCTATTTTAACATAGAAAACACTATCAAAATGCTTGAGAGCCTAACTTTGCATCCCCATATCTTTGACTACATTTAGGTGCATGCCCTGAGATTTAACACATAAAAAATAGGGAATAGTTTGATCACAACCATATAACCAACTCCCCCTGACTCATACACAAATGGCAATGGTGACATTAACAAACTACCTACTTATGTTTTTGCCATTAAACCTAAACTATCTAGATGAAAACTATAGACTGCCATATGAAATCCACTCATGCAAACAAGATATCCAATCATACTTGACCATTGATATGGCCCATTTCACATGCTCAAATCACCATACTCATCCATAAACATTTCTAATCAAGCCAAAATAGAATATCAACCAAGCCTCCTTTAAGCACACTAGGACAAGCACATTGCATACTTTGTCATTGTTACTTGGGCTATCAAATAAATTAATTCACTCACTAGGACAAATTCATAACATCACCATGACATCACTGATAAATCTCCAATAATCTCCCCGTTTTTCATTGATGTCAACAAACATCATTTAGCTCACCTTCTTTCTCTTCAAGCACTCTCATAATAAGAACTTTCTCCCCCTTTAACAGAATGACAAAGTGGGCACAACTAATCCTAATGACCTAAAAATACCATAAATAGGAAATTAATATCTTATAAAGATGATACAAACTCCCCCTTACCTTGAGCCAACCTCTTCTTGCCTTGACAACTTCCTCTTGCTTCATGCCAATACTCTTTTTTTTAAACCAAGCACTATAACCGATGAAGAAAAAATACAAAAGAACTAAAATATGATTTAACTCACCAATAAATATCTAAGAGGGACTCCCCTTAATATTTTTGAAAAATTTCACCACTTAATCATGTTCAGATCTCCATACACCAAGAAGAACCACCATACAAGCTTACTAACTTTCCTTCTCAAGCAACCACAAGAAACATCAACATAACTTCATGCCAATCACCAAATAGGAAACATACTCTAAAAAAACCTAACTCACCTTCAAATACTCGTGCCTTGATGTTTTAGATAACCTAAGAAAAACATCAAATCTTCACACTAGCCCTGTTTAGACTTCTTGTATCCTTACCTAGAAATTATAGAGCCCATAAATTTCAATAGACACATATTCAAGACCTAAAAATTAATATATGGATCACTCTCATATTCCCCATCAATCACACCAATTTTTATCACCTATCTCATCTTCTATAACATACTTCCTTAAAAAACCAACCACCCAATTAGGCCTCCAACTTGATAAAAACTTGAATAACTTGAGAACCACAAACCTTCAAAGCTCTATGAAGCTTGATTTGAAAACCCATTTGGCCCATTAAACCTATTAAGAATCCTCAAACCTCAAATAATAAGGAAAATCAATTTTATAATAAACCCCAAAACCCTAGAATCTTAAAACAAATAGAGTCAACAAACCTCCTTTTGGTCAATGCCCATCTCTAAAACTTCTTGCACACCTAGAGATAACCATCACATACTTCTGGACCAAAAATTGAGTCTTCACAACTTTGGACCTTGACTTCCTATACCATAGCTGTGAACTTCAATAAGAAAGATAAACCCAGGAGCACACAAGAACCTCAAAAAAGCACAAATAGGATCATCAAGACATAAAAATACTTGGAACACATCATAATGAAGTGCACATACCTTTCTAAGCACCAAAATTTTCTTATCATTCCATCAAACTCATTATGCCACATAAAACACCCATTTTGATACTGTATACACAATAACACTTACATCTCTTCTGAAGGAAGTCTCTTATGACGCATAGATAGAGACCTCCTCTACACCATAATGTCCTAAAACAAAGTGAAGCTAGGAGTGGCCCACATATCCTCAGTAACCATTGGAATCCTTTTGTAGATATAGACTAGATTGTCTTCCTTCTTCTTCTTAGGCTTAAGAGAAACAACTTGCTCCTTTACTACAACATTATCCTTCTCTTTTATGATGGAATACATGGACAACATAGATTAATGACATACATTTTCAATTGAATAATCTTCCTTGTAGTTTGGAACTTCATTACTAGGAATTTAAAATTGATGTTCTCTATATGATACTTACTCAACAATAAAAGGATTCTCACTTGGATCCATACTTACCTCAGAACTAGCCTCAACCAGGACATTGGTCTTCTCCTTAAGCTTGGGCTCTTCATTCCCAACATGAGTAGTCAATGAGAGATCCTATCACTCTTCAACATCTATAACATTCTCCACCATATCAAATAGATTACTTAGACCTAAAAAATCATCATAATTCATACTTACCACCTTTGGTCTAAATGAGTTAACTTGTTTTCTATCTTTCACTCTAGTATCCAGATAAAACCTATTCTATCTTATAGGGATTTTATTGCAAAGCCTAGAAATATGACCTCTTTGTTTATAGTTGTAGCAAACCATACTCCTTGATGGAAACTCAGCTTGTCTTACTTTAAATAGACAATTTTTTATAAAGTGTCCTTTATCATGATAGTTGAAGCACTCAACCTTGCTCACACCTTTTGACTAATGACCCCTATCATAGTTTCATGAAAATTAATTTTTAATAGGTCTTCTACATTCTCTAGCTTTATGCCTAAATTGATTACAAGTATAGCAATAACCATTGAAATTTGCATACCTCATGGAATTTGGTTGTCTGATCTAATTTATCTTCAATCTATCTGTACCATCAGTCCTTATTTAATGATTTGTCTTCAAAGGCTGATTGTCCTTGTTCACATTAGTTTTAATCTTGTCTTGAGTTTCAGTCTCTAGCTCTTATTTGTATCCAAGACTAGTCTTGTCACTTGCATACTTTTCATCATTTAGAATGTTTTATATATCACTTCAGCTATTTTCAAATCTCACTAATGTCATTATATTACTAGATATATTCTCTAACTCAAATTTCAATGACTCATTTTCAATTACATACCTTGCACATTCATCTTATTTAGATTTTAGGCTTGTAGATAGGATTTCCAATTAATAACTAAGATGTTTGACCATATATTCATTATCCTTGTCATCTTCATCCATTCTTTCCTCAAACACACTAAATTACTCCTCAAATTCCTTGAGTTTATTTTTCACCTTCTTATTGATCTTCTTCTCAATCTTCAGTTCTTCATGAGCATTTATCAATGCAGTCTCATAGTCTACCTCATCTTCATCATCATTTGAGTCACCCCAAGTAAACTCCTTTTGATACAAGTAACTACCTTATTCAACCATGAATAGAGCTTCATATTATTAGGACCATCATCTTCATGATCATACTCTGAGTCACTAACTTCACTCTCATCTAATAAGCTACAATCTTCTTTGGTGTAGAGACTTTTCTTGTCCTTCAAGTACTTGTTATCAAACCTTTTGAATCCCTTTTTTCTTTTATCAACCCTGAATGATATCTTACCATCATCATGACCTTTATCATGCTATTCATCATCATAATTATTATACTTATGAGGGTACTAATTATCAAAATATCCTATCTCACCATAATTGAAGCATTTGAGTGGTAGTTTACCTTTATACTTGCTTGAACATATTCTCCATTTTCTTAAAATCAAAGCATTTATTTTATCCTCATCTATATCAATAATGTCATCCTCCTTGAGTTTATTACCTTGGAAATTCTTCTTTGTCTTCATTTTAGTCTTGAAATTTGATTCCTTCTTTGGTGGTATATCCTCATTCTTACTCATCTCATAGGTAGTAAGGGTGCCATGTAATTGATCCATCTTCAACTGAGTAAGGTCATGACTCTCTTCTATAGAAAGTACTTTTGAATCAAACTTGGGGGATAGATACCATAATACATTTTAAATAATAATAGACTCTTCAAGGTTCTCTCCAAGACCTTTGATGATGTTCATAATCTCATAAACTCTCTATAGAAAGGATGACATAGAATCTTCTTTGTTCATTTTGATACTTTCAGATTACATTCTATGACTACACAACTTAGCAATCTTGACCTTTGAATCTCCTTCATAAATGATCTACATTTTATGTCATATCTCTTTAGTAGATTTAAAATGGATTACCTTGGTATATTCAGTTTCTAAAAGACCACAAGTAATAACATTTATTTCCTTAGAATTGTTCTCAAATAACTTCTTATCTATAGCACTAGATGGAGGAATCGTAGCAGCAACATAACCATCAACAATAGATTTCCATACATCAAACATTAGGGACATAATGTATGTCCTCATTCTGGCATTCCAAAATACATAAATATATCCATTGAACATTGGTGCTTGCTTATTAGAGAAACATTTTTGATGACTACCTATATTTTACCTTGGATCACCTTTAAGATGTTAAGCCTTTACCAAAGCACCTACTCTGATACCAATTATTAGAGGTATAATTACTAAGAGGGGGTGAATCAGTAAGCTTATATATTTTAAATTAAAATTATAATCCTTTAAAACTATTTAAATAATCTACATATATCAACTTGATCAAATAATATTAACAAGAGAGCTCATGCATTCAATGTATACACAAGATCAAACACATAACACATAGTTCCTATGGGAAACCCTCATGGGGAATAAAACCCACTCTCAATCTTACAACACAAATGGACTACTATCCTATATGAAATTACAAATAAGAGATTGATCAACTCCTTTAGACCATCAAACCTTGATTATATCCTCCTGACTAAAGGTATTTAGTGAAACAACTATTTCATAAGGAGCAACTAACCCTAAGGAAGACCAAGTCATTTATACCCTCCTTTTAACACCTCCACCTTAGAAATGATGTCTTTAACACCTGATTATGGATCTCTATTTATCTAACCCCTGCACAAACTCTCTCTATCTCATACAATCCTCTCACATACGCATTCCATAATCTCTCTCCTTTACTCAAACTATCCTCATATTCACACTCAGACCTCTTTGCATATCCTCAAACTACAAGAACACTTTTTTTACATCAAAAATATGACCTAAAATTCATACACATAGTCATCAAACTACTCTTATTATCAAATCATCAATGGGTCACTCTACCTATCATTTTCTCTATAACTCTCACATCCACCTTGCACAACTCTCTTTCACCAGTCTTCCATAAGCCTAAAAATAAACACATTTGGCTTCACTATATATATAATATTTCATGATGAATTGGATATTAGGGAGTGTTTTAAACTCAATTTGGATGATATATGTTCATTATGAAGGTTTGAATAACTTTATGCAATGTTAATAAATTTTTATAAGTCAACTATGTATTTGTTCATGGTGACTGTGTGTACAAAATATTGTTAATGTAAATTATGCTTATGAATAAGGGTAATGTGATGGATATGGACACTTAAGGGTGACCTATAGATCATTTATAATGGATCCATGCTTTTGGAAAGTGTTATTTTGTTCTTAGTATTACTTAGATAAGTGTTAAAGAGGTGAATGGGTCATCATAGGACCTAAAAGTGACTTAGGCCTATTTGAAATTAGTTTGTGCTTAAGTGTGACCTATGTGAGATGTCTTAAGGATGAAGGGATATATTATGGCTAAAAAGGAAAGGATATATAATTTATAATTAATGAATGATTGATATATATATATATATATATCATTCATTAATTATAAATTATATATCCTTTCCTTTTTAGCCATAATATATCCCTTCATCCTTAAGACATCTCACATAGGTCACACTTAAGCACAAACTACTTTCAAATAGGCCTAAGTCACTTTTAGGTCCTATGATGACCCATTCACCTCTTTAACACTTATCTAAGTAATACTAAGAACAAAATAACACTTTCCAAAAGCATGGATCCATTATAAATGATCTATAGGTCTCCCTTAAGTGTCCATATCCATCACATTACCCTTATTCATAAGCATAATTTACATTAACAATATTTTGTATACACAGTCACCATGAACAAATACATAGTTGACTTATAAAAATTTATTAACATTGCATAAAGTTATTCAAACCTTCATAATGAACATATATCATCCAAATTGAGTTTAAAACACTCCCTAATATCCAATTCATCATGAAATATTGAAACAATACCAAAACAAGCTCGAACATCCTACTCTGTTCACTTGCAGAATATGCACAAACACATAATCAAATTTGAACCATATTATATTTGATTTTACACACTTTCAAATCTTTGAATTTATATTTATAGATTCATCCTTAATTACTCTACCACTTTTATTTTTACACCATGAGTAAATTCACCCTAGAATAAAAGATATATCCAAAATATAGAGCACTAGTTTTTCCTTTACAAATTCAAATATTCAAATACAAATGGTCACAATTAAACTTAAAACACTAATCTCTTTTACTATAGATATTCTCCAAAATTTAACACATAGATGTCAATGCTCAAATTTTAAACCTTGAACATGTTGACCTCATCTTGTGTAATCTAGAATCTTTGACTTAACGTGCTCCATCGATCTCTTGTACATATCTCAATCTTTAACAATAATAAATAGCTATCACTTTGACCTATTGACTTTAATACACATCATTCATCTTTATCTATATGATCATGTGATCACCATTGATCCTTGGAATAAGCTTGATCTTTATCTCTACTCAATTTTAAACATCTTACACCTATCCTCATCTCATTTCTTCCTAACTCCTTAGAGCAATGTGATCTATCGATGTTGCTTGAACTTCAAATTGTGAAAATCTAACTAAGTATGGGAACCTTTCTTATATACTTGGAAGTTCAACTTTGTACAATGATATCTTTTACCTCACTCACTTGTATGTTCTCAAATTTGGATCATATGATCTCCTCACACAAGAGAATACAACCATGTGACAAACTACTCCTAGAACCATCATATGAGATATATCATCATTAAAATTCCTTCTCAAAATATTCTATCATAGAGACAACTATGCTTAAATATTTTCTGAGATGCCAACTTTGACCATGCATATCTTTTCCTGTGCTTTGATAATTGACTTGAAAACTAGTGCAAATGAACTAGGGACAAAATTAAACAAACTCATATGATCACCTTCTCTTGAAACGTTCACATGTGGAAGATATGAATACATAAAAATGCTTACATGGATATTCCTTGACTTATGAAAATTTGGCTATGGAAAAACACTATCAAATACTTGGGATCCCAACTTTACACTTGCATATCTTTTAGCGTGCTTAAGTATATGACCTAAGATTTAGCACATAAGAACTAGGCACAATACTGAACAAACACATGTGACCATTTCCTCCAAAAACCTCCATGTGTTTAAATGCTGAAATAATCAACATGCTTAATCGGTTCTATTTGAACATAGAAAACACTATTAAAATGCTTAAGAGCCCAACTTTGCATCCATATATCTTTGAATACATTTACATTTAGGTGCATGAATTGATATTTAGTGCATAGAAATTAGGGACTAATTTGATCATAATAATATGATCAACTCCCCCTGATTCATCCATAGATGGCAATGGTGACATCAACAAACTTCATACTTAGATTTTTTGCCACTAAACCCAAATTATCTAGATGAAAACTATGGACTACCAAATGAAATCCACTCATACACACAATTTCTCCAATCATCCTTGACAATTGATACGACACATTTCACATAATAAAATCACCATAATCATCCATGAACATCTCTAATCAAGCCAAAATTGAAGATCAACCAAGCCTCCTTTAAGCACACTAGGACAAACACATTACACACTTTGTCATTATTACTTAGGCTATTAAATAACTTCATCCACTCACCAGGACACCTTCATGACATCACTGATAAATCTCCAACAAGAGACACATGACCAAAGTGTGCATAAATTAATTTTATAGTAGAGAAAATAAGTTGGTAAGTGAGAAAGTGATAATTATCTCAAACATGATTACTAGACACATAAAATTTTACCAAAAAGTTACCATATAGAAAATATATAACCTACCAAAGTTAAATGATGAATTTAAATTGAAACAAAAATGAAATTAAAATCCATTAATAATTTTAATTGAAGTCACATAAACTAATCCTTCAAAGTGCATACTTTGGGTGATATATGCAAAATCTGAGGAAAAGGCAAGTCACTTTATCATCAATATTTGAGTGAACATTATGATTTCATGATTTAATACAAATAAAAGCCCTAGTTTTCTAGTGAACCTACAAAGATAATTCATACATTCAGTGAAATTATCATACAACTCAAAATTACAAAAACGGATTCTTCCTCAAAACTAGCATGTGTACATGCCCTTTATGCATACTCTTGTGAAGGAATTACATATTATATGGATATAATATTCAAAAAAATCACCCTCAAATTCAAGTTTCTATATTACTAGATGATTTGGAATGTATTGGATTCTATGGTCCCATAATATACACAAGACCAATTATCCCATGATGAGAAGTAGTACATCGATGACTTGCTACCCATAAAAATCATGAGACTTCATAAGGTAGTAGTGAAACAAGAGGTAATGCCTTTTATGGACATACTTAGATATTTATTATTAATGGTACTTTTTTTATATATTGTCTACACCTTAGGAATATTAAAAAGGTAATTTCTTACATTTCTATGAGGGCATTTGAGAGGTATCTTAGGTTGTTAGGGACTAAATGTTTCTATAACCAAGTCTTAGCTAATGTATGGATCAATTGAAACACTATATAAGGCAAACTAAAATAATGACTACTAAAAATTCAAAGGTTGAATCCAAAAGGTGCCATCTCTTCTAATGGAATCATACAATTTAGGCCTCGGATTAAGATAACTATGGATTTTTAAAACAAATTGTATAGTTTTCTTGGAATTATTTTATGTACAAGTAGAATGGGTCCCTTTTATGGAAATTCTATTGACTGCAAATAAGATTATTCCCTAGGAGAGTTTATCTATGTTAGGTTGAATAATCATGTGTATAAACTTCAACAAATGCTTGTAGATTGAAACTTCTATATGATGTCATATTTATTGGATGCAATCCTTAACACAATTCATAGGATGAATGGAAAATTGTTGCATCCATCAGTAGAGTATGTTGATAATAGAATATGTGAGGATTGTTCCTTCATATTAATCTACATATTTAGAAATGAGATCAAAATTATTTTCAAGGAAGTCTATCCTTAATTATATTAATTAATTCATGGCACTCAAATACCTTAAATATCTGATAACTTGAGAATAACCATAGATAAATAGGGGAATTCTTGGTATTACCTCAATGTGACAACTATCAGGATTGAAAGAAAAAGAGCACCTCCTTGTTATTACCATACCATGTCCTTAATAAAATTATAAAACAAGAGGTGAATCACTAGATTTATAATATCATTTATGATGATCTATGCTATAAGAATTTGTGTTATTACTCCAAAACTCCTATGAGTATTGGGCAACTTGAATATGTGGTAAGGGCCTATTTCTACCTATTTGGGAAGGTGAGATCCCATTATAAAGTGGATGAGGCCCAATTAATATAATGGAATACTAAAAAAAAAATCATGAACTATCTTCAACTTTTAAAGGATAATAAGAAGGTGAACATCACATATGGTCACCAAGAGTATGAGCATGATGTAATTTTCATGAATGCATCAAATGACACTTATGCATATACTATAATTAAAGACAAAGAAATGTCTATGATGGTCATCTAGGCCATATAATATAATCATGATATTACAAAGGATAATTAAAATGAGATGGTGGAATAAGCACATAGAGAATGGAAACATCAGTGGCACACAACTCAACCTCAAAACACAATAGGCCTGAGCCAACCCTTAATCCTTGAGAATAATAAATAAATCTCTAGGTTAGGGAGTCTAATAGCAAAATGGAATAAAACCTATACATATGAAATGAAATTCTTATAGGTTTCCTTGGTCCCTATCAAGCTTCCACTCATCCAAAAACCACTTCCACAATTTTGGGCACACCATTACATTAGATAGGGCTCCATCTCTTTAGTTAAAGCAAAAGAGCACATTATCTATAACACCTCTACCTTCACTTATAATATTCATGTAGGTAAGTCTTTTAAAGTTTTTTCAAGCTTCTTCTCATGTCCATCCACTTCTCCATCCTCTCAACTAGGTCCATATCCTTTCACTCCACCTTCCACTACCATTATTCCACTTTCCATTCCATCCACACCACCTTTAGTATTAATCCCTACTAGTGTGAATCCTTCATTTTCTTCATATTCCCTTTCACTTAATGTTTACCCTATAGCCACTTATCAAAGGAGATATAAATTACTTCAAAATATTTCAAAATATCAAAAACTAGAGGAAATACCACCATTTTTTCTAAATACTATAGAAGAATCACCTATCGAGGAGGAATTAGGGAAAGAGGAATGTAGACATGTAATATCCTTGGTGGAGTATGACAATGATGAGGAGGTAGAAAATGCAAAAATGATGATGAAATAATAACAAAGGGTAAGTGAATAAGAATCCCACGGTGAACAAGATGAATAGGTTAATTTAAAAAATGCTAAATCTCTGAGCCTAGGAAGCCTATAAGAAGGAGAAACACTAGCTGGTGTCCTAGACCAATAATTCCTTATGGTAAAGAACATAAAAAGATGAGTGAGGTATTTTATTCTCTTATTTATTGTATTTCCATTATAAATATTTAAGATATTGATTTTCCTCCATATATTATATGGCCAACATTATCTAATTTAGTTTATTATTCCATTCTTTCAGCATCCACATAAATAAAGACTCCTAAGAAAGGAGCCTATTTTGAAAATATAGTCTCATATTCAATTTTCAATCCTAGAAAGCCACTAGTCCCTAGGAAGCCTTCACCTAAGTTGTAGCTACCTATGCCACAATCCTCACATATATAGTTATCCACCTCGACATTTTAAAAGACTCTTGGCTTAACTAAATTTGTAGTTGAAGATGACTCATAGAGGGATCAATCACTATGGCAAAGGATTGATTATCCACTATTGCAATTTATAATTCAAATATTTGATTCATTAAAACATTTAAAATTTATTCCTCCAACAATAAATCCTCCTATGATGAAACCTACACCCACTACCTCTAAAGACCCAATACCATAAGAATAAGAAGGGTAAGTTATTTTTCCCTAATGGGCTAAATAAATGCAAGGAAAAAAGGATAAGAGATGGAATTTGGTTATCATAAATTACCCATAGTCTCCACCAAGTTTGATAGAAAGAGTTGCACCAATCATAGGGTGAGGAAGAGGAAGGTGATGAATTTAAACACAAGGGATTAAATTGAGGTCAATCAAAGAGAAAATGTGTTTCCCTTAGTGAATAAATCTAAAAGGAATCCCAATAACATGACTAAGTATACAAAGTATTTATGTTATTTTTTGAATTCCACTAGAGAAGTGAATGGGATGTACAAAAGTAAATATGAGGCATGGTAGAGGTTATTATAAAGGAAAATCATGCATGCCCCTCATGAAATTATTGATAGTGTTCATGCTACATCTACCTGATTGTACAACATATTGAGTAACATTCAGGTTTGTAGAGGAGAGATCCAATTAGAAAAGATAAAGGTTTTCAAACTATGGAACTAATTAAAATAATGTGAGAAAAATCTCAGTTTCTTGATTCAATGTTCCAAGGGTAATGCTTTCAATCAACTAAACTTTATGTCTAGTCAAGATGCATCATGGACCTTGAATTATGTAATTTCAAATAGGGATGTTTTTCTTACTTAGCATAATCAAATTAAGGATCTATTATGAAATTTGGTGAACTATAATAACCAAGCCTTGGAAATATTGAAATACATGAGGGTCTCTGATGTGATTACCTCTATAGGTTAGTTGGTCAATAGGATAAATTTTGAGACACTCCTTAAAGTAGATGAAAATAACTTTAAGGAGGATGAGGGAACATTGTATAAAATTAATGACAAAGTTTTAAAGATAATAAGTTTTGAAAAGGATAGAGTGACAAAGGCAGATGCCTTGGGATCTAAATTTAAGATATTAGAAGTAGAGCATACAATTTTTATGGATGAAACCATCAAAATATTCAATCCCTTCATACTCAATTTTGGCATCGTTAACAAAAAGTTTGAAGTTGTACATGCATTATTTGAGGAACTCAAAGCTGAATAAGGAGCTTCAGGGTCAAAACCTAACACGTATCTAACTAAAAGTGTTGCCACACATATATAGGTTTCATAATTTCATATATATGCATTCATGCATACTCCAAGTGGGCCCATTTTGATCCCTGAAGGAACCATAGTGGTTACTTTAGTCTCTACAGTTTTCACTCCATCGTCTTCTTTTAGTGGTGCCTCATCAACACCCCTATAAAATTAAGTATGAACTTGCATGTTTAGGATAAGTTTTAACATTGGTTCCTAATTTATTTTTCATGTATATATTTTATTTAATTATATAATTATATTATGGGTCAACTTTATGTACATGCATACTTTATATGATTTAGACGCATAGTTATATTACTAGAAATGTAAATTTAAACTTTTTTGGACGGTGAGGCCTTCTTCTTCCCAAAGCCTATATATTTTTTTATCCTCCAAGTCCCAAAGGGAGGATAATTTTATATATTGAGACTAATGGGAAATTTTACAAATTGTTTTGTAGTTATTGATGTGTAAATCTTGATTATTCTCCAAACCCATGGATTTTATAAGAAAATCTATCATTTTAGTATCTTAGTCTTCTAGTTGTGCATGATTTATATTTTAAATACATTTATTCATATTGTGTTATCACTAATTTGAATTCATTTTATGTATTATTCATAATTTCCCTTTTTAGATGTGCAAAACTAGTCTTACAAGCATGGCAACCTTTGATTATATACACTTGAGTTTATTGTAATATGTGTATAATAGGCATATGTTCTAACACAAGATTACATGGATTATTTATGTTGTGTATTATAAATAATATCATAACACACAACACTATGATGATATTGAGACATTAGACAACTACATATGAAATTCATCATATAATTAATTGTACCTAGTAGCATCCCATGGAGAATTAGACTTGAAATGTCTATATACAAGGATGAGATGTGTCTTTTTGATATTAAAATTGCATTATTATTGTTTGTATTAACAATTCATTACAATAAAATGGAGATGACATTTTATATCTTGATTATAATGAGCTTGTGCCTATTTTTACACAATACATTAAGAATTTTATTAATTAATCCCATTATACACAAGATAAATATTTTTGTCAGTTGATGGTATTCCAATATAATTTAGAATGGGCACATGCCCACTATCGATAAGATAATAATAATATGAGAATCCTCAACCAATATTATGTAATAGTATTGGGGTATTTTTCAATGAATTACTATACATGATAGTACATTGTAGAACCTTATGATGGTACCATGACATCATTAGACCTAAAATTAATATGCACAAAGATGATAGTTGATAGTATTCTAATATTTTATAGAATGGGTACATGCCCATTATAAACAAGATAATAATTATATGAACATCCAAATTCTAACCAATTTTTAAAAAAATAATCTTAGGGGGACTCTTCAGTGGATTACTGTACAAAATAGTATACCATAGAACCTTATAATGGTATCGTAACATCAAACAACTACATATGTCATTCATAGTATAATCGATTATAGCTAGTAACATCCCATAGATAATTATACCTGAAATGTATAGGCATGAGGATGAGATGTGTTTATTTGATATTAATTTTGCATTATTTTATTTGGTGTGAATAATGCATTATACTTGTTGTTCCCTAGCACACATACCCCATTTTTTAAAATTATAATGGGAACCCATTATGGTTTGAATGTCTTTAATCAAGTCTTATAAACCTTATAAATTCATGACTTTGGTTTTAATTTTAAAAATGTCTAAGGTTATCCTTAGATTCTACATTTATATAAGTTTAAATTATGAAAATCAAAGCTTGACCAGTCATTTAATTCATATTAAATTGTAGGTTTACATAATTTTCATGATTTATTTAGACTAATAAAACTAATATCTTTCATCCTAGTTTCATATGTTTTCATATGTTTAAGGCACCATCAATAAGGACTTTTTAAATCATTCATGTATGGGAATTACCTTTATTCATCAAATATTAAGATAGGTGGTATTCTTACATTACCTTAAGCCTTTAGCCATCATGAAAGTTTCTAATGCTTCAAAGTTTATATTTTTTTAGAGTTGGGTAGGTGGCCTTACTAAATTACATGGAGACATTCAAGTTTTTAATAAAATTATAAGTATGTGAGTATTCAAGCTATGATAACATAATACATGACACATTTACATGAACCTATAACAATGAAATCTTTTTTAAAAATGTCAATCATCTAATGGTTCTGAGGTATCATAGTTATGAGTTATTGATAGGTAGCACAATTATGTTAGCCCAAAACCATAAATCGATTAAGTTTAATGGCCTTAATTCCATATGGTTTAATAACTCCAAGATTTTGAGATTTGATAAGATGATAGTTGGCATAATTTTATTCATTCATAGCTTCAAAGAATAAATACTTAGTTAATGATTTAATGGTGCCATGGCTCTAAATCTCCATTTCTCTGAGGTGCTAAGATCATGACACATGTTGACATACAATTATCTAGTACATTTGAAGAGATGTACATAGTTCAAAGGTTTTAATCACCTATGCCTATAGGCCTCATAGTCCCCATAGGCCTGATATTACTCTACATGACACAATTACATTAACTCATGGCCCCAAAACATATAAACCAAAGATAAAAAATCTAAATGAGGAAAAGCATAAAAATATATGATATGCATGCCCAAAGTGCATGTAAATTAATATAATAGTGAATTAAATAATATAGTAAGTGAGAAAGTGACAACTATCTCAAATAGGATGACTGGACACACAAAAGTTAATAAAAAGTCACCATATGGAAACATACAAATACACCAAAGATCACTATAAAATTTAAATTACAATAAAATTAAAATTTGTTAATAATTTACATTAAAGTCACATGGATTTAGCATTTAAGTCTTATAATTTGGGTGATATATGGAACATCTAAGAAAAAGGTAGGTCACTTCACCAACATGTGTGTAGGACCCTTCTACATACTCTTATGCAAGAATTATACAATATATAGATACGGTGTTAGAAAAAATCACATTAGAGTTCAAGTTCCCATATTACTTATCACTTTGGAATTCAATATACTTTTTGGTCCCATACTCTTTGCAATACAAATTTTCCCAACATGATAAGTTACATCAACAACATACTACCCATCAAAATTATGGGACTTCATCAGACAATGTCAAAACTAGAGGTAATGCATTGTATTAACATGATTAGAGATTTATTTTTTAATGGTAGTTGTTTTAAAGATTATCTACACCATTGGAAGGGAAAAAATGCAATTATTCATATTTATAGGATGGAATTTGAGAGGTATCTTAGGTTATTATGCCTATGTTTACCTATAAATAAGTCTCAACCAATATATGGCTTGAGAAAAAAACTAAAGAAGGAAAACTAAAATAATGGCTATTGAAAGGTCAAATTTTGAATCCCAAGGCACCATATCTTCTAATGTAATTTCAAATTTAGTTATATTATTAGGATAAATATGGATCTTTTAAATATAATGCATGACCTTCATAGCATTACTTATGTACAAGTAGAATGGGTCCCTTTGTTGGACATTTTTTAACTTCAAACAATATTGTTGACCTAGGAGAGGTTATATGTGTGAGGATGATGATCCAAATATATAAAATTGAATAAATACTTGTAGATGGAAAACTTTATATGATTTCATATTTATTGGATGGATTCATTAGCATAATTCATAAGACATATGGATAATTATGGCAGACATTGATAGAGTATGTTGATAACAAAATCTTTAAGGATTATTCCTTCATATTTGTCTATAGATTTAGAAATGAGATCAAAAGGATTTTTTAGGAAGTCTATCCTCAAGTGTACAAATAAATTAATGTCACTTAAATTCCTCAACTATCTGATAAATTGATAAGAACCATTAAAAAATGGGGGGATTACTGGTATTATCCTGATGTGACAATTATCAAGATTGTAGGAACAAGGTCAAATTATTTATTCTTACTACACCATGTCAATGATAATATTATATAAAAGATGTGGATCTATAGATTTATAAAAACATAGATGATGATATAGGATAAAATAATTTGACCTATTTCTTCAAAATTCCTAAGTATTTGGCAAATCCAATAAATGGTAAGGTCCCATTTCTACCTAGTTTGGAAGCTAAGATCCCATTATAATTTGGATAAGGCACATTTCAGAGAATGGTATCCTAAAATTAAAATAAATAACTATATTTTAATCATAAAGGATAATAATAAGGTGAACATCACATATGGTCACTAAGAGTATGATCATTATGCAATTTTCATGAATGCATTGGATGATACATAAGTATGGACTAGAATGAAAGATAAACAAATGTCTATAATGGTCAGATAGGACATCTAATGAAATATTTAAATTATAAATGATTAGGAAAATGTGATGGTGGAATAGTACAGAGAGAATGGAGTCATTAGTGGCTCCTAGCTAAACCTCAGGACACAATAGGCCTGAGTCAACCCCTTATCCTATATTAAAAGAAATAGATCTACAAGAGGGGGATTAAAATAGCCAAAGGGAAGAAAACCTCCATATAAAAATGAAATTATTAGAGGTCTCCCTAGTACCTAGATAAATTCCACTCATCTAGTTACCAATGTCACAATTTTGGGCACAACCACAATAGTGGAAAGGATTCCATATCCTAAGGACAATAAAAAGAGCACATTATATATGTCACCTCTACCTCCACTTAGAATAGTCATGAAATTAAGTATTATAGAGTTTATATAAGCTTATTTATCATCTCCATGCACTCCTTTATTACTTAAACCAAGTCCATCACCATCCACTCCCCCTTCCAGTACTATTTTTCAACTTTCCATTCCATCCCCACCACTAAAAGTAGTAGTCCCTACTAGTGTGTCTCTTTAATTTCCTTCATCTTCCCTTTCACCTCCTAGTTACCCCATATCCACTTACCAAAGGAGATATAATGTATTTAAATCCTCTAAATCTCAAAAATTATATGAAATAAAACCATTTGGTTTAACTACTATATAAGAATATCTTATCGAGGAGGAAGCATAGGAATAGGAACATGGACATGTAATATCCTTGGTGTTATATGCCATTGATAAAGAGGAAGAAAATGTACAAATGATGATGGAATCAGAATAAAGGGTAAGTGAAGAGGAATCCAAAATGGGGAATATGAAGAGGATGAGTTAGAAAAGGCTAAATATTTGAGTTTGGGAAGCTACTATTGAGGTCAACATACCCCCATTTTTGAACATGTCTAATGGAATTCATTTGGGACAGATAATGTCTGTGTTTCATAATTTTATGGTTTTATATCAATATGGTATTTTAATATACTTTAATCTATAAAAATCCAAATTTAATGCATTTTTATCATCTTAAAACCCTTGCTCAAAATACCCTAGCGCATGTTCCTTTGGACCAAATTCAAAAGTGGAAAGAATATTTTATGCGGGAGTACTTTAAATATGTTATGGACATAGTCTAATATTTATACTAAGGTTTATTCATGTTTATTAACATGACCAAACCTTATTCTAAAATTTCATACTTAGTCCCTTTATCTCCTAAGCTCCCTTTGTTCCTTTTATCTCGGCTTGGTCTAGCTTTACTATTCACATGGTCACTTTATTGCGAACTTAGTCTAAGACTTTAGGCTAAAGTTTTATTCATATTTATCAATGAAAATAAAACCTTAGTCTAAGTTCCATATATCCTTGAGCCTAACTTAATTTTTTCATTGACCCCAAGATTAATGATCCATGTTTACTTGGACAAGATTAATCTAATGATGCATATCAAGTGGACTTTTCAACATAGCTCTAGGACAAGGGAGGTAGTGATAGATGTATCCATTCCATTAAAATAATGTTAAGTAATAAATCTCAATCACCCCATAGATCATGATCGATGACACAAATTCAAGCAGAGGACAAAGATATAATGATGCAAGATCAAAAAAGGAAACTAAAGGGGCCCCTTTTATTAAGACATGGATTTAGCCTAAGACATTACCCTAAATTTTTAAATAATATTTATCAATATAATAAAACATTAGGCTAAAGACTTATGCTATGAATTTTATTATTTTAAGGGTTTTTTTTATTATTTTTCAATTTTAGGCTAAGACTTTATGTTTTACTAAAAAATAGGATCCACTTCAATCATGTTTCTAACCTAGCTTAAGAATTTAGCCTAAATATTTATTCATATTTATCAATACAAGTAAAAACATTAATCTAAGGATTTTTTATGATTGAAATAACCAATCACATTTAACCTAATAGATCATAATATATGACTTGTATTCACATGAATATAAGGACCAAACAAAGTGAGATCGATGTTAAAAATTTAAGCCATTGACCCCAGTCTAAACATTGAGCACTTTTTCAAAGATTGATGACACGTGTTCAAGCGTACATATCCAAATAAAAAAAGTGTAGTAGGTCAAAGTTTAAATGAAGATCAGGATGAACATGAGGCCATCAAATGGAAAAAACATGCTAACTAGCAGAACTGATAGAATATAGAGCTCATAAGTCCCATGAGACTACCAAGTGGCATTACCTCATGGCCTAGTACACATTAAAGCCCAAACATCTTTTAGATATCAATGGTATATATTGATTCACACTCATAAGATCTAATGATTTGAGATCAAATTAGACTTTTTAATGAAGCTTGGAAGGCCCATGGGACTACCAAGTGACATGACCTCAAGGAAAAGTACAAATAGTGGCCAATAACATTCACCTCTTAGGATCAAGATAATGAACAACATTAATCCATGCAAAATAATCTGACAATACGAGATAACAATAGAATTTTAAAGGGTAGTGGTCATTTTTTGAACATTAATGAGGCAAGTGCTATGAAAATAACACATAGATGCCATGATGATGCCACATAAGTAGAAAGTGACAAATATAAATATCTTATGGGCTCAAAAAGGTGAAGGTATAGATACATGATCTAAATGAAAATCTAAGGTATGAAGCTCACTTAAGTACAAATAGCCACCACCATTAAAGCTATATAAAAGCCTTAACATGTACAAAATACCTAATTTAATCTTGATTTGATCATAACTAGGATAAATATAGTGATTCATAATTTGAGCAAGAGAAACTTAATCTAGAATCAAACTATAGACCACTAGTGAGCAATTTAAAAGTTCATAGTCATGGTGGATCAAAGACAATCTAAGGAAGATACAAAGCTTTGTTTGACCTTAGATGTAGAAGGTAGGATTTTTAAGTACATGGAATTTGATGCCATGGATTTGAACATGGGAAATAATAATTGGTCTAAGTTTCTATAGATAATTGAGGAGCTACCAACCATCACAAAAGAAGACAAGAGGAATGCATTGATCAAGAAGAGATATTATGACATGGTGGCTATTCAAATGATAGGTCTCCATTTCACTATAACCAAAATAGAGGTACTACATTGAATTGATATTCTTGCTCCTATCTTCAAAGATTATCAAATTAATCAAGGCATGTTAATTCATGAACTTAGTTTTAGGATAATTTTATATATTTCTCCTATTGCCTTTGATAACTACTATAAATTTCCAAAACCTCAAATGGATGTAACCATAATCAATGAATGGTCTAAATAGAATGACCTAAACACCATCTTTACCCCTTGGATATATTTAGGAAACCAAGTGTTCTCTGACTTCAATGGTAAAATTCCTATCAACCAATTTAGGGTCGAGATTAGGATGATTATGACATTAAAGAATATATTGTTTAGGAACCCCTCCACCACCTATGTTAACAAACTCTAGGTCCATTTTGTGTATTTCATGGTCAAGAAAGAACTCACTCCCTCTTTAAGAGAGATGATTAGCACTTTCTTGAGGAGGCAATTATCTGTAATCAAGAATAAAACTAGCAATAATTTTTATATGATGTCTTACCTTTTAGATGCCTTACTTTCCACTACCAATATCCCCACCCTTATATAATAGTTTCCTAATGGGAAGCATACAATCTCCTAGTATTATTTAAAACCACATATTTTCAAATATAAGGACCATATTCAATTTATCTATGATTGTGTTTACCTAGCCTTAGTTGAGGCCATTACAAGGAACCCAATCATGAGGGTCAGCTCTCTAATCAATAAATATGTTGAAGTCATTAGAGACATTTTTTTACATATAGATTGCACTATAATCATGATAAAATGAACTTGGAACAACCTCTTAGATTACTCATTTATGTACCCAACAAATTGGTAAAATAAGAAGTGGCATATCAATTGTTCCATGGCATAGATGGTTTATGAAAATCTAGTAAGAAAGGCCACTTCCATAACCTCCAAATAACCATTGGTAGGACCATATTCAAACAATGGGAGAATGTTGAGGTATACTCCAAACATAGATCCTCCTTTAGACTATAGGTTGATGAGCTGAGATAGTGGGATCCATCTAAAAAGATTGATAAACACCTAAAGGACAAAGGGATCAATATGACCTATGAGCATTGACTTAGACCTTATGACCCAATGTATACCAAGGATATTTCATTCATCAAGCTCTTATAAATATTAAAGAAGCACAACATCAAGCCAAAGGTTAGATTGCAGAGAGATTAAAAGCCAAGTGATGACATATGGTAATTAGGGCTAAGGTAGTACCATTTACTAGGAGGCCCATCTTCTAGACCTCCTCTAACACAACCACCAAAATAAGAGCCTAAGCCTAAGGCACATGTCACAAAAAAGACATACAAAAGGAGATCTAATGAGGTAGCATTATCCTTAGCCTAGCTAGAGGTTCTAGAATTATAAGTTAAAGTAATTGGAATAATAACATTAGATCTTAAAGAGATAGTGGAAGATGCCCTAAAGACATTAGCTAGTGCTTATCAATATAATATGGAAGAAGTATAGGTGGAAGAACCTTAGTCCCAATCTAAGGAGGTAGAAAAGGAAAAGGGGAAGGAATTGGCTTTATATTTAGTTTTACTGAATATCCTAAAGAGTAAAGCTAAGTTGGCATTAGTTCCACCAAAGAGAAAGAGGCTTAAGTTGACCTTCTCTCACCCTTTGAGTGAGGTAAACCTTTTTAGCAAGGAGAAACCTATCCAAGGTCCAATTATCCCTAAATGGTTTGTATATGGAAAATTGTATAGGTTTCCTACTTTGAATCATCTATGGACCATTACTAAATCAGTCAACATCATTAGCCATGGTGAACTCAAGACATGGATAATTATTCTATAGAAGGAAGAAGAAAAAAGGATGTCAACTCTAGGGGATCCAAGTGAAACATAGATGGAAACCCTAGTCCCAAAGATAATAGAATCCTTGGTATAAAATTTGACCCAATAACTGCCAACCTATAGAAGGTGATTGATAAAAAAGCCATGATCACAAGAGAAGATTTCACTTTTCAAAAAGTGGAACCATTTATTGGCTTGACTCTAGTAGGAGGATAGAAACTAGGAGAGAGTCCTATTTTTGAGGAAAATGTGCTTGAATTGGCCCAAGAAAAGTTAGCCTAGCTATAGGCTACCCTCAAAGGCATGCAATAACAATAGGAGAATCTGCAAAAGTAGAAGGAAAATTTAAAGAGGTAGGTTATTCTATCATTTCTTGATGCTATGATTGAGATGTTTAAAACATAATTTTATGACATGTTTAATTATCTAAAGATAATAAATCCCAAATAGAATATATTGAACATGTAGGATGTAATAGTAAAAGGTTTAATCACTCAATGGTAACATTGAAGAGATAAGATGAAATATTTGATCAATATCTTGATAGAAGATCAAATCCTTGGATTCAAGACCATCAACCTAGTTCATCTAAATATAGCCATGGGATTGATTGTGGACAAGATCAAAGGTTTGAGCACATGGTCTAATTATTTGGAAGGGTTATTTAAGGATGACAAGGAGCTACTAAATAGGATGGAACACCTTCTTGGGATTATGATCACAAATCCAACTACACTCAGCTCTATAGGCCTTATCCCAAATGTAGAGTTCAAACACAAAACCACTCTAGTCATACAAGAATTCAAGATTAAAATCCAAGGAAAATATAGAGTAGACAATAATAGGGTCAAGGATATGATCTTAACAGTAGAAAAAAATATTGTTGAGGCAAGGATCATTAAAGAATCCTTGGGAAGAAATGATAGAGACCTTAAAAACTTGGAAGACCAAAAATATGAACTCTTCATGGAGCTATTGTTAACCTTAGGTTGATTGATGAGCAGCATGATAAGGTAATGAATATTATTCAGTAGAAATAGGGGGCTACATTGACATAGGGTCCTCAAATTTAGTTAGGATTTTTTTTTGTATAAAATTTGTAATATTTTGAAAATAGAATTTGTAAAGGCATGTGCATATTGTAAAACACATTTCCTATAGGTCAGTCCACTTGGGAAAGTTTAGTGTATTCTTGAACTTTTGTAGAAAGGATAGTTTTCCTTACACTTTTAATTTTGTAATTGGATATGACTAACTAATATACTTCCTTGTATTCTATAATAAGAGTATTATCATTTCTAAAAAGGAGGGAGTTTTTGAGTCAAAACTTGTGTAAATTTTTGAGAAACTAATGTAAGTAGGGAATTCTAAAAATATTGACTCATTTTATTTGTGTGAATTACCATATGGTTTCTCTCACACTTTTCTGTTTTAAATTCTAGATTTGAATAGTTCTTGTAGACTCTTGGTGTGTACCTTTGAATGTAAAATTGTTAATTTGTGTCAATACTAGGTTAATTTAAGGTTCTCTAGTTTTCTTCATTTCATTTGCTCTACATTTGTAGATGTGCATATTTTATTTTCTCATAGGGGTAAATATTTAAAGTAAACTTGATTCTTATTTTCATTATTTCCCACATTCCTTTGATTTTTTCTTGATGTGTGATAGTATTTGAGCTTATGATATTTCAAGTCATACATTGGTTAAGTACATGCCTGGATGAAATTTGAATTTTGTCATGATGTTTCGAATAAAGATCAGCAATATATTTTCTGCCTGCCCTACCCTTCCTTTTGCTTCTTTTTTAACCAATTCACTTTAGATTAAGCCTCATTATGAATATCCATTTTATTTTAGTTTTAGGCTTAGATTTGATCATAATTCACTTTAATTAGTTTATATTTCCGTCATATCTACAAATAATTATAGGCCATGGTGGCTCCCAACCACCAATCATTATAAATATTATGAAATAGTCCACTTGCTTTGCCTCTATCCCATCAATAGATAATAGGATTATCACAACTTGTAACTCATGCACTAAATTATTTGAATTCTAAAATGAAAAGCATTTCTTAAAGACTTTGGGCACCTATGGTACACATTTAGGCATCAACAAGATATGCTTCATTGGTGTTAGGAGGGCCATCTTTGTAAATTTGTTGTATCTTTGTTGGTTTTTTATCCATAAACACCAGTAGGAACTTCACTAATTTTTAAAAAATATTTACCAAGATATTTTAAGTTCTCAATTCCAAAATTTAAACTGAATTGGAAGTGGAAATTTCTCAACTTTTAATATGTTGGAATGATTAAAAACTGATTAAATTTTGATTCAAATCAAGTTTCAAAACTGAAATAAAGGTGAATTGAAAGTTCACATCATTTATCCTTTGAAACCATCATATGTTTTTTTAGATACCTGATTTTATCCAATTCTCATAAATGTTCAAATGATAAATTTTGCATTTCTATTTCAAATCTGAATTATTCTTCAAATTAATTGAAAACTGAATGCAAAATCAAAATCAACAAAAGAGAGATAGGAATTATTTACAAGGTTCAAAATTCCTACATCCCTTGGTTCTTATCAAACTGATCCATTAATGTTGCTACATTTTCAAGCCAAAATAATACTTATAATCAACAATATAGATCTACTCTCTACAAAAATAGTGTTTTAGACCTTTGAAAGACTTGGGCTGACTCAACACATCCTTCACCTTCCTGAATCACACGTAGAGGCTTCTCCAAATTGAAATTGGAAAAACTTTTATCTCAAAATGATGTCACCAAAACTCCAAAATGGGAAAATGATTATACAACATAGAGAATATAATAATTATAAACAAGTTTTTAGTTTACTCCAAGTTCTGGTTCGGCCTCTAAGGGCTCCAAAATGACTAAATACTACAAATTGGGCTATATTCTCCAATACACAATCGGCTAACTAATCTCATTTAAATAAAAATTTGTGGGTTTATTTCTATCTTGGCTCCCATGGGTGAGTCAGTCAGGCTCTTAGCCTTTTACATGGTAGGTCAGGAGTTCAAGTCTTTGACCTCCTTTTTGGGCACTTTAGACTTATCTTTTAATCCCACATTGGTAATTTTAAATGGCTTTGTGTCCTTTTAATAGTGAGGCAGCCACCTTGAATGATGCCAACACCTCTTTTGGTGGGCTCAAGGTGCCAAAATTATCTTAATTCATTGGTTTCCAACTTGGCATAAGATGTGTTCAATTGGATTAACTTAAATGTGGCACATATTACATTAGTTGTCTCCAATCTGGGCATATATCTTGAGCTTGACTCAGCTACCTTTAATCTCAAGGCATTTGGATAATGAATCATCATTAAAAATCATTAAAAAATTATCCCACATTGGTGGGTTTTCTATGGACTTTTGACCCTCACTTAGGGTCCCCAACGAGCAAATAATGGGGCCCATTTGTCTAATATCTACATGATGTCAAAGACAAAAATAAACCAAACCCAAATTTTTAGATTCCCATTGACTAACACATGTCACCACCTAATTGGACCACTTGGCATGTCCACATTATGCCACATCATCTTGTGATACCACATTTTTTCCCTATTGTATCAGAACTTTAGTGGACCATATCTTTTGCATATGGTGTCTATTTTACAAACCATGAAAACCACTGGAAAACTCTTGATGAGATATACACTATACAATAATTTTGATCAAAATATGGAGACTTCATTTTTTTAACAAATGGAGAGATCCACCTAGATCAAACCTCCATACAAAAGAGGCTTTTGGTCTCGAAAAGTCTACTATCTCTTGAAAACCAATAACTGGTCTATTGCATCACATCAAATAGAACCCAATCATAGCAAGAGATAAACATTGGCAAAATAAATGATTCACAACTCAACTGAAAATGCCTACAACATGGCATGAGTAAAGGAATTTTTAACTACCAATAAATTGATCACAACATACCAAAATTGTCTGCCCATGTCACATCCTATAAAGCGGTGAACTGTCAATAAACTAAAACAATTCCCAATGTAAACAAGTTTATTAATGTTGACAACATACAATAAATTTTGTAGACATGTTGAAATGCAATGCCCTGGTATGGGACTTATAATGCTAAGCAAATGCAAACAACACAAATTATATATTACCTAACATCCAAACATGGCCATAGGGTCTTACAATGCATCTATACATCCATGTGCCAAAAATAGATACATTCTTAAAATAGAAGTCAAATATGAGAAAATTGTTGTAAGGAAATTAACTCAACCCACAACATGCATTATGATATTATCTCCAACTGATCAAATGAGTTTAAGTCCTATCAATTTCATAGACAACTCACTCAACATAAATAGGAGTTTCCAAAATATAGAGCTATTCAACATAAGGTGAGAATTGAAATACTTTGAATGATAAGCCTATCTTGAAGTGTTCTCACAAACCCTACTAATGTATTATCAAAGATTTTTCTTTCCCTTAACCAAATTCTTAACAATGCTTTGAAAAATAAATGCATTATAAATCCACTTAATCAAATTTTCTACCTAGTTAACTTGATTTCCTTAGTGGATTACTTAACATCATTATGGATTGATTTAACTTCATTGAACTTATTAATAGGTTGATAAATAATCTTCATTTTACCATGTCTAGAATGAGAAGATGATTGAATTTTAAAACAATGATCAGTCCAATGTCCACTCATATGGCAATGAATGTATAAAACCTTCTTAGGTGAGGTCTCCCTTTTACCTCTTCTCACTCTACCATGTCGAGAATGGTCTTTAGCACCTGCAATTTGCTTAATCAAAGCATGTCTCTTCCAATAAAATGCAACACTATGGTTATGTATCCCATAAAAAATGCAAGGAAATGATTGCATCATCTTCTGAATGTTAAATCCAAATTTCTTAAACATAAAAAGTGGATCAAAAGATTTAGTGCTAACTCTAGTGTAGGAACTAGGAGGTGGAATCTCAATACCTCATCTATGTGTCCTATTACACTACACATGCTCTACTAATGGCCTCAGACCTTTGCTATCAAAGGTTTGTCTTCCTTTAGCCATGGAGGAAGTTTCTCCAGTATCCACCTGCTCACTAGTGTAACCCAAACCTACATGAAGAGATCTATGCTATACCTATATTGGGTTAATAATTCTTTCGTCATCTTAACCAAGACCTCTTCCATTAAAGCCTATTTTCTTCATCAATTTGGATCCTATACCCTTAGTGTGTTGTTAAAAACTACCAAAAGCATCATTACTTGAATCCAAATTTGAATTGAAAGAAAAAGATGAATTACTTAGTGAATAACTTACAATGAACTCAATTATAGTCTCTACATCTGAAGTAGAAGGTATTGCCTTCTTTGGTTCACCACACTACAATTTGATTAAGATCTCATCCTTAGATTCAAGTTCTAATTTCAAACTTGAAACTTGTTCTTCAAGAGCTAAGAGCTTGCATCTTAGGAATGCATTCTCATCCTGAATCTGGGTATTGATGGCTTCAAGCTCTTCCATCTTAGATTTATGTGATAACTTTCCCATGGTTTCCTACAAACACACTGATTCCAAAACTACAAACTGTAATCTAATCATGTCTGCAAACTATTGAAAACCAATAAACTAAAAGCAACTATCAAATAACACAATTAAAAGCTAGCCCTGCTTTCTAACTACTCTGATACCAATTTTTGATTCGTAAACACTATTAGGAACTTCACTAATTTTTAAAAATATTTACCAAGATCTTGTAAGTTCTCAATTCCAAAATTTAACTAAATTGGAAGCAAAAATTTCTCAACTTTTAAGATGTTGGAATGATTAAAAATTGATTCAAATCAAGTTTCAAAACTGAAATAAAGGTGAATTTAAAGTTCACATCATTTATCCTTTAAAAATGTTAGATTTTTTTTATATACCTAATTTTATCCAATTCCCATTAATGTTCAATTTATAAATTTTGAATTCTTATTTCAAATCTAAATTATTCTACAAATTAATTGAAAACTAAATGCAAAATCAAAATCAACAAAAGAGAGATAGGAATTGTTTACGGGGTTTAGAATTCTTACATCCCTAGGTTCTTATCAAAATGATCCATTAATCTTGATAAATTTTCAAGCCAAAATAATACTTACAATCAAAAAACTAGATCTATTCTCTGCAAAAATAGTGTTTCAGACCTTCAAAAGACCTTGGCTAACTCAACACATCCTTCACCTTCTTGAATCACATGTAGAGGCTTCTCCAAATCAAAATTAACAATGTACGTATCTTAAAATGACATAACAAAAACTCCAAAATGGGAAAATTAATATACATCATATAGGGTGTCAAAATTATAAACAAGTTTGTAGTTTACTCCGAGTTCTAGTTCAGCCTCTCAAGGCTCCAAAATGACCAAATACTACAAACTAGGCTATATTCTCCAATACACAGTCAGCTAACTAATCTCAACTAAATAAAAATTCATTGGTTATTTATATCTTGTCTCCCATGGGTGAGTCCATTTGGATCTTATCCTTCTACACAGTAGGTCAAGAGTTCAAGTCTTCGGCCTCCTTTTTGGGCACTTTAGACTTATCTTTTAATCCCACATTGGTAATTTTAAATGACTTTGTGTCCTTTTAATAGTGAGGCAGCCACCTTGAATGATTCTGATGCCCCTTTTGGTGGGCTCAAGGCATCAAAATTAGCTTAATTTTTTGGTTTCCAACTTGGCATATATGCTATGGTATTTCTCTTGGCATAAGATGCAGTCAATTGGATTAACTCGAATGTGGCACATATTACAACAATTATCTCCAATCTGGGCATATATCTCAAGCTTGACTTAGCTGCCTTCAATATCAAGGCATGTGGATAATGACTCAGCATTTCAAAGTGTTAAAATAATTATCCCACATTGGTGGGGTTTCTACGTAATTTTGACCCTTGTTGAGGGCCCCCAGTGAGCAAATAACGGGGCCCATTTGTCTAATCCATACATGTTGTCAAAGAAAAAAATCAACCAAACCCAAATTTTTGGATTACCATTGACTAAAATTTGTCACCACATGATTGGACCACTTGGTGTGTCCACATTGTGCCACATCATCTTATGACACCACATTTTTTCTCTGTCGTATCAGAACTTCAGCATACCATATCTTTTGCATACGGTGTTCATTTTGCAAATTTTGAAAAGTGCTGAAAAGCTATTGAAAATATATACACTATGAAATCATTCTAATAAGAATATGGAGACTTAATTTTTTTAACAAATGGAGAGATCCACTTGGATCAGTTTTGGTGTATTTTGCTCAAATATTGGTGTAACCTTTGCACAATTATGTCATTATTTGTCTAATTGTGTAAAAATATCATTGATATTTATGATCTTTGACCCATATTTGTCCTTCCTTTACATAAATATTGATGTTATTTTAAGGTATATGATTAATTATGGTAAATATGGCTTAAGCTTTGTCAATTCAACATGTTTGAGGTTAGTAAAAGTTGTTTTCATCAAATATTGATAGATACTTTGAAATTTTGAGTTTATTTGAGCTTGAACATGTAAATATCAATCATATTTACATTTATGGACACATATTTGAGCTAAATTAATTAAATGTTTCTATTCTTTGTCATCCTTTATATAAATATTTGCAAAATTTGCTTAATGTGCAAGTTTGGTCATTGTCTCCTCCAAAGATAAAACTAACAAATCAAATTTAAAATAGGATTCAAATCCCACAAGCTAGAATTACCAAAAATCAGGATAAGGTCATGTTTAAAGACTAGATAACCTCTAATTTCATTAGAATTTCATAGGATAATTAGGCAAGATAAAGGTAAGTGCATACTTTCAAAGTCTTTACCAACTTCACCAATTTAGAGTGTTCTCGTGTTTGATCCCTACCAAGGTATAACTTAGCTAGGTGGTTCTTCGATTAATGTATTAGGTGTGGTACATGACCTTCCTCATAACTTGGAAAAGTATTTACCAACATTTAGTCTTAGTGGAATTATAACTACTGAGGAACACATTAAATGTTTTAAAGCCACTCTAAGATTGATAAATATAGTCCATGAAGATGTAGCATGTAGACTATTTCCTTTTACTTTTAAATATGTTGCATATGGATGGTTTTTAAACCTCCATGAAAACTACATCACTATTTGGGTTGATTTTAATAATGTTTTCATTGATCAATTTGGTAAAATAATTAGTTCTTCTGTCCTGTACTAGTAATTCACCACAATAAAAAGGGATGTAAATGAGCCCATAAGATCCTTAAATGCTAAGTTCCAAAATATGTTAAGTAGGACCATAGCTCCTTATAGACCTAATGAGGTTTTAGCCTTGGAAATATATAAGGATGCCTTAGATCCTATGACTTTCATGTTTATAAAGAGAGCTATTAGACCCATTAATACATTAGATTTAGTATATGTCAAGGTTGTGATCATTAATGACTAGATACAACCCCAAGGGAAATTGGCATACTCCATCCCCAATGTCAACCTATATTTGCCTATCCTAAATATAATTCCTAATATAAATCATAATACACCCACTTTGAATCAACTCCCAGCTTTGGACCAATTTCCCTTAAGTCATGCTCATCTAGGATAAAACCTAGGGTTCCTGAACAATAATACAAATAGTTCTAATCCACATGATCAAAGAGCTCTACTTCCAACCACTATCACTGATAACAACCAAGTTCATAATTCAAAAACCCCCAAGAATGGGAATGATTTCATCTTAAAAATGGTTCAAAAGCTAAGCAATAATTTCCTTCAGTTGAATAAGCAAGTTGGAAATACTGGGGAAAGTTTTGGAAGGAACTTCTCTTTTCAAGGTTCAATAGGCCTAATAATAGGTTTTAGAATGATAGTTATAATAATAACAATGAATCATCTACTGATAAAAAAATAATGGACATAAATCTTATTGATGTTTCTTTCCTCTTTTATTGTAGAGTTCATTACACTTCTAATCATGGTGAAATGTATTGCATTAAATTTTGTAATGCTTTTAAAGCATTTCAAGAGGAGTTAGATAATTTTGAAGTAGTCCCTAATAAATATAATGATGTAGGTACATCATGATCTTCTAAATCATCTAAGTTTGTTGATTAGGCTCTCATGGTAGATATGTTAGACTTTCCATTCCAAGAAGATAATGACCCTGATGATATTCCTAAAGAAGTTCATGCTTTTTAGTAATTCCCTAAGAAGACTTATCCTCTAAGGAATAGGGATCAAAATTAGCCTTTGACTACTTCAATGCCTCTAAACAATTTTGACACTCCTCTAGATACTACTGTTTCTATCGCTAATTCGCTTTTTAGATTATAAAGAGAGAAGAAACTAAAGAGATAATGGTCAAGGCATGAAGTACCTAGATAAAGATTGCGCACCGAAAATCCAGACACTGTGAATACTCCTCTTTGGCTGTGGAGGAATGACACCTGTAAAGAAGAAAACTTGGACAAGAAAATGTTAGATAGATAGATGGTGGGTTGCCAAGCGAAAGCTTGTTCCCAGAAGTATGAGAACTTCCTTAAGGGAGGTCAACCCACTATTTTAATAAAAGATAAATGACTGATAAATGACAGAATGCTAAAATAGACTGAAATGATAGCAAACTGAAAGAGAAAAGGAAGCAAAGGCTTACCTGGAAGAAGTTGTCGGCCTGGTTGCAGTCGCCGGCGTCGGTGGTCTCACCGGCGTCGGTTGTCGAGTCTGCCGACGTCGGTTACTCTACCGACGTCGGTGGGGGTAATGACTGGCGTCGGTCGGGGCAATGGCCTCTAGACGGGTCTGGTCAGGTTCCTGGTCAGGGCTTGGTCTGTGGATGGTCTGGGCTTGGTCTGTGGTCTGTTTAAGGATGGTCTGTGGACGGGTTTGAGTCTGATTTGAGGCAGTCAGGGGGTCTATGCAGAGATACAGGGGAGTCAAATGGACAGAAAGGGACAGAGAGATAGAGGAAGCCAATCAGGGAGATAGGAATCCGGGTCTGGGTGACAGTCAGAACTGAGGGAAAGAAGTGCTAAATCTAGTTTAGAAATGACTAGAAAGCATAAAGAAAACAAACAGAGTACAACATACCTTTGCCTGCTGGTTTCTGTTGTTGTTGTTGCCGCTTGTTGAAGACCTGTTGCTGATGAAGAATCCCTATTGTTCACTTGTAGAAGCTTGCTGTGTACCTGAGGGAGAGAGTCAGATTGATTGGTAGAGAGATCAAGTGAAAGGACAGATACAAGGGTCTGATGCAAAGATTCAAGAGTCGGGATGCGAGAGCTAGACGCCGAGAGCCAAGAGAAGCCAGAGAGCCAACCGAGAAGATAATGGTAAAGAAGCCGTTATGAAAGGTGCCGACGCTGGCAATATCATCGACGTCGGCTGAAGGATCGCCGACGTCGGTGGCTAAAAGGCCGGAGAAAGGCTAAAAATAGCCTTTCGTCCGTTTCCCAACCGCTGGGTCAAATGAATGCGAGGATGAAACGGTCGACGGGGGTTAAATGGGCGAGTGAAGAGATTGGAATGGGAGACTAAGGCATTAAATGGCCATGTGGGGAATGAAGGGGATCCAAGGAGGGTATCCTAGGGTGGTGAGGTGGCAAGGAGAGGGAAAATGGACTTATTTAATTAAGAATAGATGATTATTTTCAATTAATAAGACCTAGGTAGGTTAGGGATAGTCGAAGGTGGCAAGGGACCAAGGGGAGAGAGGAAGACCAAGGGTTAGACACTTTTTAGGTGTCTACATTTGCCCCTTTTTGTCTTGTTGGTTGTTCTGGATGAACTGCAAGACAAAAATAGGAGGTGGTTGCCCCAGGTGAGGGATGATGTGGATTGCCCCAAAGTAGGATGAGGTATTCCCCCTCAAAGCGGGAGTCGAGGGAAGGGAACCTGATGTCGGGTGCTGATTTGACAAAAGGTGGATGAGAAGAGGGAAAAGTGAGTGAAAATGCTGCAAAAGTCATGATTGCGCGTATACCACGTCACGGGACAGGTAGGTCAAATGGTCACAGTCAAAAGGTCGAGGAGTGCCAAAATTGAAGTAACCAGGCCCCAACATTTAGTCGTCTGCTGATCGGGTCACTCAATCTAAGCTGAAGCTCCAAATGGTCGTCGTGTTCCAGGTATCCTAGGCTCAGGAAGTGCTCCTAGAATCACAAAAAAGTCACAAGTAGTGTGGATCAACCGGCTTGCGATCCTATACTTGTGAGGGTCCAAAAAGTTCTGTGCACAATTCTGCTAACCAGCCGTGAGGTAGCACACATGTAAAAACAACCAAGGCAACATTGGCTTGGAAGTAGTCAAAGGTCGAAGGAGATACGCATGATCTCCAATGGTCATTGGTCAAGAGGATGGATGGATGAAGGATGTGGCCGAGCTAACCTCAGAAAACCCCATGTCAACTGAGTGTTGCCTACATAGCCCTTGTGATAGGGCCTCAGGCCAATGTAGTTCTCCCTAAAAGGGAGGAAGGGTCAAAGAGATTGATTGGTCTTGGTCAAAGTCGCAAAAGAGAAGGTTTGTCCATCAAAGAGACGAACAAATGGGGGTGGTCGAGCTAACCTCAGAGGATGTGGTATCTGAGTGCTGCCTACATAGCCCTGGTCATAGGGCCTCAGACCAATGTAGTTCGGACTGCGAGGGTCAAAATGGTCGATGATGAGTTTGGTTGAGTGTCGAAATGATGAGGGTAAGATGAGGATAAAATGATGCTACAGATGGTGTATTCTGTAGAATTGGTCGAGAGTCTTTCATCCCTAGCAAGTTTCCATAGTCGTGATGGATGTATGCTAAAAATGAATGGAGGTCTATTTATGCTTCAGCAAGTATTGGTTTATGCTTAACATAAATTGGGTCTGGTCGATAGTTTCCATGTGTATTGGTGTCCATAGAAACTATGTGAGATGGATGAGGATGATGTCAGATGGGATGAAAAGTAGCTTGGTTTGAGATGAGTCGACAATTGATGTGGTTAAATGTGACCAGAGTGTAGAGGAGAAGTGAAAGGCAAATCGCTCTTTCATTGACAAGGACCAGAAAGGAAGCATAGATAGGGGTTATTAGAACCAAAGCCCCATTCATGCATTACGTCGTTGACCAGTGTTGTGTTAGAGCGGTAATCGAATCACTTTGACATTAAAGTGAGCTCGAAGTCCCTTGAGCAGGTAATAGGAGGAGGATAGAGTAACCCAGTTTAAGAGCAGGAAGAACCTTGCCCCTTTTTATAGGAGACCCTGAGACAACTACAAGCCAAGTCCATGACTCATTTTTTTTTTTTTTTGACGGTGAACTAATCGATGCGGGAAGTCCACATAATGATGTCATTTGATTTATGGTCATGTTGCGAAGCTGATCAATGCGGGAAGCTTCTAAGAAAGGTTGTTGTTTGTAACAAGATTAGTCATAGCCATCCTTCGAGGGAGTGGTCTATATTTTTACTTTATATAAGGGCTTTTGAATAGCTGTCCTTCGAGGGAGCAGTCTATTAGCTACAGCAATGATAGTATAGCTGTCCTTCGAGGGAGCAGTCTATCTTTTTGATTTGATTTTGTGACCTTGGATTATGTTTTGACATCTTGATTTTGATTTTTTTGATTTTTGATTAGAGTCACGGACAAGGCTGTAGAAGTTCAAGGACTCCCCTTTTATTAGGACAAAGCATCCATACGTCATAAAAGGGTTGTAGAGGACTTGTTAAAGGGGAATAGGGTTGAAAGGAATGAGGATTAAGATGACGAGGATCGCTCAAGGGATGAGCTCAAGTAAAACGTCAAGTGATCGAACACTCGACTAACAATAGAAAGGGTCGAAGACACAAGACATAAAAAGGGGTTCAAGGTCTAAGAAGATCCTGGGCCATGCTTGTATGTTATGATAAAGTCCAAGTCAATTAGGATCAAACTTGCCCCAATTTGCCTCTTTCCAGATTGGTCAGGTGTTGATTGATGGATGTGAAGTTGGTTGACATTGTCGTTGGTTGGTTGAAAAAGGTTGAATGTTTGGTCGAGAGGTCTGGTTGATTGATATTTGGTTGAAGTTTGGTTGAGACTGGTCGAATAATTGGTCGGGGGTTGGGTCGATGGCCACTTGGTCGGAATTTAAGATTAAATGAGTGATTGATATGTGGTAGAGACTGGGTTGAACAGTTGGTCGAGGTTTGGATGAAGGATGAATTCCCCCAGCGGGTAGGGAGAATGTTTGAAAGATTGGTTAAGGTCGGTTGAGGTTTAGTGGTCAGATGGATGGTATTAATGTCGAATAAGGGGGTCAAAGGTGGCAAAGGGACCACAGTCTGGCATGGGGATCCTGATTTAGGTGATGAGGTTGGAGAGGCATGAGTCGGGGTTAATGTTTTATCGAAAAGGTGGTCAAGAGGATCCTTGGTGAGAAGGGTGTCCTTTTTCCGGTGTTGACGAGTGACAGCTTTAAGAGCACAACAACGCTCAGTGTCATGTCCCAGAGTGTGATGATAGTGGCAGAATTTAGAGTTGTCGAACCAAGAGGGTCTTGATCCGAGAGGTGATGGGTGAGGCGGTGTTGAAGGTTTTTTGATGATGTGGTTGAAAAGGGAGGTGTCATTCTCCAAACATTGGCGAATGGTGACCTTGAGGGCATGACAATGCTCCGTGTCGTGTCCAGGCATGCGATGATACGCACAAATGCAAGTGTGGTCGAACCATGGTGGTTTAGGTCTGAGAGATTGATATTGTCTAAGAGGTGGGAGGTCGAGGCGAGAGGACTGCAACAAGTGTCGTAAGAGCAAGGCATATGAACCTGCTAACGGGTCTGGATGTTTTATTGCAGTGAGGGTTGGTGACGTTGGTTTGGGAGGCGAAGGAGGCATAGGTCGAGGGTTTGGATGAGATGTATGTCTGACGGGATGAGGGAGTAATGAAGGCGAATTGCCTCTGTGAAAGAAGGGAGTGGGAAGCACTCCTATTAAAGTGGATGGATGCGGGCCCAAGATTAAAGGTAATGACGAAGGTGGGAGATGAGTCCTCCGATGTGGTCTAGTGGTCTTCGTGTGTTTGGGTCGAGAGCCACTATTGTGTGAGGCCAGGTTAGATATGGGTTTGGGTTTGGATGTCGATGGAGGTGAGCGAGATGTAGAAATCTCATGCAAAGGGTAAGAGGAAACCGTGACTGGGTCTTCCTCGGTTGAAATGGGTGGAGAGACTGGTTCTTCTCTTGGTGGAGAAGAAATAAGAGAGGGCGGCTCCTCAAGTGGGCAGAGGGCATGGATGATCGTGCCTTCTACTTGTAGTTGAGGAGTAGGCAAGGTAGGGTCTTCGGATGGAGGTGGGCTTAATGGCGTTGATGTGGTCAAAGCGTCTTCCAATACAAGAGAGGTAGATGGAGGGCTAGTAGGAGAAGAAGGTTCTTCATCCTTTAATGGGAGAGGTTGGTCAAGGACAAGAGGCAAGATAGTGCTAATCGTGTGAATGTCATGGTTTTGAGGGTCATTGGTCGAAGTCTGGACGTTGTTTTGAGTAGGCGGATGATTTGGGAATGGTTGTTTGAAGATGTCAAGGTTTTGGTTGGGCGGGGCGTTCGGGTTATCTAAAATAAGATCCCCCTTGTCGATCATGTCCTGGACGATGTTTTTGAAAGTTCGGCAGTTGTCAATGTCATGGCCTTAGACGTGATGAAAGGGACAGAAGTCGGCCTCCCTATACCATGTAGGGATGGCTTTTGAAGGGTCAAGTTGAGGTGGTCAGATTGGAGGGAGATTGAGGACCCCCTGCTTGAGTAGTTTTTCCAAAACGGAAGCGTATGGTTCTCCAAGTGGAGTGTAAGAACGCTGAATGTACCGTTGTTGGAATTGTTTGGTGATGCTTGGAGATGTCGAAGGTTGAGAGTAATTCATTATTGTCGAGGATGATGATCTAACGACCACAGTATTGGCCACTCCTTTAGATTCGGAATTGGCAGAAGAAGAAGGTCTGGAAGAAGAATGGCCATTGGTAGATTTTGCGTTGGTATTACGCAATTTGACCTTATCTTCTTTAAGGGCACAGAGTTCGAGCTTTCGAGCCATGATGAAAGCTTCATCAAAAGTATGAAATGTCTAAATCTGTAAGGTAGAAGAGATGTGTCTGGCACATGCTCGAGAGAAGAGCTCGATGAGCTCAGGTTGAGGCAAAGAGAAGGAGAGCTGGTTGATCAGACCCCTCCAACGAGCGACAAAATCAACTACAGATTCATCGTCAAATTGCCTGATGGAGTAAAGGTCTATGATTAAGACTTGTTTGGTGATGTTGATTGAGAAATGGTCAAGAAATAGTTGGGCGAGTTGGATGAATGAAAAGATAGAGTGTCTGGCAAGAGAACTATACCAGTCAAGGGCAGGGCCAGAAAGGGACATAGGGAACGTGCGTAAAAGCAACGCATCATCATGGGCAATAAGATAACAGGCATGTCTAAATGCCCATAGATGTTGTTGTGGGTCTTCCTTACTCTGAAAGCGAGCAAATTTAGGAAGCTCCCAATGGTTAGGGTATGGTCAAATGGGGACGGAAGGATGGATGGGCTCATTGCAAATTTGCTCATATGACAAAGTATTGCTTGAACCGGAAATAGAAGCTTCGAGACTGGACATTTTATCCATCAGCATCTTGATAAGATCTACTGATAGATTGGTGGGTTGAGTGCCCCCTAAGTTGTAGGGTGCTTGGAAGAGGCTAGAGGAGGCGTGCGACATAGTTGGTTGCACTTGTAAGGGCGCAATGTATGGATGACTAGTCGCAGGGACAGAAGTAGAGGCTAAAGGTGGTTGCATTATGAAGGTCGAAGGTATAAGTTGACTAGGCACCGCCAAAGGTGGTTGAATGGTGGCACTGGTAGAAAGATAGGTTGGCACTCCTACATTTGTGGGCGCAAGAGTATGACGGGTCGAGACAATCAAGTTCTGATATGATGTAGAACTTGGTTGAATTGTAGGTGGTTGAGGGGGTAATGGAACCCCGATGGAGGTCGGTCTAAAAATAGGCGGGGAGGCCAAAATTTGCGTATTGGCCATGGTTGGGTTAATAGTTGAGGCAAAAGGCTGAGTCATAAAGGGTTGGGTGGCGAATGGCGTGGATGTCGTCGCCATGTCACCCGAAAGGTCTCGCGTTGGGTTTCTTGCGAGATAGTTTTGGAGGGCTGCGGTATTGAGGTCCAAGAATCTCGCAAAATCTTGGTCCCCTTCAGGGATGATGGGAATTTGAGTCGGGGTCGGGGTCGGGGTCGGTCCTGTAGGAGTTCTTTCAGTCTCCGAGTGGAACTCCATGATAGGACTGGTTAGGGACGGGATAGACGGAAGCGGTTGTTGGCTAAAGTGGTTAAGAAGAGAGTCCTGATTCCAGAAACTGTGTTTTTGCAGTCTCAGGAAACCAGAATGTGGTTTTTGACAGAGAAGGGACAGGTTTTTAGGCTGCTGGTTTTGAAAAAAAAGGACAGTGACAGAGACCGACGTCGGTTGAAAAAATGATGTCGGTAAGGAAGATAGCCGACATCGGTCAGATAACCGATGCCGGTAAGAGAGGAAAGCCGACGTCGGTGACAGAACCGATGCCGGTGACTGTGTCTTCCAAAAAACAAAAAGATTTTAAGATTCTTGGAAAAATAATGAAGAAAGCGTCCTCACTCACTCAAACAAACAGATGAGAAGAGAAGAACAGAGAGAGACAGACAAGCCTAAGCGATAAATCTTAAGAATTAACTTTAGAATTTTATGGCTTATGTTTTAGATGAATGTTTAGGGAGATTGGCTGTCAAGAAGGTCCTAGAAGAAGCAGTCTAGAGCTGGTTTCGGGTCTTGTTTTAGGTGCTCAAAGTCTGTGTTAGGGTCTGGTACGTGGCCTGGTGCTAAGGAGCAAGCTCCCCTCACTTCACGATTCCAGTGGTTAGATGGTCTCGCTTAGCCAAGATATACCTCGCCTAGAGTTTATCCTCCACCAGAGAACGGAGTGGGCTTCCCCCTTGGTGATGAAATCCAAGTAGGGTCACTGGGACGGGTAAGGTATCCGCTGGGGGATGAAATCCCAGTCGGGCCTTGTCTCAAGTAAGTTTTATGTTTGTTTTAGTGCATGTGGTCTGGTAGTGTAACATCAAGTGTCTACGATTTATTCAATATGCGGATTTAAGTTACTAGATGCGGACTAATGCAAGCACAAGCAGAAATGAAAGTGCAATACGTTTTAAGCCCAAGTCAAAATGTGATGTTTGTTATGAAGACAAGTTTGAGAAAGGGTTGAGAGTATGATGTTGGACTAGTCTAGAATGTGCAAGAAAGAAAAGAAAGATTCGTTTTAGTCCTGCTTATAGTGTCATTGAGAAGAAAAGAAGGAGGAGGAAAGGTAAGAACCTAATGCTCCTAAATGAATGAAGAAGAAAAGGAACCCAGGAGGACCTAGGGTCCCATCGGGCGTGCCAGAATGTTTCTATCGCTAATTCGCTTTTTAGATTATAAAGAGAGAAGAAACTAAAGAGATAATGGTCAAGGCATGAAGTACCTGGATAAAGATTGCACACCGTAAATCTAGATGCTGTGAATACTCCTCTTTGGCTGTGGAGGAATGACACCTGCAAAGAAGAAAACTTGGACAAGAAAATGTTAGATAGATAGATGGTGGGTTGCCAAGCGAAAGCTTGTTCCCAGAAGTATGAGAACTTCCTTAAGGGAGGTCAACCCACTATTTTAATAAAAGATAAATGACTGATAAATGATAGAATGCTAAAATAGACTGAAATGATAGCAAACTAAAAGAGAAAAGGAAGCAAAGGCTTACCTGGAAGAAGCTGTCGGCCTGGTTGCAGTCACCGGCGTCGGTGGTCTCACCGACGTCGATTGTCGGGTCTGCCGACGTCGGTTAATCTGCCGACGTCGGTGGGGGTAATGACTGGCATCGATCGGGGCAATGGCCTCTAGACGGGTCTAGTCAGGTTCCTGGTCAGGGCTTGGTCTGTGGATGGTCCGGGCTTGGTCTGTGGTCTGTTTAAGGATGGTCTGTGGACGGGTTTGAGTCTGATTTGAGGCAGTCAGGGGGTCTGTGCAGAGATACAAGGGAGTCAAATGGACAGAAAGGGACAGAGAGATAGAGGAAGCTAATCAGGGAGATAGGAATCTGGGTCTGGGTGACAGTCAGAACTGAGGGAAAGAAGTGCTAAATCTAGTTTAGAAATGACTAGAAAGCATAAAGAAAACAAACAGAGTACAACATACCTGTGCCTGCTGGTTTCTGTTGTTGTTGTTGCCGCTTGTTGAAGACCTATTGCTGATGAAGAATCCCTATTGTTCACTTGTAGAAGCTTGCTGTGTACCTGAGGGAGAGAGTCAGATTGATTGGTAGAGAGATCAAGTGAAAGGACAGATACAAGGGTCTGATGCAAAGATTCAAGAGTCGGGATGCGAGAGCTAGACGCCGAGAGCCAAGAGAAGCCAGAGAGCCAACCGAGAAGATAATGGTAAAGAAGCCATTATGAAAGGTGCCGACGCTGGCAATATCACCGACGTCGGCCGAAGGATCGCCGACGTCGATGGCTAAAAGGCCGGAGAAAGGCTAAAAATAGCCTTTCGTCCGTTTCCCAACCGCCGGGTCAAATGAATGCGAGGATGAAACGGTCGACGGGGGTTAAATGGGCGAGTGAAGAGATTGGAATGGGAGACTAAGGCATTAAATGGCCATGTGGGGAATGAAGGGGATCCAAGGAGGGTATCCTAGGGTGGCGAGGTGGCAAGGAGAGGGAAAATGGACTTATTTAATTAGGAATAGATGATTATTTTCAATTAATAAGACCTAGGTAGGTTAGGGATAGTCGAAGGTGGCAAGGGACCAAGGGGAGAGAGGAAGACCAAGGGTTAGACACTTTTTAGGTGTCTACAAATACATCAGATACTAATCTAGATCCCCCAAAGGGAATTACTTCTAATCATAATACTGATGCATCTAACTCTTCCAATAGGACTAGATATAATATTATGGAAGACATGAAAAAGATTAAGGATAACATCACATTACATGAGTTGACACAAATTACTAAACAAAGGGACCTATTATTTAAATCTTTGTCCAATAAATCTAGTAAGCCACCCAAAATTGATCATGCCAATGTCACCATGTATAAAACCAAGATAGAGCCCCCACCTTTCCTAATTACAGTTAGAATGTTTGGTAAGAACTTGCATACTTGTTTACTAGATTTAGGTGCATCTAAAAATATCATGCATGTAGGTATTTATGATAACTTGGTTTGACTCCCATTAAATTTGATAGAGTTGTTACTCAATTAGATAAATCTAAATTCAAATTAATTAGGGAATTTTTGAATTCTCATATGCAACTTGTCTCTAAGCTAAGAGTCCAAAAATTCATGAACATCCAAGTGGTAGACATCCATGATGTTTGGGATACTATTGAGAAAAGAATGAATGAGGTATTTAAATGGATATATGTCCATTGACTATTCACATTTTTGATTGCCATGGAAAGGAGTCTAAAATTAGACCAGAGTAGAAAGAAAACCTAGAATGAAGCACATGATCACCGAGTACAATGTTGTGAATGAAAAGGTTAACATAGTCAACTCTGATTTAGGAGTTTTCACTCTTGATACTACTAAGGTATGTGATTCTAAAACTTCTCATATTGTGCTTGGACTATGGAAGTTACATTTTGATAGTGATAGGTGGAAGTCTGGGTTTAGAGTAGGAATTGTTCTAACTAACCCTATTGGTAAAGAATATTATGCTTATTACAGACTTAAATTTCCATGCACTAATAATCTTGTATAATATGAATCACTAATATTAGGTTTGAAATTTTCCATCAAGTATAAATTTAAGGAACTACTAGTACATGATGACTAAAAACTAGTAGTTAACTAGGTAAAGAGTAAGTACCAATGCAAATTATCATACTTTAAGAGATACAAGTTTATAATCTAGGATTTACTCAAGTCTTTTGATGATTTCAACATTGTCTCCATCCCTAGGGAAGAAAAAAAGGTAGCTGATGAGATAGCCTCTACTATAGCCAATCTAATGTCAGACCAAGACTCCCCAAACCTTAGTATTGAGTTAGTTCCCTACCCTTCCATCCTTGATAATGTAAACCATTTGTAGGTATTTAATGATGACCAACAAATCATAGACTTCATGAATAGCTTAGGAGTGTTTGATGTTCATGCCATCTATGAGACCAATTAAAATACATTTGATGAGGACCAATTCAAAGGCAAACCTAATGATAAGATCATTCAGTTGAACAACAACAAAATTTCCAAGGGAATGATTAAATTTGAGAGATTGTTTGATCAAGATAAACTAGCTGATAAAACTAATATTCCGAAAGTAGATGGGAAGTATTAAAAATTAATTGATCTTGGGCCTTAAGATCAACCTCAACTGGTCAACATTGGTATATCATGTACAAACACTGAAAACAAAAGATTTAAGAGTTTTTGATTAAATGCAAAGACATAATAGCATGGTTCTATGATGACTTGAGTATTTTTGATCTAAAATTCATAACACATGCCATACCTTTAAAGGAGAACTAAAAACCTTTCAAATAAAATCCAAGGTTTATCAACCCTATCTTAGAACCAATGATATACAAAGAGGTCAATAATATTTTAGATGCTAGGATTGTGTTTCCCATTAGGCACTCCACTTGGGTAGATAATTTAGTGCCTATTAGGATAAAAATGGTGAAATCAGACTATGCATTGATTTTAAAAACTTGAATAGGGCATCTAAAAAGGATAATTATCCTTTACCCTCTCTTGACCAGGTTATACAAATTTTTTTTGGTTTAGCTATGATGTCTTTTCTTGATGGATTTTTAGGGTATAACTAGGTGCTAGTGAACAAAGAAGATAGGATGAATTATATATTTACAATGAAGTGGGGCACCTTTAGCTATAAAATAATGCCATTTGGGCTAATCAATGTAGGGGTAACCTTCTAAAGGGCCATAGATCATGCTTTCCAAGGTTTGATAGGTAAGTGCATTATTATATACGTGGATGACCTAAATATATTTTATAAAAATAGGGAGGATCACGTCATGCACTTATATTAAGTATTTGAAAGATACAAAAGGTATGGTATTTCTTTCAACCCAAAGAAAAGTATTTTCTATGTTATAGAGGGAAAACTTCCAGGACATGTTATCACTAAGGAGGGAATCTCTACATACCCTGATAAAGTAGAAGCTATATCTAAAATAGAGCCTTCTAATAGTAGGAAATAATTGGAGTCATTATTTGGTAAAATAAACTTTGTAAGAAAGTTCATTTCTAGATTTGCATAGATTATGAGGCCATTGAATGATATGTTGAAGAAGGATGCCCAAGTCTCATGGAATTAAGAAGCAAACAAAGCCTTAAAAGACATCAAATAGGTAATTGGACAAGCTCTAGTCTTGATAAGACCAGACTTTACCAAAGATTTTTATCTTTACTCCTTTGCTTTAGATCATATTGTAGCTACAGTTCTTACTCAAAAAATGGATGGTTGTGATCATCCCATATCTTTTATGATCTCTAATTTTAAAAATATTGAGTTGAACTATTATTTGATTGATAAACAAGCATGTTCATTAGTCAAGGTGGTAAAAAAATTTAGGCACTATATTCTTAGGAATAAGGTGAATGCAATCTTACCCAATCTTTCCACTAAGCTCATGCCAAGTCAAAATAAACTAGGAAAAATGAGAGATAAGTGGATGTCTATTCTTCAGGGATATGATATTGAAATGAAAACTATTAAAGCAGTAATGTGATGAGGTTTAATTCAATTGATTGCTAATACTAACCCCAATCTAAGTGCCATGCAGATAGATTAACAAGGTTTTTAGTCTAGTGATTGATATAATCCCATTGTCCACTTAGTAATCAATGGTGTTTGTCTTGTAGGGTTAAGTAGAGAGAAAAAGAGATCTCTAAGGCTCAAGGCAACCCATTACTTGATCAACGATGGAGTGTTATATATAAAAAAAATTGAAGGCATTTACCTAAGGTGTGTATCCAAGGAAGAGGTAGATGAGATCATGAGAACTTTTCATGAGAAGCTAAGAAGTGGAAATCTCCCAGGATGAACCACAACCCATAAAATATGGAGGGATGGCTACTATTTTCCCACAATATTCAAGGATGCTCACAAGCATATAATATAGTTCCATCATGTCAAGTCTTTAGCACTAAGGAACCTAAGGCAACCATGTCATTAAAACCATTTATGATGGATAAACCTTTTACCTAGTCGGGACTAGACTTTTTAGGAGTCATCAACCCAAACTCATTATATGGTCAAAAGTATGTTATAATTGCCACCAACTAATACAAAAAATGGACTGAAGTAGTGGTGACCAAGTAGTGTAGAAATAAATAAGCGATCAAATTCTTGGAAGAAAACATATGCACCAAATTTAGAATGGCAGTCTCTCTAGTCTATGATAATGGATCTAATTTTATATCCATTAAAATGATAGAATGGGAATATGATAATAGCATCATTCTCAATTTCTCCTCAAACCATTACCCTCAAGGTAATGGAGTATTTGAATCAATGAATAATAACTTGATGAAGGCAATAAAGAAGTCTACAACAAAAAAACCTAGGACATGGCATAAACTTCTCAAATATGCCCTTTAGGTAGATATAACAAGAGTCAAGTAGGATATCAAATAATTACCATTATTTTTGGTCTATGGTCGAGAGCCTATATTCCCCATCACACTCAAGCTACTAACATATAGGTTCATACAAGAGTACATGGAATAGGACCAAGAATTTTCAAATTTAGGTTGTTGGACATCATTCAAATGGAAGATATAAGAGAGGAAGATTTTTTCAATTTTAACAAGCATCAAACCATAGTGAAAAGGTGGTTTGATAAGTGATCAAAGATAAAGGTGTTCAGGTAAGGAGACTTGGTTCTTATTTGGGATAAGGCATCTGAGCCTAAGAGAAAACATGGAAAATCACACCTTTATGGATAGGTCCCTATCAGATTGTTGAGATACTTGGAGATAACACCTTCAAGTTGAAAGACTTACAAGGAGTAGAGTTAGGAGTAGTACCTAAAGCATTGATTCTTTATTGTCCCACCTAGAGTCTTTATGGAGTGAATTGTAATAATAGTTAGAGTTAGGGTAGGTAGGCTAGATTAGTTTCTTTCTGCTCTTTCCTTCCTGTCCCTTATTTATACATAAGTTTGTATATATTTATTTACATTTCCTTTGATTTTTTGCTTTGTTTCTTTCTATTTATGTGTATGCTTTCTCTTCTCTATTCCTTACTTGTAATAAGTCCTTTTGATATCCCTTAGCTCAAAGTTCACAAAATTACTCAGGAACTCTACAATTCAAAAATGCAAGTATGAATCTTAAGTGTATGCTGACCATGGATTTGAAATATGATCTTTATGTTATAGTTTAGATAAACTAGTAAGGACTAATGGATAGGTTGGTTATTTCATGAGGCTTTAAACCTTGTTTTGATCTAAGCTTGTTTTTAAGGAGGATTGCACATATGGAATTAAATTATTAAGACACAGTCATGATTACACTTAACAAACATCCTTACCTAGGATAAAGGTTAAAACCATAGGTTATTTTATGAAGATCAAACATTTGACCAAATCCCTAAACCTGGATAACCTAGGTTCTAACATTTACTAGAAATCCAAAATGATTTAAAAACACAAAAATAAGAGATTATTGAAAATTCAAAAGCTTTCCAAACAAAGGTGATTCTAGTAATATCCATCAAGGCTATGGATACTTAAATAACATTAAAACAAGGTTTTGAATGGATCCAAAGGCATTTCTATCAGGGATATGGATGCTTAGCTAGTAAAAAAGGAATTCTCAAGCCTTCCCTGAGCTAAATAGTGATTCTTAATTGATATCCAAACATGTTGTAAGTTAATGTTAATGATTAAAGGCATGAAATTTAGAATTTGTTTCATAAATCCCATGCCAAATAGTAAGTGGAATCAAATCACACACACATCATGACTAGGTTTTAGAGTTTGATCCTAATTCTATAGGTCCAAGACTTGTTTTAACCATGAACTGATCTTGATAATGGTATTGATCAAGTGAAATAGGTAATATAGTTATTTTTCTAAAATAGAATCTCTAAATTCTAACATATTTCTATGTTTCCCATAGAAGTCACCATTTGTTGAGATAAACATACCCCCATTTCTGAAAAATGGGGACCTTTGTGTCGAATTATGCAAAGTTATACCTTAAAATTGAAAATTAACTTGATAAAAGTGTCACTAGCATGTTTTCACATTATTCTTATTTGAAGATCATCCACACCATGATTTTCTTGGTTTATTTATTCATGGCTCTGGTTTTGTCTAAGTTTTCTAATAATAGATCTTCTTTTTTCAATTTATAGGTCTAATGGAGTTGATTTATAATAGACATTATCTAAGTTTCATAATTTTATGGTTTTATCTTGATTTGGTCTTTTAATAGCCTTTGGTTTTTTAAAAGCCAAATTTAATGAATTTTGATCATCTTAAAACCCTTTCTAAAAATAACCTAGCACAGGTTCCTTTGGACCAAATTCAAAAGTGGTTGGAATATTTTATGTGGGAGCACTTTAAATATGTTATGGACTTAGTTTAATTTTTACACACACTAATTTTTAGTCATGTTTATTAACATGAACAAACCTTATTATAAAATTTCATACTTAGTCCCTTTATCTCATGAGCCCCCTTTGTTCCTTTTATCTTGGATTGGTCAAAATTTATTATTTGCATGGTCACTTTATTATGTTTTAAACTCAGTATAAGACTTTAGGCTAAAATTTTATTTATATTTATCAATGCAAATAAAACCTTATTCTAAGTTCCTTATATCCTCGAGCCTAACTTAATGTTTTCATTGACACCAAGATAAATGATACACATTTTCTTGGACATGATTGATCTAACAATGTATATTAAGTGGACTTTTAAATGTAGCTCTAGGACAAGTGAGGTAGTGATATATGTTGCCATTTTGTTAAAAAAAAATTAAGTAACCAATCTCACTCAACCCCACAGATCATGATCAATGGCACACATCTAAGTAGAGGATGAAGATACAATGATGCAAGATCAAAATAAGAAACTAAAGGGGTTCCTTTTATTAGGACATGGATTTATCGTAAGACTTTACCCTAAGATTTTAATTATATTTATCAATACAATAAAACATTAGGATAAAGACTTATGCTATGAATTTTATTATTTGAAGGGTACTTTTTGTTATGTTTCAAGCTTAGGATAATACTTTATACTTTTATAAACACAGGGTCCTCTTCTATCATGTTTCTAACCTAGCTTAAGACTTTAGCCTAAAGTGTTATTCATATTTATTAATATGATTAAAAATTTTAGTCTAAGTCTTTGATTTATATTTCCTAAGCTTACATAATTAATTGTTATGATTGAAAGAACCAATCACATTTGACCCCATGGATCACAATCTACATCTCACATTCATGTGATTGGAAGGATCAAACAAAGTGAGATTGATGTTGAAAATTTAGGACATGGACCCCAATTTAAACATTGAGCACTTTATCAAAGATCGATGGTATGAATTCAAGCGTACATATCTAGATAAATAGAGTGTAGTAGGTCAAATTTCAATGAAGCTCAAGATGAATGTGAGGTTGCCACATGGTGAAAGCATGCTAACTATAATAATGTATAGAATAAAAATCTCATAAGGTTAGTGGAACTACCAAGTGGCACAACCTTGGGGTCTAGTATACATTAAACCCTAAGCATCTTTTAAATATCAATGGTACACATTGATTCACACCCATAGGATCTAATGGTGTAAGATCAAATTAGACTTTTCAACAAAGCTTAGAAGGTCCATCAAATATCTAATGACATGACCTCTAGGCCAAGTAAAAATATTAGCCAATGACATTCAACTCTTGGGATTGAGATCAATGAATAGCATTGATACATGTAAAATAATCTGATGGTATGAGATAAAAATAGGTTTTCAAATGGTAACAATCAGTTTTTGAAAATCAACAAGTTAAGTACCTTGACAATGCCACATATATTCCATAATGATGTCACAGGTAGAAAGCAAAAAATCTAAATATCTTATGGGACCATAAAGGCAAAGGTATAAATACATGATTTAAATGAAAATCTAAAGTATGAAGCTCATTTAAGTGCAAATAGTCACCGCCATTAAATCTATATAAAATCCCTAACATGTATAAAATCCATAATTTGATATTGAATTGATCATAACCAAGCTAAAGAGAGTGAATCATCATCTGAGCAAGAGTAATTTTATCTAGAATCAAATTATATACCACTAGTGAGTAATTTAACAAAGTTTAGGGTCATGGTGGCCCAAATAAAATCAAAGGAAGATACGGATCTCTATTTGACCTCATATATAGAGGGTAAGATTTTTAAGGACATGAAGTTTGATGCCATATATTTAAATATGAATGGAAAAAATCGGTCCAAGTTTTTATTGACAATTAAGGAGCTACCAACCATCACAAAAGGAGATCAGAGAAAAGCATTGGTTAAGAGGAGGTATTACAACATGGTGTCTATTCAAATGATAGGTATCCATTTTTTTGTAGCCAAACTAGAGGTACTATATTGAATTGGTGTTCTTATTCATATCTTCAAAGATTTTAAAATTGATCAAGGCATGATAATTCATGAATTTAGTTCTAGGATAATTGCATATATTTCTCCTATTACCTTTGAGAAATAATATAAATTTCCCAAACCCTGAATGGATGTAACCAAAATCAATGAATGGTCCAAAAAGAATGAACTAAAAACCATCCTTACCCCTTGGCTATATTCAGGAAACCAAGTGTTCTCTAACTTTAGTGGAAACATTCCAATCAACTAATTTAGGCCCAAGATTAGGATGATTATGACATTAATAAATAAATTATGTGAGAACCCCTCCACTACCTATGTTGACAAACTCTAGGTCCCTTTTTTGTATTTCATGGTAAAGAAAAAACTCACTCCCCCTTTAGGAGAGATGATTAGCACTTGCTTGAGGAGGTAATTCTCTATAATCAAGAAGAAAACTAGCAAAAATTTCTATATGATGTCTTACCTTTTAGATGCCTTACTTGACACTAGGAACATCCCCACCCTTAGAGAATGGTTAACTAATGGGAAGAAAATAGTCTCCTAATATTATCTAAAGTTTCATATTTTCAAATACATGGACCATATTTAATTCATCTATGATTGTGTTTACCTAGCCTTAGTTGAGGCCATTACATGGAACCTAATGATGAGGGTCATCCCTCTAATCAGGAAATATGTTGAATCCATTAGATACATTTGGTTATATATATATATATATATATATATATATATATATATATATATATATATATATATATATATATATATATATATATATATATATATATATATATATATATTGGTCTAGAGTTTTTTCTATCTTTATTATAGTGATATATATATATATATATATATATATATATCACTATAATAAAGATAGAAAAAACTCTAGACCAACCTCTCAAATTGCCCATTCATGTACCTAACAAATTGGTAGAACAAGAAGTGGCATATCAACTATTCTATAGTATAGATGGTCTATGAAGATCTAAGAAGAAATGCCCCTTCCATACCCTCCCAATAACAATTAGGAGGACCATATTCAAACAATGGGAGAATGTTGAGGTGGCCTACAAAAATAGAACCTCTTTTATTTTGAAGGTTGATGAGATGAGATAGTGGGATCCATCTAGAAAGATTGAGAAACACCTAAAGGACAAAGGGATCAATATGACCTATGGACATTGGCTTAGAGCTTATGACCCAATGTATACCAAGGATTTTTAATTCATTAAGGTCTTATAAATATTAAATAAGCACAATATCAAGCTAGAGGTTAGATTGCTAAGGGAGCAAAAAGTAAGTGATGACATATGGTAGCTAGGGTTGAGGAAATACCATATACTAGGAGGCCCATCTTTTGGACTTCCTCCAACATAGCCATTAATAAAAAATCCTAATCCTAAGGCATAGGTTACATAAAGGATAGAGGAAAGGAGACTTGATGAGGTAGCATCATCCTCATCCCAACCTAAGGAACCAAGATTATAGGTTGAATGAATTGACATAATAGCATTAGATTTTAAAGAGACAATGGAAGATTCCTTGAAGGCACTAGCTAACACCTATCAATATGAAGAGGAAGAAGTAAAAATGGACTAAAATTATAACAAAACTAATGAGTTATATAAGTAAAATGGGAAGGAATTGGCTTTGGTTTTAGTTCTAGTGAATATCCCAAAGAGGAAAGCTAAGTTGACATTAGTTCTAGCAAAGAGCGAGAGGCCTAAGTTGACCTTCACTCACCCTTTGAGTGAGGCCAAAATTTTAACTAAGGAGAAACCTATCCAAGCTCCAATTATCCCTAAATGATTTATATATGGAAATTTGGAGAAGTTTTATACTCTACATCATCCATGGGCCATTACTAAATTAGTCAACATCACTATCCATGATGAACTCAAGCCATGGATAGTTGTTCTACAAAAGGAAAAAGAAAAAATGATGTCAATTCTAGGAGAGCCAAGTGAAACATAGATGGAAACCCCAAACCCAAGGATAATATAATCCTTAGTTGATGTCAAATTTGACCCAACAACTACCAACCTATAGAGGATAACCAAAAAGAAAGCCATGGTCACTAGAGAAGAGTTCACTTTTCAAAAAGTGGAACCATTTTTTGGCTTGACTCCAGTATGAGGACACAAACTAGGAGATAATATTATTTTTGAGGAAAATGTGCTTGAATTAGCCCAAGCATAGTCATCCCAGTTGTAGGCTACCCTCAAAATCATGTAGCAACAATAAGAGAATTTGCAAAGTCAAAAGATAAATTTAGAGAGGTAGGTTGTTTTATTAGTTCTTGATGCTATGATTGAGATTTTTGAAGCATAATTTTATGAAATTTTTAATTATATAAAGATAATAAGGTCTAGATATAATATATTAAACCAATAAGATGAAAAAACAAAAGGCTTAATCACTCAATGGTAGCATTCAAGAGATAGGATGAAAGATTTGATCAATATCTTGATGGATGATCAAATCCCTAGATTCAAGACCATCATCCTAGTTCATCTAAATACAATCATGGGATTGATTATGGACAAGATCAAATGTTTTATCACATGGTCTAAGTATTTGTAAGGGCTCTTTAAGGATGAAAAAGACCTACTAAATAAAATGGAATGCTTATTTGGGACTAAGATCACAAATCCAACTACACTCAGCTCCAGAGGCCTTATCATAGATGTAGAGTTAAAACATAGAACCACTCTAGTCATGTAAGAAGTCAAGAGTAAAATCCAAGGCAAATCTAGATTAGACAATAATAGGGTCATGGATATGAACCTAATAGCAAAAGAAAAGAATGTTGAGGCAAGGAGGATTAAAGAAGCCTTGGGGAGAAAAGATAGAGACCTTGGAAACTCGGTAGACCGATAAAATGAAATCTTCATGGAGCCTATTATTAACCTCAGGTTGATTGATGAGTATCATGAGAAGGCAATGAAGATTCTTTAGCAGAAATAGGGGACTGCATTGACACAAGCTCCTCAAAGTTAGTTAAGAATATTCTTTTTTGTAGAAACTTTGTAATATTTTGAAAATAGAATATTCTTTTCTTAAATACATGTGTATTTTGTAAAACACATTGTCTATAGATAGTCCACTTGGGAAATTTTATTATTTTTAGAACTTTTTTAGAAAGTATAGATGTCCTTACACCTACAAGAAGGGAAATAAATAGTTGGTACCCTAGACCAGAAAGTTCTTATAATAGAGCAAAGTCAAAAGATGAGTGAGGTAGTTTATTCTCATGTTTTTTATATTTATATTTTAAATAATTTAGTTGATTTTTTACCTCTAACCATTTTGGGGTTATAATTTTCTATTTTAGTTTATTATTCCATTATTTTAGGGTTCACATAAATAAATACTCTTAATAAAGGAGCCCATTTTGAGATTATAGTCTCAATTTAAATTTTCAATCTTAGAAAGCCAAAAGTACCTTAGAATCATTCATCTCAATTGGATCTACCTATGCCACAATTGTCACATATACAATTAGTCACCTTGATAGTTGAAAAGACTCCTAGATTTATTACATTTGTAGTTGAAGTTAACCCATAGAGGGAGTCCTCACCATATCAAAGGATTGTTTATCCACCATTGAAATTTACAATTCAAATGAGTGATTCATTATCACCTTTAACATTGATTCCTATAGTAATAACTCATCCTCCAATGACACCTCCACACTCTACCTATGAACACTCAACTCCATCAGAAGAAGAAGTGGAATATATTTTTCTCTAATAGTTTAAAAAATGCAAGGAAAAAGGTATGAGAGATAGAATTTGGTTGTCATTAAATTACCTATAGTATACACTAGGCTTGATAGACATAATCATAGAATTCAAGGATAAGGAAGAGGAAGGTGGTTAATGTATACACAAGTGAATGAATTGATTTGAATAAAGAGAAAATTTGTTTCCCTTAGTGAATAACTCCAAAAAGAATATAAAGGATCTAACTAAGTATACATAATATTTTATTTCTTTGGTGGATTTTGATAGAGAAATAATGAAGGATATGTATAAAATCAAAGAGGAGGCATGACATAGGTTACTACAGAGGCAAATCATGCATGCCCTTTATGAAAATGTTGAGTGTTCCAAATGTAGCCACTTGACTACACAACATATTGAGTAATATTTGGATTTCTAGAGGAGAGAGCCAATTAGAGGTGATAAAACTATGGAACCAATTGAAAAAATATGATAAAATTCTCACTTTTTTGATTCAATGTTCTAGGAATAATTCTTTCAATCAACTAAACTTAATGTCAATCCAGGATGTAGCATGGGCCTTGAATTATGTAATTTCAAGGAGGGATGTTTCCCTTACTTGGCATAATCAAATGAAGGATCTATTACTAAATTTTATGAACCATGAGAACCAAGACTTAGAAATATTTAAATACATGAGGGTCTCTGATGTCATTAACTCCACAAGTGAGTTGGTCAACAAGCCAAATTTTGAGACACTCCTAAAAGCATAAATAATTAGGTTTAAGGAGGAGGTTGAGAGAACAATGTATAAAACTAATGATGAAAATTTACAACTAATAATTTTTACAAAGGATAGATTGATAATGGTAGAATCCTTGGGATATGAGTTTAAGAGCTCAGAATTAGAGCATACAAAGTCAATGATTGAAACCATCAAAATATTCAAGTCTTCCTTGCTCAATTTTAACATTTTTAACAAATAGTTTGAGGTTACACATGAATTATTTTAGGAATTAAAATCCAAATACAAAGATTCATAGCTAGTGCCTATCATGAAACCAATTGCAAGTGCTACGACATCTACACATGCTTACCAATTTCCTACATGTACAATCATGCATACTCTAAGTGGGCTCATTTTGATCTCTCAAGGAACAACAATGGATAATTTAGTTTCTATAGTTGTCACTCCTTTGTATTATTCTGATATCAATGCTAAATCAACACCCTTATAAAACTAAATATTCAATTACATGTTTGGGATAAGTTGGAACATTGGATCCTAATTTATTTTGCATGTATATATTGTCTTTTAATTATAGAATTCTATTTTGGGTAGACACTTTTGTGCATGCATAATTTGCATGGTTTGGACACATAGTCCTATTCTTGGAAATTTAAATATATACTTTACTTTGAGTATGAGGCCTTCCCATTCCCCAATAATATATATGTTTATATCCTCCCAATCCCAAAAGGAGGAAAATTTTGGCTATTGAGTTTAATAAGAAATTTTATGGATTGTTCTGTATTTATTCTTGATGTATGCATCTTGATTCCTCTACAAACATGTGGATTTTATAAGGAGTTCTATCATTTCATTATCTTAGTCTTCTATTTTTACATGAGTTATATTTTCATTATAGTTATTCATATTGTGTTATCACTAACTTGAATGGCTTTGTGTATTAAACATAATCCCCCTTTGTAGATGGGTAGTCTTAAAATCATGGAAACCTTTGATTATATATGATTGAGTTTAATTTAACATGTATATAATAGTCACATGTTGTAACACAATCTTGCATATGACTATTCATTCAGGTATTGGACATAATATTATACCATGAAATCTTGTGATGGTATTGTGACATCAAAAAATTACATGTCATTTGTGGTATAATCGATTGTACCTAACGAAATCCCATAGAGAATTAGACATGAAATGTATATGCATGAGTATGAGATATGTTTGTTTTATATTAAAATTATATTATTTTAATTGGTCTTAACAATGCATAGTAATAAAATGGAGATGGTATTTTATATCTTGATAAAAATGGGATTATGTCTGGTTTCACACAATACATTAAGAATTTTATTAATCCCATTGTAAATAAGATAATGTTTTATGTCTATTGATAGTATTAAAATCTTGTGTAGGATTGGAACATTCCAATTATGGAAAAGATAAACATCCACATAATAAGCAATATTTTATAACACAAGATTGAGGGATTCTTCAATGGAGTACTAGACATGATAATGCAATGTAGAACCTTATGATAGTATCACAGCATCATTAGACCTAAAATTTATATACATAAAGATTATAGTTGATAGTATTTATATCTTGTGTGGAATGGTCACATGCCCTTTCTAAATAAGATAAGAATAATATGAACATCCATATTATATCCAACATTATTTAACACAAGCTTAAGGGGATTCATTAGTGGAGTATTGGACATAAGAGTATACTATGAAACATTAAAATGGTAGCATGAAATTAGATCACTAAATATTCTACTCATGGTATAGTTTATTGTACCTATAATAATCCCTTGGAAAATTAGACTTGAAATGTATATGCATGAAAATGATATTTTTACGTTGATATTAAATTTCTATTGTATTTGGTCTTATCAATGAAATATAATAATAGAGATGAAACCAATATGTCAAACTCATCATAATATATACATTTATAATTGGATTTTAAATTAAAGTATATATATTATAATTTTACACAAGACATTAATAATTTTATCAATTAATCCCATTTTACACAGGATAAATATTTTTGGCAGTTGATAGTATTCCTATTTTGTGTATGCCCATTCTAATCAAGATAAAAATAATATGAACATTCACTTTACAAAAAATATTTTGTAACACAAGATTGGAGGGATTATTTAGTGGATTATTTTACATAATATTATAATGCAAAACCTTATGATGATACCATTGCATCATTAGACCTGAAATGTATATGCATGAGGATGATAATTGATAGTATTTCAATCTTATGTAGAATGGACCCATGTCCATTATTAACAAGATAATAATAATATGAACATCCTTAAAAATTAATTTTAATTAAATATACTTATATAATATGCATACTTAAGAATAATATGCTCAATTGATATTATTTTAATCTTGTGTAAAATCAGCACATGCACATTATACAAGGATATGCACAAGGACAACATGTGTAGGATGAGAACATGTTGTGACACAATCTTGTAGGGATTATTCAATGGATTACTGGACATAATAGTATACCATGGAAGGTTGTATTTTAATGCAACATCATATAGCTATATATATCATTCATAGTATAACTAATTATACCTAGCAGGATCCCATAAATGATTAAACCTAAAATGTATATGCACGAGGATGAGATGTGTTTATTTGATATTAAATTTATATTACTATATTTGATTTTAATAATTCATCATAATAAAATGGATATGATATTTTATATCTTGATCAGAATGGGACTATGATTGCTTTCACACAAGGCATTAAATATTTTATCAATTAATCCCATTCTACACAAGATAAATATTTTTGGAATTTGATAGTATTCCAATATTTTGTAGGATGGGCACATGATCATTTTGAATAAGATAAGTAAAATATAAACATCTACATTATAACCAATATTTTGTAACACAGGCTTCAAGTATTCCTCACTAGAGTATTGGATAAGATAGTATAATGCATAAACTTGTGATGGTACCATGACATAATTAAACATGAACTGTATATGGATGAGGATGATAGTTGATTGAATTCAAATATTGTGTAGAATGGGAACATACTCATTATAAACAAGATAATAAAATATTAACATCCAAATTTTAACCAATAACTTGTAACACAAGCTTAGAGGGATTATTTAGTGGAGTATTGTTCATAATAGCATACCCCATAACCTTGTGATAGTACCTCGACATCATAAAGCTACATATGTCATTCATGGTATAATATATTATACCTAGCATCCTCCCACTAATAATTAAGCCTAAAATGTATATGCACGAGGATGATATGTTTCTATTTGATATTAAATTTGTATTATTATATTTAGTCTTAACAATGCATTGTAATAAAATGGAGATGATATTTTATATATTGATTATAATGGGTTTGTGCCTTATTTTACACAATAAATTAAGAATTTTGTTAATTATTCACATTATACACAAGATAAATATTTTTTTAGTTGATAGTATTCAAATCTTGTGTATAATGGGCATGTGCCCATTCTAAACAAGATAAAAATAATATGAACATCCACTTTCTTAAGAATATTTTGTAACACAAGCTTGGGGGAATTTTCAATGGAGTATTGGACATGATATTATAATTTGGAACCTTACAATGGTACCAAAACATCATTAAACTTAAAATGCATATGCATGAATATGACATGTGTAGGGGGACCCTATGACCTAGGGAGCATTGCACATAGTGAAAAGTGATAGGACTCTAGGTCAGTAGGATCATGCCATGTGGCATGGTCCTAAGACATTGTGACCCAGGTGAAGATGTACAGGTGGTTAACCCTCCAAGTGAGGGGGTTATTGATATCTCACCACATGGAAACATCTTACTACTTAAATAAATGGGGGTGGCTATATAAGTAGTTAATATTTTGGGTGAATGGGTTAGTGGGTTTATGCCACATGGAGACATAATACTATTATATGGTCTTGGGGGTGTTTGTATAGTTATATAACCCTTCAAGAAAATGTGTTAGTGGGATTTTTACACATGGTGACATCCTACTAATTTTATACCATGTGGGTGGTTGTACATTCCACTAACCATCCAAGTGATCAGGTTCATGAGATTATGCCACGTGGTGAGATCCCACTATTATATGGTTCTAAGTGTGGTCATACATTTAGTTAAACCTTCAAACAAGTAGGTTAGTAGGATTATTCCATGTGGTGGCATCATATTACTCCATGGTTCTATGGACATCAAGGCAAGATTAGATGGTGGTGAAGGTTGAGTAGAACAATGAGGAAACTCCACATGGAAATAATGTGGTTGAGTGGACAAAAGTGAATATCATTGACCAAATAAACATATCAAGTCAACATAAGAGTGTATGACTTGAAATTGATAGTTGTATGGACATGATAGTATAACACAAAGCTACCTTGTGATAATACCATGACATCATTAGACCTAAAATATATATTCATGAGGATGATTGTTAATAGTATTCAAATTTGTGTAGAATAGGTACATGCCCATTCTAAATAAGATAAGAATCTTATGAACATCCACATTCTAACCAATATTTTGTAACATAAGTTTAGGGGATTCTTCAATGGAGTACTAGACATAATAGTATATCATAAAACCTTGTGATGGTATCATGACATCATACATTTATATATGTCATTTATACTATAATTGATTATATCTAGTGACATTTCATATAGAATTAGATCTAAAATTTATATGCACAAGGATGAGATGTTTTTTTTTATATTAAATTTGTATTATATTTGATATTAACAATGCATTATAATAATGGAGATGAGATTGATATATAAAATTGATCATGATATAGACATATATACTTGAATTGATTCAATGGTGTATTAATGAGAATTGCATTACACATGATTATTCTATAATTTGTGTGATCTCATAGAGAATTAGACTATAAATATATTTGCACGAGGATAAGATGTGGTAGTTGATATTAAATTTTTATTATTGTGTTTGGTTTTAACAATGAATTGTAATTAAATAGACTTATATAATAGACATATTAAGCATGATAGATAATATATTATCAATATTCTTGTCTAGTTTAGAATGGATATTTTTCATTTATAGCCTTCTTAAAATCTTGTATTATTATCTAGTTAGAATGTACAATGTTCCTATTCTTATGCCCACTCTAAGTTATTAATTATTTCCATTATAAAAAATCAATTAATCTTATTCCACATAATATAAGATAAATATTGTAACAATATTATTTTGAAAAGGGCCACCTATTAAGCCTTTTATGGAAAATATGGGATGAATATTCCTATCTTATTCTTACTTAATTTCAACACACATGAAAAATTAGTAAAAGTAAGTGTGTGTGTGTGTGTGTGTGTGTGTGTGTGAAATGGTAAAAGACTATTTATTTTAATCCTATTTAAATGTTAGATTAATTTTTAAGTTCATGTGGTTATATTAATTGTAAGTAAATTGAAATGTAAATTTAAATAAAATCTAGACTTCAAAAGATTTTTAATGTATTTCTTGAATTTATTTCACACCTTACATTTATTAAATAACAATAATAATTAGTTTTTATAATTATTTTATGAGTGCTTGTAAAATGTTAAAATGTTCCTACAAATGATGATAAAAACAAATCACTATTATCACCATTGTCTTTAAATTATGGAATTATTCATAGAAAATTAAGTTCACTTTCTTTATAACTTTCAACTCAAGATGGGATTTAAAGTTCAATTTATAATATTTCACATTGACATATTTTCCTGAAAGTTTGCAAATTTATTTTAATGCCAATAATATTGTACACACATGAACAGTTGTCTATTTAGAGTATGTCGCACTTTTACCATAATAAAATGCTTAATTAACAACAATCTTATTCATTTTAATTATTTAATTAATATATTAAGGGTATGCATTAAAATAATTTGTAAAATTAATTTCATTTATAATCATATCCTTTGTATTACTACTAACTATAATCTTGAATAGAATTATGGACATTTTGAAAATATTTTATGTAGGTTATACACAAGATATTCAAATAATTTATAACACATCTCAAATAATTATAATTATCAAATCATGTCATATTGACAATCCATCATGCACTACAAATGAAAATGTAAATCGACCAAATGCCATGTTAGATTTCATACACTTAACAATTTTAAAATTGAGATGTATCTCAAAATTTTATGGTAGGGTATTTTTAAAATTTTAAAATAAGCATGGCATTTAATGAAATATGTATATTTAAAATTTTGAAATTTTTGCACTCAGATGCTGGGTGGAATTTATGTGTAGTCGATGCATTATAAATTTTTTAGTATTTAAAAAATTATCTTTCATTTCTTAGTTTATTTTTGGGCAAGAAAGGAAACCACACAATAGATAGAAAGAGAGGATAATGAGATAATACTAGAATTAACACTACAAATAGATAGAGATGGTCAAATTTTCAGGATACCAACATCCATCTAGGAGCCTATCAACACTATATGTAGATAGAGATAGTCATGTTTCAAGGATACCAAAAACTAGAGATAGTTGGGTTTCAAGGATACCAACATCCATCTAGGATCCCATTGATAGTACAAACAAATAGAGATAGTTAGTTTTAGAGAAACCAACATTCATCTGGGAGCCTATTGATAGTATAGATAGATAGAGATAGTGAGGCTTTAAGGATAATAACAACCATCATGGAGTTCATTGATAGTATATAGAGACACAGATGGTTAGGTTTTTAGGGATACTAGTATCCATCTATAAGCTTAGCTAAACTTTAGTGAATAACATAGGAACAATATAATAGTGAAATGTCAAAGATAATAAGAAATATAACATCAAAGTTTTATCTTTAGTAACTTAAAAAAGAATAATAAATATAATATCAGGTTTTGTAATTGGTAGAGATAATAAGAACTAAAACATCTACTACCAACTTTTAATTCCTTATTCTTTAAAAATTTATTGTATCTTATTCCTTATATCTATAACATGTGAATGTCATTCAATTTTTAAACTCAAATGTCAATTTTAATCAGAATCACTTAAACATTGGTTACTTTTTTAGAATTTAAAACAAGAACAACATTGACATAAAAAAAAATATGGTAAATGCATGTGTAAACTCTTTATAATCTCATTATGTAATATTAATAAGCTATCTAAAAATATAGTTTTGTGCAAAAACAATAATTGGAAATTGGGTTCTTGACTAATCACCTTGTCAATTCCTTCCTCACTTTCAACTTTATTTTCCAAGTCTATATTTAATCTTATCAATATGTAGATATAGTTTTCATAAAGAGAAAATTACAATCATACGTTACTGATTCCTTGTGTAATCTCCACTAGATTCACTTTATCTATATGCAATTTTCATATCGTAAAAACATAATTATCATAAAATAACTCCTTTTCTAATTTGTAATGATGTTTTCTCATCTAAAACAATGAATATAAAATTTTAAAATCATTGCTATGAAATATTATACAATATCTACCTCATGATAATTTTAACTTCCATTCAACATTTGATTCATGTTTATACACAAAATTAATTTTTTTTGAAAAAAATAGTTATAGTTAAAAGAGATTTGATTTTAACAATAACACTTATTCCTCTCTGAATTTGCACTACTACCTTAAAATGAGAGGTTGATATTTATTTCTTCCAAAAGTAGAATTTATTAATAATTAAAGGCCTATATTCTACCCAAGATAAGAAGATTTGATTCTTAATTGATTAAATTATTTTAAAATGTTTAGAATGAGCACAATTACCTATAATATAGAGCTCTTGTAATATATTGTGAATATTATCAATTAAGAATCCAATGGGCTTTGTACATGTGCAGTGGGCATGTGCCTATGACTCCACATTGTTAAATTAAGACTAATATTAATAAGAGTTTAGTATGCCTTTTGTATACAAATCATATATTAATTATATTATGAGCATAGAGTAATAATCAATCATGGTATGCCCAATTATACTAATATATTAATAGTATTTTAAAAAATTATTAATTAAGAATCCACTATTTATATTTTATGTAAAATGGTCATGTGCTCCTTCCACACAAGACAAGAGTATTGGATTCCTAAGTTATAACGTTAGGCTTACCTTGATAGTATGAAATGGGAACATGCCCAAATATATAGAAAAGATAAGCACATCATCAATTAAGACTCTAGTATTGCTCTAATGTTTAGGTTTTTGGGTTCATAATTGAAGATGTGAAAAACATCTTTTTTTCACAATGGGCTTGTGCCTATTCTACACAAGCCATAAATATTATGAGCATAGGTTTGAGTATACTGCATAACCTTGTGATGATACTGTATCTTTAGAAAACTACATATACCTAGTGGCATACCACAAATAATTAGACCTAAAATGTATGTTCATGAGGATGAGATGTGTCTATGTGATATTAAATTTGTATTATTGTATTTGTTATTAACAATACATTGTAATAAAATGGAGATGATATATTATATCCTGATTAGAATGAACATGTGTTTTCTTTGACATAAGACATTAATAAATTTATCAATTAATCCCATTCTACATAAGATAAATGTTTTTGGTAGTTGATATTATTTCAATATTATATAAAATGGGCACATTCTCATTATGAACAAGATAAGAACAATATGAACATCCACATGGTTTCCATTTTTCTATAACACAAGCTTAGAGGTATTTTTTAGTGGATTAATTGACATAATAGTATACTACACAACCTTTCAATTGTATTGTGGCATCAAAAAGCTACATATGAAATTTATGGTATAATTGTTTGTAATTAGTGGCATCCCACATATAATTAGAAATGTAATATTTTTTAAACAATTTCCACTCAGACAGCCTATTTTTTGAAATCAAATGGGGACCCACTATTGCTTAAATATCCCATTGATAGTATTCCAATCTTTTGTATAATGGGCACATACCCATTATGAACATGATAAGAATAATATGAAAATACACCTTCTAACCAATATGTTATAACACAAACTTGGGGGATTTTTCAATGGAGTACTAGACATAATAGTGTACTATATAACTTTGAGATGATACTCAAACATTAGATAGTTACCTATTCTATTCACAGTATAATTTATTTTACCTAACATTATTCTATGGAGAGTTAAACTTGAAATTTATATGCATGCGAATCATATGTGTCTATTTGATATTAAATTTGTATTATTTTATTTGGTATTTCCAATGCAATAATAAAATGGATATGATATTTTATATCTTGATTAGAATGGGATTTTACACCAGACATTAAGAATTTTATCAATTAATTCCATTCTACATAAGATATGTATTTTTGGTAGTTGATAATATTATAATCTTATGTAGAATATGCACATGCCCATTCTAAACAAGAAAAGATTAATATAAACATCCACATTATAACAAGGTGGAAGGGATGGATAAGATAATTTCACAACACATTCAACTACTATGAATGACTAACTCAACAAAATAAATAAATTCACAATCAACAAGAAATTCAACAAGAGATCTCACCCCATTCCCACATCAACCCAAAACCACCAAAAATGTTACAAAAAATAATGAACACATCCTACACTGCAAATAGAGTATATGCCACCCAAAAATAATTAGGAATATAAAAGTGAAAGGAAAAAATCTCACATAAAAAATAATAAGTAGACAGAGAAGGTGAATAATAAGAAAAACATTATAAAAATCATCAACCATTAGATTTGCCAAGGTACAACAAGAATCTATATAATTAGTTACTGAAGTCTCATGCCCTATTTTTTTAACACAATATTAAAATAAACATGACTACCATCAACTCACATGCAACTAGGCCATAAAATCATAAGTGCATGTGTGTGTGTGTGTGTGTGTGTGTGTGTGTGTGTGTGTGTGGGTGGGTGGGTGAGTGTGCCTATTTGATTTTCTTATCAACTTCTAGAGAAAAGTTAGCAAATATGTGTCACTAGATCAGAGGTCAAAAAGGATTCAAATTTAGCCATGAATACTAAATTATTTATTTTATATCATAATCCCATTATTATCATGTTTAAAATGTTAATTTGATCATCAATCTTAACCTCGGTCCTTTTTTGACACACTTGAGCACCAAATGAACCCTTTGAGTTCACTCCATACCTAAACTCATAGTGGGTCATGATCATGCAATATAACAAGATCATGGGCTCTTAACCTAATTATAGATTCTAATCCCTTTGATATTTTGAGTAACAAGATATAGCCACTCAGTATTATCTCAGATCTTTAGGCCCTAAGAGGCATTAAGGGGATTGATCCCTAGTTTGAAGGTCTCAACCATACAGGCTTCTTAGTACTAATATGTTACCACCAAGAAGTATATCTGGTCCATGGGCCCCTAGAGCCATTAAGGGTATCAGGCCCTAATTTGAAGATATAATCCCTTTCAGCTTCCTAGTGCCATGTTATTGTCACTTTGAATAATCTCAAGTCCCCAATCCCATGGAGAAATTATGGGTTTTCTTAGGGATCAAAAACCCTAAAGTTTTTGAGTCCCTAGGAAACTGCTACCTCATGACATCTTGGTACTTATATATTGGATTAATGGGCATAATGTAATAACTATAACCTTTATATAGTATCAAGGTATTGGATAACTACATATGTCATTCATAATATAATTGATTGTACCTAGTAACATCTCATAGATAATTAGACTTAAAATGCATATGCATGAGGATGAGATGTGTCTATGTGATATTAAATTTATATTATTGTGTTTTGTATTAAAAATGAGTTGTAATAAAATGGATATCATATTTTATATCTTGATTGGAATGGGTATATTCCTTATTTTAAAAAAGACACTAAGAATTTTATCAATTAATCCCATTCTACACAAGATAACGATTTTTGGTAGTTGATAATATTCCAATATTATGTATAATGGACACATACCCATTATAAGCAAGATAATAATAATATGAACATCCACATGGTTTCCATCTTTTTGTAACATAATCTTGGGTGGACTCTTTAGTGGAATATATGACATAATAGTGTATCATGAAAACTTTCAATGATACCATGACATCATATAGCTACATATGCCATTCATGGTATAATCAATTATAACTAGTGGCATCCCACATATCATTAGACTTGAAAGATTTTTTAAACAATTTTCACTCAGATGCCCCATTTTTAAAAATCAAATGGGGATCGACTATTACTTAAATATCAAATTTGTATTATTATATTTGGTTTTAACAATGCATTATAATAAAATGGAGATGATATTTTATATCTTGATCAGATTGGATTTATGCCTAATTTTACAGAAGACATTAATAATTTTATTAATTAATCTTATTATACACAAGATAAATATTTTTGGTGGTTGATAGTATTCCAATCTTGTGTAGAATGGGCACACGCCCATTCTGAATAAGATAAGAATAATATAAACATCCACATTATAACAAGGTGGAAGTAATGGAAAATAAAATATCGTAGCACATTCAACTACTATGAATGGATAGATCATTAAAACAAACACATTCACAATCAACAATAAATATGGTAAGAGATCTCACTCCATTCCCCCATAAACCCAAAACCATAAAAAACACTGTAAAAATAAAGAACACATCCTACATTGTAAATAGAGTATATGCTTCCCAATAAGAAGAATAAATAAAAAATAAAAAGGTAAAAATTCCACATAATAAAACAATAATAAAAAATAAAGGGTTAAGAAGAAGAAGAATAAGAAATATCAAAAAAATCCTCTACCTTCAGATTGGCCAAGGCACAACAAAAATCCTTAAAAGTGTCATGACAATTTTTTTACATGTAATATTTAAATATACATGCCTACCATAAACTAACATGAAACTAGACCCTATAAGTATAAGTGGACACACACACACACACACACACACACACACACACACACACACACACACACACACACACACACAGAGAGAGAGAGAGAGAGAGAGAGAGAGAGAGAGAGAGGTGCCTATCTACTTTTCTTGTCAAATGTTAGAAAAAAATTAACAAATACATGCCACTAGATGAGAGGTGGAAGAGTTTTAAATATCAACCATGAACACTAAAGTATTTATTTTCTAACATAAACCCATGGTTATCACATTAAATGTGTTAAGTTATCCATCCATCTTAACCATACTCCATTGATGACATAGTCAGGTGCCACCTAGTATTTTTAGGTCTACTTAATTCCTAAACTTATAGTGGGTTTTGATCATGCTATATGTCAAGATCAAGTCCCCTAGAAAAATTATAAAGTCTAAACCCTCTACAATTTCTAGTACTAGGATACTTCCACTTGGTAGCATCTTAGGTTCTTTAGCCCTAGAGGCATTAAGGGGATTGCAACCTAGTTTTAATATCTAAGCCCCTTGGGCTTTCTAGTACCTAGATGATTCCACCTAGTAGCATGTCAAGTCCTGGGGACCCTAGAGACATTAAGGACATTAGGACCTAGTTCTAAGGTCTAATCCCTCCAATCATCCTATTATCATGATGTTGCCACTTGAAATAATCTTAGGTCCTTAGGCCCATGGGGACATTAAAATATTCTTCAAGGATTATAATTCCTTGAGGTTCTAAGTCGCCAAGGGACTTCCATATAATTTCATCTCAGTACTAGAGTACTAGACATAATAGTATACCATGGAACCTTAAGATGGTATCATGACATCAGACAACTATATATGTTATTCATGGTATAATCGATAATACTTAACAACCAATGAAGAATGGGATGTGTATGTGTGATATTAAATTTGTATTATTGTATTTGGTATTAATACTTCATTGTAATAAAATGGATATGATATTTTATATCTTGATCAGAATGGGTTTGTGTCTGATTTTACATGAGACATTAAGAATTTAATAAATTAATCCCATTCTACACAAGATAAATATTTTTGGTAGTTGATAGTATTCCAATATTTTATAGAATAGGAACATGCCCATTATAAACAGGATAAGAATAATATGAATATCCACATGGTTTCCATTTTTATATAACATAATCTTGAGTAGATTATTTATTGGAGTGCTCAATATAATAATATACCATGGAACTTTTCGATATTACCATGGCATCAGATAGTTACATATGCCATTTGAGGTATAATCAATTATAAATAGTGGCATTCCATAAAGAATTAGAATTGAAAGATTTTTTCAACAACTTCCACTTAGACACCTCATTTTTTGAAATCAAATGGGGACCACAATTTATTCAATATCATGTTGATAATATTCCAATATTTTATATAATGGGCACATGCCCATTCTAAACAAGATAATAATAATATAAACATGCACCTTCTAACCAATATGTTATAACACAATATTGGGGGTATTATTCATTGGAATATTGGAAATAATAGTGTACTATAGAACCTTGTGATGTTACCACATCATTATACAACTACATATGTTGTTCATGTTATAATCAATTGTACCTAGTGACTTCCCATAGAGAATTATACCTAAAATGTATATGCACAAGGACAAGATGTGTCTATTTGATATTAAATTTATATTATTGTATTTGGTATTAGAAATATATTATAATAAAATTGAGATGATAATTTATATATTTATCATAATGATCTTATTCCTACTTTTACATAAGACTTTAATAATATTATCAATTAATCCCATTCTACATAAGATAGATATTTTTGGTAGTTTATAGTATTCCAATCTTGAGTAGAATGAACACATGCCCATTATAAATAAGATAAGAATAATATTAACATCCATATTATAAAAATATGGAAGGGATGGAGAATAAATTATCATAGCACATTCAACTTCTATGAATGACCAAATCAACAAAACAAACACATTCACAAACAACAATAAATCCTACAAGATATAAACAAACCAGATCCTATAAGCATAAGTGTATATATGTGTGTGTGTATGATTATATTAATTTCTTGTCAATTTATAGATAAATTTTACCAAAAGTGTGGCACTATATGAGAGGTTAAAGAGTCTTCAAGTTTAACCATGAATTGTATAGGATTTTTTCTCTAGCATAAGGCCATGGTTATCATATTGAAAATGTTAAGTCAATTGTCAATCTTAAATTATTCCATTACTAACATAGTTAGGTACCAAATGGCCCCTAGGGGTGTACTAAATGCCTAAAATCATAGTGGGATGTTATTTTTTGATATGGAAAGATCACATACTCCTAACCTAATTATAAAGCCCAAGCCCTATGGTATTTTGAGTACTGGGATGCTTCCACTTGGTAGTATATCAGGCCCTCAAGCCCTTAAAGTCATTAAAGGTATTAGGCCCTAGTTTAAAGGTATAATACCTTTGATATTCCTAATACTAATATGTTCTTACCTAGGAAAATCTCATATTATATGGACTCTGAAGGTATTAAGGGGATTGAGCCCTAGTTATGAAGTATAATCCATCTAGGCATCCAAGTATCAATATGTTTCCACCTAGAAATAACTTAGGTCCTCAATCCCATGGATGCATTAATGGATTCATTGGGTCTCAAAATCCCCCAAGGTTCTAAGTCCATGGGAGACTACCACTTTGGGGCATCATAATACTTGAATATTAGAGTACTGGACATAATAGTATACCATCAAACATTGCAACTATAATGCATCATCAAATAACTACATATTTCATTCATGATATTATCAATCATACCTAATGGTATCCGATAGAGAATTAAACTTGAAATTTATATGCACAAGGATGAGATGTGTTTGTGTGATATTATATTTATATTACTGTATTTCATATTAACAATTTATTATAATAAAATGGAGATGATACTTTATATATTTATCAGAATGGGTTTGTGCCTATTTTTACACAAGACACTAATAATTTTATCAATTAATCCCATTCTACATAAGATAAGGATTTTTGGTAGTTTTTATTATTCCAATCTTGTGTAGAATAGGCACATACTCATTTTGAACAATATAATAATATGAACATCTACATGGTTTCCATTTTTATGTAACACAAGCTTGGGAGGATTTTTTAGTGTATTACTAGACATAATAATATATCATATAATTTTTTTATGGTATCATATAATTAGACTAAATATGTCTTCCATTATATAATCAATTATAAATAGTGACTTCTTACAGATAATTAGACCTAAAATATTTTTTTAACAACTTCCACTCAAACATGCCATTTTCTAAAATCAAATGGGGACCCACTATTACTTGAATATTTTATTGATTATATTCTAATCTTATGTATAATGGACACATGTCCATTATAAAAAATATAAGAATAATATGAATATCCAAATTCTAACCAATATGTTGTAACAAAACTTTGGATGATTCTTTAGTGGAGTACTAGACATAATAGTGTGCTACATAACCTTGTAATGGTACTGTAGTATTAAACAACTACATATGCAATTTATAGTATAATTAATTGTACCTAATAGATTCCTATGGATAATTAGACCTAAAATGTATATGCATGAGGATGAGATGTGTCTATTTGATATTAAATTTGTATTATTGTATTTGGACTTAATAAAATGCATTGTAATAAAATAGATATGATATTTTATATCTTGATCAGAATGGGCTTATGCTTACTTTTACACAAGACATTAAGAATTTTATCAATTAATCCCATTCTAAAATAAGATAAATATTAATGGTAGTTTATAGTATCTCAATCTTGTGTATAATGTGCACATGCCATTTTGAAAATAATAATAATAATAATATGAATTACCACATTCTAACCAATATTTTGTAACATGAGCTTGGGGTGATTCTTTAGTGAAGTATTGAACATAAGAGTATAACATAGAACCTTGTGAATATGATACTATTTAATCTAATATCTACATATGTCATTTGAGTTATAATTTATTGTACCCAATAGAATGTCATGAAGAATTAGACTTGAAAGATTTTTTAAACAACTTCTACTCAAACTGAAGAGCTCAGTCAAGAATAACTATTCATGAAAAAGGATTTCAAGATAAAGACTATGTAGATTCATTTTCACAATCAATATAGTTAATTAAGAGATGAAAAATTATATTAAATAAGAATGCCAAAGAAGGTCACAAATTTTTAAATTGAAAAATAAGGTGAAAAATATGAGTCAGTTAACACTACAACAATTAAAATGTAGACCTCTTACAAGAGTGTATGATGTCTACCTTGAGTAATAATGGTTAAAATTCCATTTAATGAGATTTTATTGTGACATGCCAAAAATAGTCAGTGAGCCTCACTTTTTATTTGAAATATATAATAGTGGTACTTTTAAGGATCAAAATCAATTATGTGAATTTTATATACATAACTATGTTGTTCCTCATGACCAAGAATGGAATCCAAACCTATATTTAGGTGATATGATTTTGATATCTTTTTCCTGTTATCTTTCCAATGAGAAAAGAAGAGGTGATAAATTAGATAAGCATAATGAGAAATAGAAATAAACCACATTAATTATTATAGGGGAGGATACTAGGATAGATGTGATAAAAGTAGATTAGATTTCATTAATGAACAAAAAGGAGGTATCTACAAGAACTAGGATGGAAAAAATAGAGGACCAAAATTATTACTTGGCCTTCATCATATAAATAGTTCAAGAAACCTACAATGCTTGTTTATTTATATGGAATGAGCTTACCCTTAAATTGAAAAGGAGCCATTCTAAAGGTATACTTTGGAACCTTATGATGGTACTGAAACATCAGATATCTAAATATGTCATTCATGGTAAAATCAATTGTATCAAATGGAATTGCATAGAGAATTAGACCTAACATATTTTTTCAAAAAATTCCACTCATACCAAAGCACTCAGTCAGGAATAATTCTTCATGAAAAGGGATGTCAAGATATAGGCCATGTAGATTTGATGGTACAATCAATATAGTCAATTAAGATATGAAAGAATGGATTTAAACAAGAAGGTCAAAGATGAAGAGTAAAAAATTTTAAAACTAAAATATAAGGTATAATATATGAGTTAGTTAACACTACAAAAATTAAGTTGCATACCTCTTGTAAGAGTGTATGATGTCTACATTGAGGAGCAATAGTTAAACTTTTAGTTTAGGAGAATCTATTACAACATGCCCGTTTAATTAGTAAGTGAACCTCACTCATTAGTTGAAATATATAAAAATGAAACTCCCAAGGATAAAAATAAATTATGGGAATTCTATATACATGACTATAATTTTCCTCATGACCAAGAATGGAATCCAAACCTATATTTGGTTGATGTGCTTCTAAGATATTTGACTTGTTATCTTGCCAATGAGAAAATTAGATGTGAGGAATTAGATTATTATCATGAGAAAGATAAATAAACCACATTAATGATCATAGGGGAGGTTACCATGCCAAATTTGATAGAATAAGAAATAATATTGGATTGCATTAATGAACAAAAGGTAAGTAACTATAAGAACTAGAATGGAATAAATAGAGGCCTAAAATCAATACTTGGCCTTAATCATAGAAATAGTTCAAGAAACCTACAATTCATGTTTAGTTAGATGGAATGAGTTTACCTTGAATTGATAAATAATTAGCCATTCTCAAGGTATAATTTTTTGGCAGCTCTAAAAAAAGTCACCAAATATATTGGTGTGGCAAGATGGAATAGTTTGAGTTGGCTTTCCATAACATATCAACCTCCTATTTTCTAGTTTCCCATTCTTGATTAGAGGGGAATAAAGAAATTAAATGAAATAACCAAAGATATGAAATGTAATAGGATAGAAAATAATTTTGTGTTTTTTTTAAATAAAGAGATAGGTAAAATATAACCTTTTGACTTCCAAGAACTGTGATACCATATACAGAGGTTTAGATCACTTGAGGACTAGAAATAATTTTACTTGGTGGTGTGATGATTTGTGAAATCATATATAAAACTAATACTCCAATCATATTTTGGAAATTCCCTCCTTCCAGTCCTAAGTATATAAAATTACCTTTTGTATCCCTTTCTTGTCTAATAATGCTAATAAATATGATGTGCACATCTTTATGTTTTGTGTTTAAAACCATTTTTTTCTTAATAAAGCCTACATCATGTAATTTTATAATTATTTTGGTTTTACTAATCATTACCTAGGGAAATAAATAATAAATGGGAGATGAGAACCATAACTCTCATTACCAATCAATAAAAATAATCCATTTTTGAAAAATTATAGGTTTACTTATAATAGAGGGTTTGTTAAAATAATAATGTGGTGGTTAAAAATCCAATTCCATGAATCAAAATAAAGTATTATAAATAGGATTAGACAATACATATTAACATGAATGTTATTTATATAAAATCTAAATGATATATGGTATGAATTTAAGTAAAATTAGAATGCATCATCATACACATATAAACATACTATGTGGTATCGATAATGTTTCATGGTATTGTGATCTAGGAATTTGACTCAAGAGAGCATGGTTAGTATGGTGTTAGTTTTAAAATAAAAACAAAATGAAATAAACACACTAATAGAATAACATCTCTAGGCCTAGACACTAGGGAGAACTTAGTTAACAAAATTAAATGAAAAACATAGCTAAAAAGTAAGGAATGAAAACACAATAATTCCTTCACCTTCCTTAGATGTTCTAAATTCTTTTATAGTGGTGGCTTGCTCAACTTGTGTTCATGAAGTCTTTATCAAAGGAGGCTTGGTTATCTCTTCTTCTCCTTGGCACCTTTGGCTTATGGCTTAGCTTGGCTTGGAATCAATTTGGCATGGTAACACTAGTTGCAATGGATTGTTGAAGACATTGTGTGCATTATAATTTTTCACAAAAATAACTTAGAAATGATGTTCATGACCTCTCTATTTATAGATTTTTTAGAATGTCTAGAATCAACTTGAATTGTCCATCCCAAGATCGAGATGTGTGGTTGAGGATTAATTTAATTTTTGGAATTAAGTTTGTAATTATCCTCATCATGACATAGAAGAAGGGGTAATTAAGAGGAATTGAGGGCATCATGGAAGAAATTTATGAGGCATGGGAAGCATGAATCCTGATATTTTTGGCATTTATGGCCTAGGAATGTCTTCCCAAGAAATGAGGTCACTTGATGATGCAAATATTTAATATTCATTTCTTAAAACAAGTATTCAACAAGTTTCTATGGAATTATTAATTACACCTTGATTTGGGTTAATTAGCTCTTAAGCATGATTAAGCACTTTGTACACAATTTACTCAAATTGATTAGAATGTCTTGTTATTGGTCCAAAATTTGAGTAGATTGGAATTAGAAGGTGATGTCAGATGCATTAGATCCATATTAAAATTTAAGATGTTACCAATCACAAATAATAAAGGAACATGTCTTATGTAGAATATTTGATAAGAAAGAGCAATCTAGAGCACCCAGGTGCAAATTTGGCATTTTGACTCGAAATGATCTAATTAAAGTTAGTTGGCCCATAAATTATATTGCCCTATTTAGAAATACCCTGGCCAAAATTGACACTTGAATATGCTAGTTTCACATCTTTTAGCATGTTTTAGTGTTTTTAGGCAAAATTATGTATTTTGGGTGGAAATTGGCTAAAAGCCTATTTGGAGGTTATTGGTGGCCAGATTTAGGTGTCTATAGTTTTCCCCTATTTGGGAAGATGTTGCAAACCATAGGCAAAGCAATGTCTTCTCAAAGAATGAGAGATGGCTTGTATGCCAAATATAAGATGATGGTTGAAGAACAAAGCTCCAAATGGATTTGGGAATCCTATGATGATGCCCCCTTGAAGGAGTGTCCATCACATTTATTGATGGATGGTTCCTTGAAAAGAAACACGAAGAAAGGTCTATTTAACCCATGGTTAAGATTAATCCAAATGAGAAAATCCTTGCATGCATTGATGTAAAAAGGATGCTAATTTGCACAAAGGTGGTTATAATCAAGAATAAAAGTCAAAATAATGATTTACCCATAGGTGGTTATAATCATTAAGAGGACCTAGATTGGTTAAAGATGATTGTGCCCCAGTTAGGGATGATTCACAATCATAACTCAAGGATATAACCTAGAATATAGATTAAAATATGAGTGGGTGCAAAGTAATGAAAGAGATTAATAGAAGAATAAGATTGATCAGTTTAAATGATTTAGTTGTACCTACTAATGAGAAAATGCTCATCATGACTAGCAATGATACAACTAGAATGGTCAAATGAGTTATATTGATTAAGGGTGGGATGGAAGGATTTTCCAAGGTTCCAAAGAGAAACTTTTGTGGCTCCATTGATTATAGACCTTAGTGAAGATAAAAATTTTTTAGCATGTGATGTTAGGCTTCATGATAGAATGCCATAAATACTTTGCCAAAATATGCATAAGGAATGACTCTCGATATCCAATAAACACTAAAAAATAATACACCAATGATAAAAACCATGATGATAATATTGATGTATGAATATGGATAGACTCAAGAATAATGTGCTTAAGGAATCACCTAATGAACATATATAGATTGAGTTGAGGCAACAGTGTTAAAAGTAAACAAACAAACAAACAAGTGAACCAACCAACAAACAAACAAACAAAAAATAAATAAACAAGAAAACAACCTAAAATAAACAAACAAATAGAATGCTTGAAAACAAAAGCAAAATAAAGCATCCTAACAATGACCATGCCCCAATAAGGTAGATCAAGGATAACTGACTAGGCTTAGATAGGACAAATATTTTTGGATTTTTGAAATATTTAAATGTTTTTAGAATTTTGAGGTATCTTAACTTGTTAGAGAATGACAAGATACCTACTCATAAAATGGAGAGAGCATTTGGCTTAGGTTGCTCATAAAATGGTGAGAGCGTATGGAAAGGGGGACTAAGGTGACCTCAACATGAATTAGGTATGACCCACATAGTCCTAAAATGACCTCAAGTCACATTAATTACATCTACACAAAATATGAGGAAAAACCAATTGGGTCCCAAGAAGTTCTCAAATCCAATAAATGGCCAGTCAAATAAAAATAGTAATGGCAAGGTGATGTAGTAATGCATGATAAACAAGTGTTTCCCCTAGTTTAACCATAGGAAATTATAACTAAGATATAATGTCATAGTTCAATGATAATAATTTTCCCATAGGTGGTTATAATTAGTAGTAAGACTGGTGAGACACTGATTCTCCCATAGGCAATTATAAGCAAGCTCACAAAAAAATGAGAATATAGGATGAAATCTATCTTACCAGATCAACTGTCATACTACTTTAATAAACTATCATTATAAACATATATTTTATTGATTTTTGAAACTTGATTGGATTCCACCCATAAAAAGTGCAAGAAGAACCAAAGTAACCAAGATCAAAATAAGATTGGGTAGGATAACTAAAAATAGGATTTGGTCTAGATAGTAATGGAGTAATAGGATGGTATGAATTATGATAGATTGGATAAAATGGTAAGAAGGTTTCCCCCAAGTGATAGGGTGAATGGCTAGGTATACAATAATGTCAAATGGATATGTAACAATGGCAATGGCATGTGAAATAATATGTTACATGTTTTTGGCTTGAGTTTGGTTTTTGATTGTGTTCTTCATGTTGATGGGGAGATGCACGTCCTAATCAACAAATGATAAAAACAAAATACTTGATCATGTTAATTTCTAGCCCACACCTTATCTGAATAACTACTCTATCAAGAACTACCTATAGATTTGGATGCCAAGAATATTGTTGTGTTCTTCCTTGGTCATTATTTTGACTCCTTCAAGTGTTAATACAAGGTATCTTTGTAGCCTCTACAATGGAAAGTGGTCATAGATGGTAAACAAGGACAAATAATGGATGGTAGGTTTGATTTTGAAATGGAATGGTCAATGATAATGAAATGTATAATGGTGGGGAAACAAATGAAGATTAGGACTTTCAATCACATGTAATGTTTTTGATGTTAGATTCAACATAATTTTGGTTTTGATAGGGCCTAATACCTCTAATGATGCTCTCAATAGGACCATAATATTGTTTTGTTCCTTATTTTTGAGAGTAGCTACCATCTAATTATGCTATAGATTGGAAGCTATTTTGATTTGATCTTTGATATTATCTTCAATAAATAATGAATAACTTTGGTGCTCATCTATTAGTTCCTCAAAGAGGTTTTCACCAATAAAGTTGTCTTGATTGTCCTGTAGTGACTTTAAGAAGGTTTCACAAAGAGATGTTAACATTTGACTTTGATTATCTTCTAGTGCCTTCAAAAAGGTGTCACTAAAAGATGTTGAGTTTGATCTTTGTTTATCCCCTAACACCTCCAAAAATGTTTCACTAGGAGATTATTCTTCTATTATATGAATTTGGTCTTGGCCTCCTTGCTCTTCTTAAATTGATATGTCACCTGGATGCAGTTTAACAAAGTGTGATTCTGTCAGTCTCGATCGATACTTATGGGATGTGAAATGCCAATATAATATCTATATTGGGTAGTAATAATGGGATGGTGAAAGGTAGCACATCCTCAGAGAATATATTAGGATAACTTGTGTTGATGCTAAATTAGTCATCCTTAAAAACCATATAAGGATCACAAATATATTCAAATTGATCTACAAGGCAATTGTAACCAATGTTGTAACAACCAATACTATAATCTATTTCTGACTCTAATTATAAAGCAAGGGACTCTAAATCCAATGTTGCAACTGATGTTGATTTTGTTTTTGATGCTAAATCTAATGTTGGTTCAAACATTTAACTTGACTCTAATATTGATTCTTCATCTAATATGTTTGTTTTGATAATGTTTTGTTTAATGCTAAATTTTTGACAAGTAATGGCCTATGATGGCACAATGGACTCAATAAAAACTTATTCATCTTGTAAGTGTTTGACATAGACTGACTCATCTAAGTGAAGCCATTCAAAAAGAGGGAACCACTCAAGTGACATCTCAATAAAATTATGTCTCTCAAAGTGAGACTCCTCAACGAGTGCAAAAATATTAAGAGATAATTCTACCAAGACTGGCTTGTCAAGGAGATGTGGCTATTTAAAAATAGGTAACATATAAATAGGTAACTTATCATAGTTTATCTTGTTATAAATGGGTGTTTCAATAATAACATATTGGGTTTGGCTCATAATTGGTTTCAAAAGATCAATTTTGAACACATTTTGATCCTCATAAGATGGCTTTTGAAGAGGTAATGGTTCTTGTTTAGGCTCAAAAATTGGCACAAAATTATTTAAAATGGGGAACATTTGGTTTAGCGAGAACAATGGTTTATGGTTCAATAATGGACTCTCCAAATATTAGGCTATTTAATAAGGGATCAAAAACAATTGGTTCATCAAATGGAGGTTCTTCAACAATAGGTTCATCAAAAACTAGTGATGGGTCAAGAATGGTAATAACTAGATGCTTCTTAGTTTGGTGGCTCATACAAACCAAAGCAAGAGGTCCTAAAATGGTAATTAATAGATGCTTCTTAGTTTGGTTTCTCATGCAAACCAAAGGAGGAGGTCATAAAATGGTAATGACTAGATGCTTCTTAGTTTGGTTTTTTATGCAAACCAAAGGAGGAGGTCCTAAAATGGTAATGACTTGATGCTTCTTAGTTTGGTTGTTCATGCAAACCAAATGAGGAGGTACTAAAATGTTAATATGGGTATGTTTTAGAGTTTAATTACTTACACAATCCAAAGCATCTAAGTCTTCTTGATAAACCCAGTCATTCTGATCATGAGTTGGATCATAAGTTAGATCTTGACTATGTTCCCATGACTTATTTTTGTGAGGTGGATAGAAATCTATCTCAAAAACTTTATTATCACCATAAGGGTATTGACTAAAGTCATAAAAGTCATTTTTTTCATCCATTATATCATAAGTTGGTTTATCCATGACTACACCATAAGTGTAGCTAGACATATTTGCATTTAATGAAGAAAGCTTCAAAAAAAATATACTTAAAGTTCTACAAACTTTGAAAAATGATGTTTAAAATACAAAAGGTTCAACCTTTGTTGAAAGATTGAAGTTTCATCTTAAAATTAGTTTGTGCCAATATTTTGCATGAAGCAACCTAACGTCAAATATCTAACATCAAAGGTTTTTGAAGAAAGGTTGTGTTTTCCCAAATAAAGTCACAAAAAATGATAAGGATAAGCACTCAAACAAATAAACAATCAATAGTGTTCAAACTTGGGTAATTATTTAACCAAAGCTATGCAACTCAAAATAAAAATATTTGTGTACCAACCTCATGAATTGAGGCCTAAACAAAAATCAATCAATGTTTGGATCCAAACTTAACAAGGCTAATTGAAAACTCAATGTTGAAAACTAAGATTTGACCAAATAAGCTATACAAGATCAGATAGCATGATGGCACAAAACAAAGGTCCAAATGGTACACACAAAATGGTTTGAAATAAATGGTTTTTGATACAATGGTAAACAAGTTCTTGAAACAAATTGAGTAGCCTAATGTTGTAAGCATGCTCTCATGATGTGGTCAATTGTTTATGTTTCAAAGACTCAAAGGCAAAAAAATATTTGACATGATTTGGAAGCATAACACTACCCTTCTTAACTCAAATACATGATTTTGACATGGCTTATGAATAAATAGAAAAGTTTTAGCCTCAAATCATACCAAGCAAATAATGACCAAAATACACTAAGTATAATCATCCAAATCCTAGCAAGGATATGGGAAAGTGGGGTCTACTAAACAAGCAAGGTTTCAATCATTCTAGGGGATTCAATTACACAATGAATTTCATGTCAAATAATGTAAAAGATAATCATGGAAATTAGGTGACTTTGGCATTAGCTAATTATAAAAAGGTCTAGTCCTTTTTACAACCACTACATCTTGTTATTCACTCAGTGTAGTATGATGTCCAAATATAAATACATCCCATGTACAAATCTAAAGGATTCAAATGAATTCAATGTTGGGAAGTGAAACCCTGGGTCAAAGCTTCCCTAAAGAACTTGCGGGAGGTATTGGCATCCCCCTCGCAAGCCAAGTTTGCATGAAAATAAAGAAAGTATAAAATAAAAAGACTTTAGGGTCATTTTCAAGATCACCCAAACTTTGATGAGTTTTCGGGGAGTGTTTTAGGTGACATTCTTTCTAAGCCTTGGACTAAGCTATTTGTAATGGGAATTTTGCTTTTGATTCCAAGGGTTCCCTAAAGGGGATAAATGGAAGAGCATACATGCAACATTCCTCTTTTTTTCAAACAAAATCTAATTAAACAACTATTGCAAAAAAAATGACAAGTGTGCTCAATTTTAAACACAAATTAAATATTTGGTGGTGTTAATTTGACCCCTTGGTCTTAGTTGCAAACTTTCAAAACATCCATTTAAGCATCTAAATTTTTTGTTAAACACCAAAACAAATTTCTTAATTGATTTTTAAGCTTGAAAAAGGTGATCTAAACGTATTTTTGAGAAAATGTCAAGCTTAGTCTTACAAAAAAAATGTCAGCATGTCCTTTAGCTTTGAATCTCTTTTTAGCTTGAAATAATAAACTTTGGAAAAATAGCTCTTAGGTCTATGTTTTAATAAAAACACAATGACCGATGTCAGTTATTTCCATTGATGATGGTTACTTTGGATAACTAATGTTGGTTATATAATTGGCATCAACTATACCACTGTGATCATCTCGATAGGTATATAACCAATGTCAATTTTGCCAACCAACATCAGTTAAGATATGCAACTGATGCCGGTCTTACTTATCCATGTTGATTACTGTGTCAAATAAAAAAATAGAAAAATAAAGTTAGAAAATCAATTTGCAAGAGTTTTAAAGGTCCAAATAAATATTTTAGAGTTTCAAAATGATCTTCTTTAGATGTGAGACGTGTGTAGTCCCACTGAGCATGTCATTATGTGATCTAGGAATTTTATTCAAGAGAGGATTGTTAGTATGATGTTAGTTCCAAAATGAAAATAAAATGAAATAAACACACTAATAACATAACATATCTACTAGACACTAGGGAGATCTTAGTTAACAAAATAAAATGATAAACACAACTAAAAATTAAGGAATGAAAATACAATAATTCCTTCACCTTTCTTGGATGCTCCAAATGCCTTTGTAGTGGTGGCTTTCTTGGCTTGTGCTCATGAAGTCTTCATCAAAGGAGGCTTGGCTATCTCCTCTTCTCCTTGGCACCTTTGGCTTGTGGATTGGCTTGGCTTGGAATCAATTTGGCATGGTAACACTAGTTTTAATAGCTTCTTGAAGACATTTTTGCATTATAACTTTTCACTAAAATAGCTTAGAAATGATGTTCATGGCCTCTCTACTTATATATTTTTGAGAATGTCTAGAATCAACATGAACCATCCATCTCAAGATTGAGATGTGTGGTTGAGGATTAATTCAATTTTTGGAATTAAGTTTGTAATTATCCTCATCATGACATTGGAAGAAGGGATAATTAAGAGGCATGGAGCGCATCATGGAAGGCATTGATGAGTCATGGGAGGCATGAATCCTAATATTTGTGGCATTTATGGCCTAGGAATGTCTTCCCAAAAAATGAGGTCACTTGATGATGTAGATATTCAATATTCATTTATAAAAATAAGTATTTAACAAGTTTCCATAGAATTATTAATTATGACTTGATTTGGGTTAATTAGATCTTAAGCATGATTAAGCACTTTGTGGACAAATTACTCAAATTGATCAGAATGTCTTGTTATTGGTCCAAAATTTGACTTAATTGGAATTGGAAGGTGATGTCGATGCATTGGATCAGTATTCCCATTTAAGATGTTACCAACAATATATAACAAAGGCACGTGTCTTATGTAGAATATTTGATAAGAAAAAGCAATCCAAAGTACCCAAGTGCAAATTTGGTATTTTGATTCAGAATAATCTGATCAAAGTTAGTTGGCCCATAAATTGCATTGCCCCATTTAGGGATAATATAGCCAAAATCGACACTTGAATATGTCAGTTTCACATCTTTTATCATGTTTTAGTGTTCTTAGGCTAAATTGTGTATTTTTGGTGGAAATTGGCCAAAAGCATGTTTGGAGGTTATTGGTGGCTAGATTTAGGTGTCTATAGGTACCAAACATATTCATGATATATTCATTATTATTTTTTATTTTTTTCAATATATGTTGGGGGTTGAAGGGGACATCACTCTTAAAAAACATAGAGAGTATCATAAAATTATGGTAAAACATGAAAAAAATCATGATCCACCCCCATACCAACTCTTTGCAATTTAAAAAGAAGCAAACGAGAAGCCCAACAAAACACAAGGGACAAACCCTAAGCATACAATATGATAGAGTAAGATGAAATATTGTATTTGGTTTTAATAGTGAATTGAATATAGATATATATTTTAATAACCACAAGACCAAAAATAATCTATGGGACTCCCAACCAAAAAATATATCCCAAAGTAGTGAAGAAGCCTTCGCAATAAGATAAATGATTTGAGTTTCTAGACCCTAGTTCACAACCCTATCTACCACTCTTCTACCTTTGAAGTTTCACTCTCCTAAAATTATGTACTTTTATAAAATAATTTTCCTCAATTTTATCAATGTTCTCAACTTCAACTATATTTAACTTGGATACTCTCTATAGGTTATCCAAGTATTTAGCTTGAAGGTCATCATATGCAGAGCACTCCATCCATATTATTACCATGACATCAAACACATTTATCTTATTACTTTCATATATTGGAATGCTAAATAATAATTATAACATAATTAAAAAAAAATTATATTAAAATCAACTCAACACAGATTCGTATATATCATGGTTTTGAAAACCAAAACATAAAAATAGGTTGCCAAATATACACTAATAATTATATATTTTAGTTCATCTATATTTAAATTTTGATGTCAGCATAAGTTTCATAGATTTTAACATGGGATGACATTTAGAATGCTGATAGTCTTGAAAAATATTAATAAAATTTTAGGACACTTACATTCCATGTTAATGTGGATATCTAGGCTCAGATTGTGACTTATTTTAGATATTATCAAGTGATAAACTACTTAATATAATCATTGGTGTTTTTAAAATCTTGGAGAAAGTTTAAATATCAAAACAAGCTACTGAGAATATTCTTCCACATAGAGGTTGATTTATAACAATGAATATGCTAATGGTAAAATATAATGAGTAACCACCTATGTCTAATTCCCTATACCATGAATTGATTATGGGCTTACTCAGGTAGATATAATTCATTTACTTTAAGATTTTATAATGATAGACCTAATCTTCATAAATGATTTTTCATGCTTCAAATCTAAACAAGCCAATAATTTTGTGTAATTATAGGGTGTGTGTGTGTGTGTGTGTGTGTGTGTGTGTGTGTGTGTGTGTGTGTGTGTGTGTGTGTGTGTGTGATAAATATATAAAAATAAATCTTGAATGAATATACACATGGACAAGCAAATCACGCCTTAGTCTGGCATAATCATTCACCCAAAAAACCCATAGTGTTGGGCTTCATTATAGCCCATGCCCATAGGGTCTCATCTAAAGTTTCACTATGAAATTTAATGAAATCCACCCAAAGTACACTACCAACTTCTAGTTACCCAGTCATAGTCCCTCAGATTTATTTTTGTCTAACTTTTCCCTATAATTTTTTTAATTAAAATTTTAAGGTGGTGATTTTATTATCTATAGAATTGATACTCACATGACTTAAGGAGTGACCCTTTTCAAATAGTATATATAGTTGAAAGTTTTTCAATAATATTTATGAAATGATATAATTTATATGAATATAGGATTGTGATCAATTTGTTTTGTGTAAGAATATTTTTTTAAGATATCTTATTTATGTTATATTTATTTATTGCTAGTGTTACATTTTTTGTGATATATTATGTTTTATTTTTAATGCAAGTAAGCCAGATTAATCTATCTAATTTTAGTCTAATATTTCTAAGCCCATCCTCATATAGTCTAAAACATATTATCTTTCAATTTCTAAGAGGTTTAAATTGCCAAAAAATGTTTTTATAACATAATATATTTAAATATCACATATTAAAGTTGCATCAAGGACTTACTTAAATATGTTTTTTGTAAATTTTGAATTGAAATGTTGAATGAATAATAGTTAGTTTTTTTCCATAGGATAGTAAAAGCTACCCATAAAATTTAACTCTTACATGGAAGCTGTTATGTTAGAAGTAAAATCACTGTGAAGGGGGGTGAATCAGTGAGGCCAGATATTTCAACTTTAGTTCTAACTTCAATTATGATCTTTATAAGTCTTAATAAATTACCATAAACATTCATGAAGTAGACACATCATTCATATAAATGTACAAGAAATATAATCCTGCATTAATCACATAACACATGACATACTTTGGAAACCATCTTGGGTAATAAAACCCACTAGAACCTACAATTAGACTACTGTCCTATAAAACAAGAACTAATTTAGACCAGCTAAAACTGATCAAGGAACTAAAATCACTATTTAGTGAGACACCAATACCACAAGGTGCTACTACACCTATATAGATGAGCTACAACAATAACTAGACCTTTTATCAAGTTTTACCTTGCAAGGAGGTTGTTACCCACTTAGATGTTGAGCACCCATAACAACACCTATGAACACATCCACCTTTATACTGATGTCTTTAACACCTAATGATGGTAATAAAATTATAAATATCTTGATGTATCTAAAGCCACATTTTGATCACACAACACTCCCTATTGTCCAAAGCACATTACATACTTAAACCAACACACAAAGATCAATTAGGACATATTACATATCCCAACTAACCCTACTCTTTAACTTTTCACACTCAAAGCATACGTCACATTAACAAATCTATCATAGTCTTTAATAGCATGATTAGATGGTCAGTCACATTTTCCACACTCTAAATAGTCTCTCAAACTAGCCACTAAGATATCACAGACACCAACAATCCTTCACTCATTCTCAAGATATCCAAAATATCCTTTTGGATCATTCTAGTCCTATTCGCTCATGGTCAACCTACAAGATAACTATTACGCTAGTGGAAACATGACCTATAGGTCATAATCATAGTCCTTAATCTAATCCTCTCATCAACCTAGCCCTTGGGCACACTCAACCTCTTCTCAAAACTCTCCCAAGTCTCGCATACCAAGTCTTGAACCCATTGATTTTGGTTCTTCTATTTATAGAGAAATCTTTATCAACACCATCTTGGTCAGCCATTAGGCATGTCTTAATCCTTAATACATTTATCAAATGAAGATAAGGCTCATTAAAATCTACATAGGTTGGTCATAGCATCTATGGGTCACCCTTAAGTAGCTACACCTTTTAAACAAGGCACTTGTAGATCTTATATGTCTCATGGAGACCTATTCACCCATACAGCTCACCCCTTGAGAAAAACATGAACATAAGATCACTTCCAATTCCATAGGTCCACTCCTTATATATCCTAGGACATCCTCAAATGATTATATTCAACATAGTTCATGTCTACATATGCTCAAACAACTCAAATGCAGACCTTATGCACAAAGTCACCATGAACAAACACATAGTCAATTTATTAAGCATTATTCATACTCAAGATAGATTGGTCATACTTCTAAAATACACATAGAGCTTCCTCATGGAGTATAAAACATGATCTAATAACTAATTCATTGTGAGGCATAGAAAAATCATCAATACAAGCTTGAATGTCTTTCTAGGGTCACTTGTAGAACATATACTCAAATGTAGTCAAATTCTAAGCTTAATATCTTTACTACACACACTTCTAGATCTTCAAATTTATATAGCTAGATACACCTTGGACTCTTCTACCCCTTTTATTTTTATTACATGAGAAAATTCATCTTATATAAAATGTTATGGTCCAAAAACTAGACACTGGTCTTTCCTTCACAAATTCAAGTATTCAAATACAAACAGTCATAGTTAACCTTAAAACACTATGCTTGAATCTCATGGAATCTTAGCTTAGGATCAATCTTGCATCGTCAATCATGTCTAATATTTAATTAATATACCATCAAATCCAAGCATTAAACTTATATTACTTTGACCTCATCTTGTGCCTTATCAAAATTTTGACTTAATGTACTCCATCAATTTCTATGGATCAACAAGGTCCTTATCAACCAATGCTCACCATTCAATCAACTGCATGAATGCCCACTCACCATTAGATAATTATCATGTACCCTTTCTTATATGTTAAATTTCATGCACCTATCCTCATATCACTACCTCTTGACTCTTTAGAATCAATGTGCACCATTGATCTTGCTTGAGCTTTAACATCTTCAAAAATGACTAAGTATTGGGACCCTATTAATATGCATGAGTAGCCATTTTTTCCCTTAAATAAATTCTTCTATGCTTACTCGTAGGATATCAAATTTGGACCAAATGATATCCTTAGGATAATCTAACCATATAACACACTACTCTTAGAACTCTCATGCATCTAAGATATAACACCATTAAAGTGCCTTCTTATCAACTTTTATCACAGAGACAACCATGTCCAAATCTGCCTGAGAGGCCAACTTTGATCATCCATAATTTTTGCCATGCTTTAGCACATGAACTCAAAATTAGCGCAAATGATCTCTATTTAAAAATCAACAAACCCATATGATTATTTTTTATTTACACCTTCAAACATGCAAGATATAACACCATAAATATGTTCACTTGGCTCTTTCTACCACACTACAAAATTGGCTAAGTATGGAAAAATGTAGTCAATTTGTCTGGCAGCCCAACTTTGCAAAAACATATCTTTTGACACATTGCATCACATGATCTAGAATTAAATTTAAATAAATTAGGTCTATAAATAAACAAACTCATATGATCATTTTGTCTATGCACCTTCACATGTGTGAGATATAATACCTTAAAAGTGCTCACTCAACTCTTTCTACCATACTACAAAATTGACTAAGTATGGGAGAACATAGTCAATCTGCCTAGGAGCCCAACATTTCAAAAGCATATCTTTTGATGTGTTGTATTGCATGATCTAGAAATTAGTGAAAATAAACTAGGTTAAAAACTCAACAAACTCATATGATCACCTTCATTTGAAATGTCCAGATGTGTGAGATTTCTATCATTAAACTACTTACTCAACTCTTTTTGGCCATATTGCAAATTTGGCTAAGTATGAGAAAATAATGAAATATATCTTAGATCCAACTTAGCACCCTCATATCTTTGACCTCACTTCAATGCATGAATTAATATCTATTGCATAAAAACTAGGGACTACATTTATCACAACCATATGACCAACTCCCATTGACTCCTTCCCTCATGGCAATGGTGACATCATCAAACTGCCTATTCATCTTTTCTACCACTGGACCCAAAATGTCTAGATGAAAACTATGGACTGCCAGATGAATTCCACTTATGCATACAATCTCTCTAAGTATGGATCATGTTTTATAGGACCCTTTACACATGTTCAAACCTTGAAATTCATCCTTGATCCTCTCAAGCTATGTCAATACTGAATATTATCCAACCATACATAAATCACACTAGAACAAACACATTTCACACTTTGTCATACAAGATCAAGGACATTATAGACTTTATCATTGTTACATAGACTATAAAATCACTTCATCCACTCACTAGGTAACATACATGACATAATCATGAAATCATCATGATAAATCTCCAAAAATGTCCCCCTTTTTCATTGATGTCAACACCCATCAATATAGCAATATATGGCTCACCTTATTTTCTTCAAAGCACTCCTACAACAGGAACTTTCTCCTTGACAAGAACTTTCTCCCTCTTTGATATAATGTCAAAGTGGGTACACACTAATATTTAGGACCTAAAAAATCTATCAAAATTAAAGGACCATTTAAAAAATATGATACAAACTCCCCCTTACCTTGACCCTACTTTTGCTTGTCTTAACAACCTCCTCTTGTTCCATGCCAACACTCTCTTCAAACAAGCATTACAACCAATGAAGAAAGAACATATAAAATAACTAAAAACTCATGTAACTAACCAAAAAACATTTGAGAGGGACTCCCCATAATAAATTTGAGCAATTTCACCTTCTGAGCATCTTCAGATCTCTACACACCATGAAGAAACACCATGCAGGCTTACTAGCCTTCTATCTCAAGACACTTCCATGACCACCAACAGAACTTTTTATCACCCACCAACTATGAACATGATCTCAACCATCTTGATAAATTAACTTAAAACATAACTACCTTGATCTTTTGTAAAAATAGAGCAAAGGACATTCTTCTTCACACTAGACCTATGGAGCCTCCTCGTAGCCCTACTTGAAACTTGTATAACCCATAATTTTTAGTAGACACATCTTCAAGACCTAAAACATCATATCTATAGTAATCTTAGATTCCCTCTCAATCACACCAATTTTTATCACTAGGATCATCCTTTACAACATACTTCCTTCATAAACCTACTAACCAATTAACCCTCCATTTTGACAAAAAATTGAATAACTAGAGAACCACAAACCTTCAAGTCTATGTGAATATTTATTTGACCACCCATTTGTCCCATTCAACAAATTAAGAAACATTATACCTCAACTCATAAGGTAGACCACTTTTCTAACATAGCTCAAAAACCCTAGAAATTCAAAATAAGTAGGGTCAACAAACCTCCTTCTAGTCAACACATACCTATGAAACTTATTTTACACATGGAGAAACCCATCACACACTTCTAGACCAAAAATTTAGACTTCATACCTTTAGGAACCTTGACTTCCTATAACCCATTTTAGAACCTGCAAGCTTTTAAGCACAAACTTTCTAAGAGCCAAACACTTCTTGATCTTTGCATCAATCTCATTAATCCATCTGAAACCACCCAATCTAACTTTGTACTACAAATCCTTCAAAAACCTCTAAAATAAGCTCATGAACTTGTTTCTCACCTTTAACTAAAGACCATATCTAATAGGCAAAAACATCTTAAACACATAAACTTTCTTCTCCACACCTTTCTCAAATTCAACAACTCAATCCTCTGAACCTAGGACCTGACCAATTACAAATTTCCCCCTAACTTCATGCTTCATCAGGAACATGATATCTTTAACAAGACTTTAGAAACTATCTAATCTTAGTCAATACTCAAAATAGAGATACCTCATCTTCAGAACACTATGAATATCCATGGCACACACAACTAGCATTTATCACAAACTAATATGTAGATAGATATTTGAAACTCACCTTTATACTAGAACATCCAAACCATGATCAGTGAATAAACTCCTTCTCAATATAGGACCACTGAGATTCTTCACAAACTTATTTTCTCCAATCAAATAGATATATAAATATAACACACAAAACATACCTTGCTTTCATATCTTTTCATCAAATAATATCTAACAACCACCAAGCTTCCTTTGACTGACAAGTGTCTCCTTAAAGCCTAGATAGAGACACCCCTCTACACCACAATGCTATACCATGGTGTGTAACTAATATTTTCTCACAACTCCTCATATTCCTACTCCTCCTTACTTTTCTTATATTTGTAGTTCTTCTTCTTCTTCTTTTTCTTCTTCTTCTTCTTCTTCTTCTTCTTCTTCTTTAGCTTAGGAGAAACAAATTCCTTATTCACTACAACATTCCCCTTTTATTCTATGATTGAATTGACAAAACATAGAGGCAACATAGATTCATTACATAACCTTTTATCTGAAGAATATTTCTTGCATCTTGGAACCTCATCATTAGGCATAGACAATTGATGTTCTTTACATGATACATGCTTAGAAATAATAAGATTTTCACTTATATCCATACATACCTTAGGACTAGTCTCAACTAGTACCTTGGTCTTCTCCTTTAGATTAGTCTCTTCATACTCAACATGATAAGAATTTTTATTTTCCTTTTCTAATTAGACATTTGACACATTCTCTACTTCAGACTTATCTATAGATTCTATCAATATAAAATCTTGACTTTCCTTTATTTTTGATTCTTTTTCTACCTTGGAAAATAATCCATCATGACTCTTAGACTTTATAGAGTTAGATTCCTTACTCTTTACTATCTCAAGTATCCATACCAAATGTTGACTCTTGTCTTCTACATCCATCTTACCTACTTGATACATGAGCTTATCCTAATTTGCAACATATCCTTCTAGGGAAATGTTCTTATCAACCTTTGGATGAGTGTGATTAGCATTGATAATCTTTGGTTTCCATACCTAAGTTTCTCCTTTCTTAAACCTTCTAGGAGCTATGTATCCCTTTTTTTTTTTTTGGAACTTATTCAACGTGTTTTTGTAATACCTAGCAAAGTGACCAATTTTATGACATCTAAAACAAACAAGATCATTCATACCTTTTTCTTGATGATGATTGTGATCTTCCTTTTCTATCTAGATGGAGGACAAATCCTCTTGTATCTTCTTGATATCTGATTCCTCATTTTTAGTAGAAGATATTCCACCTTGATCAAGATTATCCTTCAAAATATTTGGTCTCAACACCACTGAGTGTTCTTTAGGAGCATAATACTTATTCAAACCATCCTTACAATATTTGGTAATATGTCCCACTTTATTGCAACTATATCAAACAATATCATTCAACATATCTTTTGACTGATCTAAGTTAAGTATTTTCCAAGACCAATTTCTCCTTCTTCTAAGGCACCATGTGAATTCATTCTTAGAGCTCATATTTCTAAAATATTTTTCCCTGTGACCATATTTATAGCAAATATGACACTAGTGATGAGAAGTACTATCATACTTTATTACATTGGGTTGTCTAACTGATCTTCTTTCATTACTCTTGACCTGATCTAACTTCTTTTGTTCTTATTTAAACTTACTTATCTTTACAATAATTTGTTCATGCTCATCCTCTAGCTTTGTTTCAAATGAAATGCACTCACCCTTTTTTGAACTCAACCTTATCTTGCAATATTCTAGCTAAACCTTAAGATCATAGATAACCTTCTCATCTTTTTTGGCATCTTTCTTCAAAGTCCATATATATTATTCAAGTGCCTTGATTAAAACCTTCCACTATTGATTTTCTTTATTTAACTACTTAGCCATCTTTTTACCTACATAGGATCACCTTTAAGATATTAGGCTTCCTCCAAAGGACCTGCTCTGATACCTATTGTTATAGGTACAATCACTAAGATGGGGTTGAATCAATGAGGTCAGATATTTTAACTTTAGTTCCAACTTCAATTTTAATCTTTATAAGACTCTAATCAATTACCATATACATTCATGAATTATACACATCATTCATAGAAATGTATAATAAAGACAATCCAACATCAAGCACATAACACATGACATATGTAGGAAACCCTTTTGGGGAATAAAACCCACTGGAACCTACAATTGGACTATTATCCTATAAAATAAGAACTAATTTAGACTAGCTATAAATAATCAAAGAATTACAATCCCTATTTAGTGAGACACCAATCCCACAAGGTGTTAATACACCTATCTAGCTAATTTATAATAATAACTAGACCTTTTAGCAAGTTTTACCTTGCAAGGAGGCTGTTACCCCCTTAGATGTTGAGCACCCATAACAATACCTATGAACACATCCACCTTTGCATTGATGTCTTTAACGCCTGATGATGGTACTTTGATTATCAATCTCTTAATGTATCCAAATCCACCTTTTGTGTCACACAACACTCTTTGTTGGCCAAGCACATTACATACTTGAACCAACACATAAATATAAATTAGGACATATTACATATCCCAACCCTATTATTCAACTATACACACTCAAAGCATCCTTCACATCAATAACTCTATCATAGTCTTCAAATACATGATCAAATGGTCATGCACACTATCCACACTCTAAATAATCTATCAAACTAGCCACCAAGATCTCACAGACACCAAGAACCCTTTGCCCATTCTTAAGACATCCAAAATATCCTTTTGGATCACTCTAGGCCTTTTCATTCATGCTCAACCTAAAAGATCACTATTCTACACATGACCTACAGGTCATATTCATAGTACTTAATCTGATCTACTCATCAACCTAACCCTTGGGTACACTTATCCTCTTCTCAAAACTCTCCCAAATCTCATACCAAGTCTAAAACCCATCAACTTTGGTTCTTCTATTTATAGATCAATCTTGATCAACACCATCTTGGTTGGCCACTAGGAATGTCTTATCCTTTAGACCTATATCAAATGAAGATAAGGATCACTAAAATCTACATAGGTCAGCCATAGCATCTATAGGTCACCCTTAAGAAGCTACACCTTTTAAACAAGGCACTTGTAGCTCTTATAGGTCTTATGGAGATATATTCACCCCTACAACTCACCCTTGAGAAAAAAATGGACATAAGACCACTTCTAATTACATAGGTCCACTCCTTATGTATCCTAGGACATCTTAAAATGATCATAATCAACATAGTTCACCTCTGCATATGCTAAAACAACTCAAACATAGACCTTATGCACACATTCACCATGAACAAACACATTGTCAATTTCTTAAGCATTTTTCATACTCAAATAGATTGTTCATACTTCCAAAATAAATACAAAGCTTCCTCATAGAGTCTAAAACATGATCCAATAGCTAATTCATAATGATACATCCAAATATCATCAATATAATCTTGAATGTTCTTCTTGGGTCACTTGTATAGCATATACAAAACCAAAGTCAACTTCTAGGCTCAATATCTTTGTCTACACACACTTCCAGATCTTCAAATTTATATAGCCAGATGCACCTTAGAGTTTTCTACCACTTTGATTTGTATTACATGGGCAAATTCATCTTCTATAGAGAGTTATGGTCTAAAAACAACCACTAGTTTATCTTTCACAAATTCAATATTCAAATGCAAATGGTCACAATTAAGCTTTGAACATTATGCTCAAATCTCATGTATTCTTAGCTCATGATCAATCTCACACCATCAATCATGTCCAAGATTTAACACATATACCACCAAATCTAATCATTAAACTTATATTACTTCGACCTCATCTTGTGCCTTCTCAAAATATTGACTTAATGCACTTCCATCAATTTATATGGATCAATAAGGTCCTGAATCCTTAGAATCAATGGACACTATTAATCTTGCTCGAGCTTTAACATCTTCAAAAATGACTAAGTATGGGGGCCTTGTCAATATACATGAGTAACCATTTTTGAACCTAAACAACTTCTTCTACATTTACTTGTAGGATCTCAAATTTGGAATAGATGATCTCCTTTCTTAGGAGAATACAACCATATATACACTTCTCCTATAACTATAATGCATGTAAGATATAATTCCATTAAAGTGCCTTCTTATCAACTTTTTTCACAGATCCAACCATGTCCAAATCAACCTAAGAAGTAAAATTTGATCATCCATATCTTCTACCACACTTTATCACATGAAATAAAAATTATTACAAATGATCTACATTCAAAACTCAA